>JAFEMH010001192.1:200000-518379 GCA_022495995.1 Adenophora triphylla var. japonica
CGAAAATTACCTCACAATGCTTTCCACCAACCTCTTAGCTCCACCTTGTTGCTCCAAATCACGGCTTCCACAATTTACGTCAAAAACCACAACTTAGAAATTCTAGGGCTTCGGATTGCTTGTGCCAAAGAAGAAATTGAAGGTTGAGAGAGGTGTATGAGTGGTCGGAATTGCAAGCGGCAGTGGTGGTATGGTTCAATTCGGGTTTATGGGGGGGTAATTTACGGGTTTTAAGGGTAGATAGAGGGAGCGTTTTAATGGGAGAGCGAAATTGATTAAGGGTGTGGAGGGCGGAATTTGTGTATGGTGGGGGTTTAGGGAAGAAGAGTGGTGTTTATGGAGAGAGGGGAGGAGAAGGGAGAAGACGAAGAAGGGGGCGGCGGCGGTTTTGGTGTGGTGGGGGCGTTAATGGAGTTAGAGAGAGAAATAGGGAAGGAAGAAGGAGTAATGGGTGAAGAAGGATTTTGAAAAAAACCCCTAGTCAGCGTCCCTTTTATTTATTTATTTTTTTTTTATTTTTTTTTTTTTAAGAACATCAAAGCACGACTCGTGCTTTTAAGCCCGAGTCGTTCCCCACCTTCCAGTCGTGATACGAGGCGTGCAAAATTGATCACCCGTGCAGGTTCTTGCAACGAGTCGTGCATGTATCCACGAGTCGTGCCCAGGCCTTTTTTCAACTTCTCTTCTTTTTTTTTTTTTTTAGCCTGGACACAGTATCTTTGCTCCACTCCACTGCTTTTCTGCACACCACCACAACACAAAACCTTTAGTAGCACCAATTCTAAACAAAATAAAAATATGAACAAAAATAACAAAGAGATAAACAATAAAGTCCCCGGGTTGCCTCCCGGTGAGCCGCCCTTCTTTACCGTCTTTAGCTAGACCAAATGCCGGGTAAGCCCCCGGCAAAGCATATGGATCAATCGTAACTAGGATCGTAGAGATCCATCATCTCCACATCCTCAACAGTAACATCTCCACCATCAAAATAAGGCTTTAACCTTTGCCCATTTACCTTAAACTCTTGGTCTCCAGAGAGACTAGAGATCACCACCGCACCATGTGGGAATACCTCCCTCACCAAATAGGGACCGGTCCACCGGGACCTCAATTTACCGGGAAACAAGCGTAAGCGGGAGTCAAATAGGAGGACTTTTTGACCGACTTTAAATTCCCTCCTCAAAATCATTTTATCATGCCACGCTTTTGCTCGTTCCTTGTATGACAGATTATTTTCATAGGCCTCTCTCCGGATCTCATCTAGTTCATTCAATTGTAATTTCCTCTCCTCACCGGATCCATCTAGGTTCATGTTGAACTTTTTAATTGCCCAAAAGGCTTTGTGCTCTAATTCCACGGGCAAGTGACATGGCTTCCCAAACACTAATCGATATGGGGACATACCAATAGGTGTCTTGTAGGCCGTACGATAAGCCCATAGAGCATCCTCTAGCCTAAGACTCCAATCTTTCCTATTCGGATTTACGGTCTTTTCGAGGATCGATTTAATTTCCCTATTGGACACCTCGGCCTGGCCATTCGTTTGGGGGTGATAGGCGGTAGAGACCTTATGAGTGATATTATACTTTTTAACCAAGGCCTCCACCATCCTATTGCAAAAATGAGTCCCCCTATCACTAATCAAGGCCCTAGGCATCCCAAATCTAGACACAACATTACTCTTGAGGAAACTCACTACCACTTTAGAATCATCGGTGCGTGTAGGGATCGCTTCGACCCACTTGGAGACGTAGTCCACTGCAAGCAAGATGTACACAAAACCAAAAGAAATAGGGAACGGACCCATAAAGTCGATTCCCCACACATCAAAAACTTCGCAATTAATTACGATGTTTTGTGGCATCTCACTGCGGCGTCCTATATTTCCAACACGTTGACACCGGTCACAAGACTTACAAAATGCAGTGGCATCCATAAACAACTTTGGCCAAAAGAAGCCAGCTTTGTCTAACACTTTCCTAGCGGTGTTTTTGGCCCCAAAGTGACCACCGCATGCATACTCATGTGAGAACTTTAGGATAGAGGCCGCCTCGTTTTCAGGGACACACCTACGAATAACTTGGTCGCATGATGCTTCCACAAATTTGGTTCATCCCACACATAATACTTAGCCTCACTGCGGATTTTGTCTCTTTTGGATTTAGAAAATCCTTGGGGGAATTTATTAGAGACCAAAAAGTTTACTAGATCCGCATACCAAGGAATTACCTCTTTAACCGCCCACAAAGCCTCATCAGGGAACTCGCCCCTAATAGGGGCTTGCTTATAAGGCTTGTCATCCTCTCTCACCAAACGACTCAAGTGATCGGCCACAACGTTTTCAGCTCCTTTCTTATCCTTGATTTCTATGTCAAATTCACTCAACAGAAGGATCCACCGAATGAGTCTCGGTTTTGCCTCTTTCTTAGACATCAAATACCTAAGGGCAGCATGATCGGTGTACACAATGATTTTGGTCCCAAGCAAATAGGACCTAAACTTTTCTAATGCAAATACCACCGCTAACATCTCTTTTTCTGTAGTGGAGTAATTTCTTTGTGCCTCATTTAAAGTCATAGATGCATAATAAATCACATGAGAGGCACGATCCACTTTTTGACCCAAAACTGCCCCCACGGCATAATCACTGGCATCACACATGATCTCAAACGGGAGAGACCAATTGGGGGCTTGAATAATAGGAGTAGATGTCAACCTACCCTTCAACTCATCAAAAGCGTTCTTGCATTTATCATCAAATTTAAAATCCACCTCTTTTTGCAACAAGGTGCATAGAGGTGATGCACGCGGGGTCTTAGCCTGATGGTTAGAGTTCATGGCTTCCAACCTGGAGGTCATGGGTTCGATTCCCCCACCAGTGGTTAGAGGGAATGACATTGCCCTCCCTAGTATAGCTAGGCGCCTCTGTGAAGTGCATCAAGGGGGGAGCGGTGAAATGTGTTGATCCCCTTCTTTTAAAAGGAAAAAAAAAAAAAAAAAAAAAAGGTGCATAGAGGTGATGCAATTTTTGAAAAATCTTTTATGAAGCGACGGTAGAACCCCGCATGACCAAGGAACGACCGCACTTCACGCACATTTGTAGGGTAAGGAAGTGTGGAAATAACGTCAATTTTTGCTTTATCCACTTCAATACCCTTTTTCGACACCACATGTCCTAACACAATGCCTTGCTCCACCATAAAGTGACATTTTTCAAAATTTAAAACCAAATTTGTTTCAACACATCGGTCAAGAACTAAAGCAAGGTGAGCAAGACATTGGTCGAACGAGTCTCCATGGACGGTGAAGTCATCCATGAAAACCTCCATAAAATTCTCTACATAATCGGAGAAGATGCTCATCATACACCTTTGAAAAGTCGCAGGTGCATTGCATAAACCAAAGGGCATCCTCCGATAGGCAAAGGTGCTTAGAAAGGGGCAAGTGAAAGTGGTTTTCTCTTGGTCTTCCGGTGCAATTGGTATTTGAAAATACCCGGAATAACCATCAAGAAAACAATAGTATGCCCTTCCGGCAAGCCTTTCCAACATCTGATCAATAAATGGGAGGGGGAAGTGATCTTTCCTAGTTACCTCATTCAGCCGACGAAGATCAATACAGACACGCCATCCCGTTTGCTCCCGGGTTGGCACCAACTCGCCCTTGTGGTTGATGACGACAGTGATTCCACCCCGCTTGGCTACACATTGAGTAGGACTCACCCACTCACTATCCGAAATGGCATATATGATCCCCATCTGCAGCAACTTCAACACTTCCTTCTTCACCACCTCCATCATAGGTGGGTTCAACCTCCTCTGCGGTTGCCTTACCGGCTTAGCACCCTCTTCTAGTAAAATCCGGTGAGTACATAAAGAAGGACTTATGCCCTTGATGTCGGCAATAGTCCACCCAATCGCTTCTTTCCGCTTCCGGATCACATCAACTAATCTCTTCTCTTGCTCCTCCGTCAAAACACTAGAGATCACCACAGGAAGTGTCTTCCCTTCACCCAAGAAAGCATATTTCAAATTCTCGGGAAGGGGCTTTAATTCAAGAACAGGTGCCTTCTCAACAGATGGCAATGGCTTCTCCGGTGGCACCTCCAACTGTAGATGACCATAACCCGATGGTGAGACATACATAGCATCCTCAGAAAGGCTCATAACCGCCTCCTTCATCTCATCGGAAATGTCAAACTCTAACCCGGCATACTCCAAAGCATTCTCTAGCACAGACTTCATGTCATCATCTCCTCCGCACACATCAAATACCTCTTGAGTTATGGGCTCCATTACATCAATGAAGTTCACCGAGTGCACATCCTTAGGGTACTTCATGGCATCAAAGATATTGAACTCCATTTGTTGCCCATCAAACTCCATAGTCAATGACCCATTCGTGACATCCAACTTGGTACGAGCAGTCGACATGAAAGGCCTCCCTAACAGAATGGGAGCCTTAGGGTCCGTATCCATCTCCAAGACATAAAAATCTGCAGGAAAAATGAGCTTCCCAACCCGAACTAGAACATCCTCAATCAACCCTTTAGGGTACGCATTTGATCTGTCAGCAAGCTGTATAATCACCCGAGTGTCCTGTAAAGGTCCCAACTTTAGGTTCTCAAACAACGCATAGGGCATGACGTTGATTGAAGCCCCCAAGTCAAGCATAGCCATATGCTCCGAATTATCCCCAAGAGACACCGGAATCACGAACATACCCGGATCACTACACTTTTTCGGCATCCTCTTCTGATAGACTGCAGACACATGCTCACTGATTTTTACCTTTTCGACTCCGCTCCTTCGATTCCTCTTCATCGTGCATAACTCTTTCAAGAACTTAGCATACCTTGGAACCGATGCGGAGATCAAGAAATGGAATGTTTACCTCAAGCCTTTTGAATGTGTCAAAGATAGCCTTATCAGGCTCCGCTTCTGTCCTCCCTTAGAGCATACGGAAACGGAGGAGCGCTCATATACAGGAAATATTGGTGCAGTACTCTTCTCCTTTTCAGGAGTCTTCGTTTCCGGTGTAACTCTCTCAACCACTAACTCGGGCTCCTCTTCGACAACTACCTCCTCTAGCTTCTTTCCACTGCGCAAAGTCATTGCACTAACATTAGACTTCGGATTCGGTTCAGTTCTAGATGGTAACTTCCCCGAATCTTTAGCCTCCATCCTCCCAACTGCATCTGCCAGCTGACTCATATGCTTCTCTAGATTACTGATGCTGGATTTAGTCCTCGCCGGAACCGCTGAAAGTTTCCATTCATGGGTAGACATGCTCTGCGCTAGTGATCGGACCATGTCCTCTGTAGACGGTCCCTGCGCTGCTGCTGTTGTCAACAGGTGCTCTGTGCGGATTGTATTGGTTTCCACAGGCTAGCGACCTTCTTTGAAACCCCTGGCTGATTATTGAGCAGTACTGAAACCTTGTTGACCCTGTGGTGGACCATACCTAAGATTCGGATGAACATTATTCGCAGCATTGTAGTTGAACTGTGGCGGCCTCTGACCCTGTTGATTGAATCCTATTGCATTGACATCTACCACCTCATCCGTCTGAAGAGTAGGACAGGAATCAGTCGGGTGTGTCACATCATTACATATACCGCAGGGATGAGGTTGTTGACCCAAAACCAATGTCTTCAATAAGCTTTTCACATCCGCCAACTCGGTCTTCAAATCACTCGTTGTATCACTTGATCCCGCAGCACTGACTTGTCTAACGCTAGATTTCCTTCCAAGTGTCCTTGTGCTCTTGGCCAATTCCTCTATCAACTGCTCTGCATCCCTGGTAGTTTTGTTCAAAATACTACCTCCACAAGCAGAATCTATCCACCGTTTGTCCTGCACAGTCAAGCCTCCATAGAAGTACACAATAAGCTGCTCATCATCAAACCCATGATACGGACAACTTCTGCAGAGCTTGTAGAACCGGTTGTGATAGTCATATAGTGATTCATCTGACCGCTGCTCCATATTACTGATATCCCTCTTCATGACATTGATCTGATCTGGAGGAAAGAACTCATCAAGGAACACCTCCTTCAACTCCTGCCAAGATGTAATGCTGTTGGGTGGCAGGTGATAATACCATGTATTCGCGTTATCCTTAAGAGTAAAGGAAAACGCCCTCAGTAATAACTGCTCAAGAGGCAATGCAGCCGGTCTCATGCTCTTGCAAATCTGCACAAACTGGGCAATGTGTTGATTCGGATTCTCCCCTGGTATCCCATTAAAATGGGGCAACTGGTTCAACAACCCCGGCTTCAATTCAAATGTAACCCCAGCCGGTAACTCAGGAAACAATACTGCTTGCGGTTGCTCATTCCAGTTCGGAGCAATCCTTTGTCTCAATGTCCGAGGTGGGGGATTGTTATTGCCTCTTCCGTTACCCCCATTGTTCACAACCTCCGGACCATCATCGTTCCCACCATTATTATTATTCATCTCGTTCCGCTGTAAATTTCTCCTGCACCTGAAATATCTTTCAATTTCTGGAATAAAAGGACTAACAGATTGATTAGCAGAACGGGTATGGACCATAAAAAGGTTCCACACCACAACACAACAATAATAATAATATGCAATTAACAGGAAACAATAAAAAGAAAAAGAAAAAGAAATAGATTAAGAAGAGAATAAGAGTGCAAACAAATAAAACCGTTCCCCGGCAACGGCGCCAAAATTTGATAGGTCTAAAGTCGCACGCCTTCAAATTAAATTACCAAGACAAGACTCGGCTACAAAAACTGCAGCTAGGACAAGTCCAGGGTCGATCCACTGAAGAACGGTTATTTGATTGCACAATTGTCACTTGACAAGATTGGGGGATTTGTTTGATTTTAATTAAATTTCTAAAAAAGAAATTAAAAACTAAGTTGTAAAAACAATTAAAGGCAAGCACTTCAGATTTGTCTCCGTCCCCGTTTATCAATTCAATATCATCGGCACAATTTCTTTTTCTTCCTTCCTATTCACTTGATCCGGAATATATTTCAATTCCTATTTCTTTCTTAGTAATGGTTATAAGCAGTGACACACTCACCTATTCCCCTAATCAATACCTAAACCTAACTGACACAGTCTAGATTCACAATATTGATTGATAAAGCTCTAAGAAATTAAGATCAAGAATTTCACTATTCTTTTGCAAATAGATCAAAACCTAGTTTTACCCCTTTTTAATTTACCACGACACGTGCATAAATCTCAAAGATGCTACTTGTGAAAAATCCTAATCTGACACAGACTTAAGATTAAACTAGTATTAAATCAATTACAAGGGAAAAGAAAGTGATCAAATCTCAAAACCCTAGAAAAGATTTATCAATTAACAATAAGTAAAACTATGAATAGGAATTCAGAAACAACGAAATTAATACCTCAATCGAATTAACAAACGGTTCAAGATCCAAATCTGAAGCAAAAGGTTTTAAGCTTCCATGAAAAACTGCTGAATGCTCTAAGAAATAATAATAATTGCCAAAATAAAACGTAGAACCCTTCCCTAATGTTCAAACCTCCTCTTTATACTTAATCATACTCCTAAATTAATAAGGAAAAGGAAACTAAATTAAAAAGGAAAATAATCAAGAAAATAATATAGAAATAATTCCCAAAAACGCGTATCCTGAGCTGAAGCTGACGTCAGAACACGCGAGGAGCACGACTCGTGCAGGTCACCACGAGTCGTGCAGGTCTTCACTACTCGTGCACAGCTTCAATTCACTCGTGCCACGCCTCGTGCAACTTTGGTCATCCTGTACAGATCAATTGCACGACTCGTGCATACAGCCACGAGTCGTGTCCCAGCTTGAGAGCCCTTCTTTCCAGGAACTTGCCTCTTAACCCTTGAACCCTTGAACTTGAAGTCCCTGCTTTGTTGCACTGACTTTGACTGAAGATGGACTTTCCAAATAACCTCTTGGCAATAACAGTGCTCCAACCATACCAAGATCATCAACTTACATAAAAAAAAATACTAACAATAATCTCCCTATTACATTGTTCCTCATTGATACATAATATAGCAATATTACTAAAATAAATACAAAATATAATCATATTGCTATAAAATGTCAAAGAAAATCGAGGAATTACCATATATAAAAACCAACCTATCAAAGGCATTGTGTACAATGGACGACATCAAGAAGGTACCAATAAATAGTGGTCCTCCAAGACAACGAGAACATTTTGATGATTTTGGGATACCCATGGGCTTAATCTTCAAGGCTTTAGTAAAGCTAGGCCTCCTGGAGCCCCTTAGAGACTACCATCCAAAGAGCTCAAATACACTCCTCGACATGAATGAGCATTGCACCTTCCATAGTCATTCTGGCCACACAACCGACAACTGTATAGCCTTGAAGAGAGCGGTCCAAGGGTTAATCGAAGCAGGCAAGCTTGAGCGCCCCAATGGACCAAAACCGACAGGACTGCTCGTAATGGTGACCAAGTCAATGACCAAGGTCCGGATCAAAGAGCATCAAGAATTTACTTCCAATGCTGAAGGGTAGAAATGTAGTCCGACAACGAAGAGTAGCTAGACTAGGGTCTACCTATCCTTAAGCAAGATTAGAAAAAAAAAGAAAAAAGAAAAATAGTCTCTCAGTCAACCTTCGTAGGTTCTAGTACTTTTCTCTTTCAATCAAGTCCTCTACGGACATTGTAATCAATCTTTAATTTTCTATTAAAGAGTCTTCTTCTTTTCTTGCTAGACTTAAGATATTATTTGCACACCTACATTACATTTAATGAAATGGTTTTATTTTATATGATCATTTGCATTGCTCAACGAATAATCTCTTGAAATAATTAACATTCTGATTAATCGGTGTGAGAGAGTCAACTAATGCCATTAAGCCATACACTTTCCTTATCCCACAAAAGGCCTCCATCAAGCTATACACTTTCCCAAACCATGTCCTCACCTTCATCTTGACCAAGTCAACGACGGCAGCAACATCAAGGGACAACAAGAGGCCACTCAGCTTCGAAAGATTGACCCCGTGTCGACAACAATCTAGGAGCCTGTCTTCGACCTCAAAGATGTCAAGAAAAATTAAAGCAGGGGCTCGCCTTGGCCCTCAGGTGCTTCAGAAAAAAAAATGCAGTGCAAAAAGAGTAATAGCGCCTAGGGCCGAAAATCCAAAAAAGGGCAGTCTAGGCAAAAAACAGGGTTGCACATAAAAAAAAAGAAAAAAATCTTAGTGCAAAAAGAGTAATACCCAGCTAGGCTGAAAATCCCAAAAAAGGGCAGTCTAGGCAAAAAACAGGGTTGCACATAAAAAAAAATAATAAAAGAAAAAAAAATGAGGCCAAGGACCCAGCACCGCCAATCAAAAGCTTGACGGACAGGCAAAATCAAAGCTCAGAGAATGAAAGTTGTCGATAACAATGGGGCGGTCGAAGCAAAGCCAGAAGCATTTCATAAGCCTGTAGGAACGTGTAAATCCTTTCTCCCCCAATGAAAGAGGAAGCAATCAGAAGCAGCCGTCCAAGAATGACTTGGTCAAGGAATCATCCCGAGGCCCACGCCTCATCATCTCATCCGAGCCTTTTCACTAAAGGACCTACAAATCCCATTTCCCAAAGCAGTTCGGCCAAGGCCGAACTACGGCGACCTGAGCTCCTCACAATGAGGGGAACGTAGGCAACCAGCAATGGTCCGGTCATAAACACATTCCTGAAAACCCGGTCTCATCAAATGACCTTTCCCATAAACACATTCAAATTCCTGAAAACCCGGTCTCATCAAATGATCTCTCCCATAGACACAGTCAGATTCCAGAAAACCCAGTCTCATTAATGACCTCCCTATACACAAACCTTTCTTTCACACCAGCCAACCTTGATCCGTGACACTGGTTGACTTTCTCCTCATGATTAATAAGAATGTTTTTTCTTCATATCGAGATTAGTGGTTGAATAACCCGAACATTAATAAAAGGTTTTAAGCAATCTTGTGATCATTGTAAATAAAACAAGTTTTCAGATGTCTTGACAAGTCTTCTCTTTCTACATCTTAGGAAAGATAGTGCTAAACACTAATTCTCTGTCAGCAGGGGCTTCCATACACTTTTACCAACCTTTCTACGCTTATACTCTCTCAAAAGAGTCAAACCCAAAGCGAGTTTTGTGCCTACATCGAATAAGACCATCGGAATAACACAAAATCGGGATCTATTCCCACCTTTCGAAAAATATGCCCCTACATGTATTTCTGAGAATCTTTTCTTTCACATCTTCTTAAGGTTGACTGAGCGACTAAAGGAAATAAGAAAGTAAGTACGAAAGGATAGGTCTTCCCTCTTCTGCTACAATTCGCATTAGGGTTGCCTTGAAACTCTTCAAGTCTGGGGCTTTGCCAAGCCATTTCTTTAGACTGGGGCTTCTTTAGTCATTTTCGGGGTTCGCATCGGGTCCTTCACTAGGTCCCTAGATGGATTCAGTTTTGTTCAGATCAACCTCAGGATCACTTCCGCAGTGCCAATCATATTGGGATTTTCGTTAGGTCATCAGATTGGGGCTTCATTAAGTCACTTCTTCAAAACCTAAGACTTCGCCTGCTCAGTTCATCCAACCGGGGCTTTGCCAGCGAAAGGATCTTTCATGGGGCTTTGCAGAAAGTTCTTCCTCAGACCGGGGCTCCGATGAGTTGTATCCATCCCTAGAAGATAGGTTTGGTCACTTCGACATCTGCTTTAGTCTTTGGTTGTAAAAGCCTATCGACATTAGCTTCAAATGCCAGTATGTGAGAAAGGAACATTCATCGAGACCCGAGGTTTCAACCCAGTCTCAGCCCAAGAAGGAATTCTATTCCACGTTGACAACATCTCAGCAACAACAGCAGTTCAGTCTGCACCCAAGGGATACGACCCCACCTGCTTGAAACCCGTCTTAAACAATTTCCAAACACATTCCATATGTACATCCAGACCCAGTCCCTACCATTGTTTCCAAGAAAAAAATCACCCCTAGGCTCAAGTAACATGCCAATTGCTAATGATAACATTTTTCTCCCAAAAAAGCGCCTTCGTTATTTCCTTTATAATGAGATAACGCCAGGCGACAGTTTCCTAATTGTCAAAAATCCAACTTTAGCTACCTCTATCACAGATTGAGAAGTACGCTCAAGTTTTTCCAAACTTTAGTTACCCCTGTCTCCTCGATAGTGACGTAATGCCCTGTGGCCTATTTTACAAATTGACCCCTGTGGTTCATTTTATTATTTTGTCCCTAGGATTCTCAATTCCATTTCTCAACATAATTAGAAAAACCCTAGGGTCCTTCTCACTTTCTTTGCAAAAAAAAAAAATTTCGGGTACGTCCCATTTCTTTACAAAAAATTATCGGGCACGTCCCATTTCTTTACAAAAATTATCTTCTTTACAAAAAATTATCAGGGTACGTCCCGTTTCTTTACAAAATTATGGGTACGACCCACTTTCTTTACAAAAATTATGGGTACGTCCCACTTTATTTTACAAAAATTATGGGTACGTCCCACCTTTTTTTACAAAAAATGACTGGGTACGTCCCGTTTCTTTACAAAAATGATCGGGTACGTCCCGTTGCTTTACAAAAATGATCAGGGTACGTCCCACTTTATTTACAAAAAATTATGGGTACGTCCCACTTTCTTCACAAAAATTATCGAGTCCTTCCTACTTCTTTACAAAATCGAACTCTATCGCGATCTCCGTTATTCCAAGGTGAAGGAATAACATTTCGCTCTCTTTCGCGATCTCCGTTATTCCAAGGTGAAGGAATAACATTTCGCTCTCTTTCGATCTCCGTTATTCCAAGGAGAAGGAATAACATTTCGACCTTTTTCGCGATCTCCGTTATTCCAAGGTGAAGGAATAACATTTCGCTCTCTTTCGATCTCCGTTATTCCAAGGTGAAGGAATAACATTTCGACCTTTTTCGCGATCTCCGTTATTCCAAGGTGAAGGAATAACATTTCGCTCTCTTTCGATCTCCGTTATTCCAAGGTGAAGGAATAACATTTCGACCTTTTTCGCGATCTCCGTTATTCCAAGATGAAGGAATAACATTTCGCTTTTCTTTCGACCTCAGTTATTCCAAGATGAAGGAATAACATTTCGCTTTTCTTTCGACCTCAGTTATTCCAAGGTGAAGGAATAACATTTCGACCTCTCTCGCGATCTCAATTATTCCAAGGTGGAAGAATAACATTTCGCTCTTTTCTCGCGATCTCCGAATAACATTTCGCTTTTCTTTCGATCTCAATTATTCCAAGGTGAAGGAATAACATTTCGACCTCTCTCGCGATCTCAGTTATTCCAAGGTGGAAGAATAACATTTCGCTCTCTTCTCGCGATCTCCGTATATTCCAAGATGAAGGAATAACATTTCGCTTTTCTTTCGATCTCAATTATTCCAAGGTGAAGGAATAACATTTCGACCTCTCTCGCGATCTCAGTTATTCCAAGGTGGAAGAATAACATTTCGCTCTTTTCTCGCGATCTCCGTCATTCCAAGGTGGAAGAATGACATTTCGCTCTCTCTTTCGATCTCCGTTATTCCAAGTTGAAGGAATAACATTTCGACCTCTCTCGCGATCTCCGTCATTCCAAGGTGGAAGAATGACATTTCGCTCTCTCTTTCGATCTCCGTTGTTCCAAGTTGAAGGAATAACATTTCGACCTCTCTCGCGATCTCCGTTATTCCAAGATGGAAGAATAACATTTCGCTCTCTCTTTCGATCTCCGTTATTCCAAGTTGAAGGAATAACATTTCGACCTCTCTTGCGATCTCCGTTATTCCAAGGTGGAAGAATAACATTTCGCTCTCTCTCGCGATCTCCGTCATTCCAAGATGGAAGAATAACATTTCGCTCTCTCTTTCAATCTCCGTTATTCCAAGTTGAAGGAATAACATTTCGACCTCTCTCGCGATCTCCGTCATTCCAAGGTGGAAGAATGACATTTCGCTCTCTCTTTCGATCTCCGTTATTCCGAGATGAAGGAATAACATTTCAACCTCTCTCGCGATCTCCGTTATTCTAAGATGGAAGAATAACATTTCGCTCTCTATTTTTCGATCTCCGTTATTCCAAGATGAAGGAATAACATTTCGACCTCTCTCGCGATCTCAGTTATTCCAAAATGAAGGAATAACATTTCACTCTATTTTCGATCTCCGTTATTCCAAGGTGAAGGAATAACATTTCGATCTTTCTCACGATCTCCGTTATTCCAAGATGGAAGAATAACATTTCGCTCTCTATTTTCGATCTCCGTTATTCCAAGGTGAAGGAATAACATTTCGATTCAGTCAAAAGCTCGAACTATGACCTGGCTTGATTCCCCCGAGATACGTAGGTAGCCTCCTGTAGGTTCAGCCAATTTGTCACATATGACGCCCCCTTTCCCCAGTGGATTCCGAACTACGATTATGGCTTGATTCCCACTCGGGATACGTAGGTAGCCTTTTATAAAGGTCCAGCCACTCGACCAACTTGGTCACCCAATCCGTCTCGGCATTCGTCAGATTGGATCCTTTTCTATCGACAACCCCACTCGCCCTGCAAGTGACGTTGCCGAGGGGCTTCTGTAAGTACCCAAATCTGGCTCATGCCTTCCGGTTAATTTTCCCGGCAATTCCGGTAATTTTTCCGGCATTCCCCGGATTTTTCTAGAGTTCCAGAACAATTCCGGAACTGTTCCAAACCACCTAAGGGGAGAAGGGACTGCTTGGAGCCAAAGAAACACGTTTTTATTTTATGAGGAATTCCCTTCTAGAAGACTGCCACCTTGCATGTTTCTAGAAGAATCTGGAAGTGGCTACTTATGTCGTGCGACATAATAGGCCATGAAGACTTCTAGAAGCTTGTCACCTTGCATGTTTCTAGAAGAATCTGGAAGTGGCTACTTATGTCGCGCGACATAATAGGCCATGAAGACTTCTAGAAGCTTGCCACCTTGCATGTTTCTAGAAAAATCTGGAAGTGGCTACTTATGTCGCGCGACATAATAGGCCATGAAGACTTCTAGAAGCTTGCCACCTTGCATGTTTCTAGAAGAATCTGGAAGTGGCTACTTATGTCGCGCGACATAATAGGCCATGAAGACTTCTAGAAGCTTGCTACCTTGCATGTTTCTAGAAGGAAAACGGTTATGGCTTGTTATGTCGTGCGACATAATAAGCCCATGCAGGCAGCCTATAAATAGAGGCCTTCACCTCTCATTTTGGGCACCCCTTTTCCACCCCTCAGTCCCCCTCTATAGGGAATACACCTAGAAGCATCCCCTCTCCTCATATACCCCCAAAACACCCATTAAACCTCTCAAATCACTCACCACTCAACTAATCCTACACACACTTCATATACACACAAAGAATCAAAGGTTCTCACGGAACCAAGGCTCGATCTCAGCCCCGGAGGTTGCTGTTTTGAAGGCCCCTATATTTGACTTGATATAGGGAGTCGTGGTCTTCAAGGGTAACGATTTTCTACCCTTTTCCTCTCCCTACCTTCATTATACATGAGATCTATATGCTAAATGTGTTAATAATGATGTATCTTGATTAAAGTTGCATGCTTTAGTGTCATATTGCTTAGATCCATATCTGATTGCATACCATTTCATGTAAAAGCTCCAACTTGGCATTGTTTTTTGCATGAACACTCGAGATGAGTGTGGATCCCTCATATCCACACCCTCTTGAAGTGTTCATTATTGAAATACTTGCTCTCTAAGATCTATTGGTGAAGTAACTTGGCTATATTAAGGCTTTGTTACCTCTGTAGATCTCAGCTGTAAGGTCTCTGCAAAGTGGCTAATTATGTCACGCGACATAGGCAGCCTATGTCACGCGACATAGGCAGCCTATGTCACGCGACAAACATAGCCAGTTTGCAGAAACTTCATATTTTCAAGCTGTAATCTGATTTTTACCTTTTCCAAGTCATGATCTTATATCAATCTGCACTTAAACCAAGATTTTTGCATACAAAGCAACATCATTTGCATCAAAAGAACATCTTTTTTCATCAAAAAGGCATCTTTTGCACTAAAATAGCATCCTTTGCACTCAAAATCTCTTTTCACATTAAAAATGCATCCTTTGCACCCAAAAATCATTTTCATACATAGAAATACATCCTTTGTTTTCAAAATAACATTTTTATGCATCATTTGCACCTAAAATGCTATTTTTCCCATAAAAATTCCTCCTTTACACAAAATCCTTTCTTTAAACCATAAAGATCACTTCTTTAAACCAAAAAGCATCCTTTGCAACCCAAAATGTCATCTTTTTACTAAAATGTCATTTTTACATGCATTCCCCCACGTCCCCATTAGCAACCTCAGAACGGACCGGTGTAAAGATCCTATCTTTACATCGTTTCTTCCATAAAGGTTTCATTATCTCTTTAGAAAGGGACAACCTTGAACCCTATATCTCCAATTATCGCTTAAGACGAGTATGAAGCATATATATGAGCTCGACCGTCTTAAAGTGTAGGATTGATGGGCTAAGGACATTCCTTCCTAAAGAACCTCATTTTGGACTATAAAAGGGAGTCCCTCTCTCGATCACGCAAGTCCCGAGGTTAAAAAGTGATGATCACAAGTCTAAGATGAGGACGGGATCATAATCCCGAATACATAAAATCCAAGAAATCCCGAGCGACAACCAATAAATGGTTTGTACGTCCGGAAGACGACTTGGGACATCCCCCCCCCCCTTATTTTCAAACACATGCACACAAGAAAGCACGCAAGCAAGCACGATTAATGAAATCTTGGGAGACTTGCTCCGGCAAGGCACTTTGGGTGAACGACGATCCGTTCTTCCCAAGGGGTAACTTAACCTCCGAACCCATAAAACCTTTTTTCAAAGTTTTAAGGTAATCAAAATGGTGTGGCGACTCCGTTTTTCATATTAAACCGGATGTTTTCAAACTCGCGTGAATCCAATTTGGGCACACATTCACAGCTGGTAGGTGGCTCCTGCATTTTTCAGCCCGAAGGGCATCATGGTATAACAGTATGTCTTGCCCGCAGCGATGAAAGCTACAAAGCGGACATCTTCAGGAGCCATCTGGATCTGATGGTAGCCGGAGTAGGCGTCTATGAAGCTTAATACCCTGTGACCAGCTATTGAATCCACCAATCTATCTATGCGAGGAAGAACGAAGCAATCCTTGGGTCATGCCTTGTTGAGATCGGTGAAATCAACACACATCCTCCACTCGTCGTTGGCCTTTTTTACCATGACCACATTTGCAAGCCATTTGGGGTAGGAAATCTCCTTAATTATCCCCGCTTTGAGCAATTTTTCCACCTCTTCCTTAATTGCAATCTCCTTCTCCGGGGAGAAGTACCTTGACTTTTGATGAATGTTCTTGAAGGATGGGTCATCATTGATTTTATGGAGGATCACGTCCTCGTTGATTCCCTGCATATCCTCCACCTTCTATGCGAACACATCACTATTTGCTCGAAGGAACTCAATGAGGATCCTTCTCTCCTCGTGGTGAATTTTCAGCCCTACCTTAACAGTTTGCTCGGGGAAGTGGAAGTTGATAACCACATCCTCGAGCTCGTCGTTAGGTCGAAGGTCGCTGATTTCACGATTATGCAGGGAGTCAATGACAATGGAAGGGGGGTTGACCTGGGCTTCGGTCAATGCTGCCATGGAATATATGACCTCGCGGTCAATCTTTCCCTCAATTCCCCTATCAATGTAACCTCCCTCAACAGGGGCCAACTGCTTGGATTTTCTGCTCGCCCTGAGCTCCACCTTCGTGGTATGGAAAGAAAGCATGCCAATAGGTTTGGGTGTCGGAATAAGTTCATGGGTTTTCCCTTTTTTCAATTTGTCCTCGCCCTCTTTCTGCGGGCAGGATGTCTGGCCTTTTTCTACTTTCCACTTCTCCTCTAGTGCTTGGAGGAATCTCCCGGGCTGGTTCTTAATTGTGGCAACCCCGCCCAGGGTGTTAAATTTCACCCTCTGGTGGGGAACGGAAGCGACTATTCCCAATTCGGCCTGAGCAGTTACGCCGAGAATGGCATTGTATTGGGAAGGAAGATCGATCACCATGAAAGCAATTTTGGCCATCTTCTGCATGGGTTTTTCCCCAATAGTCACTTCAAACACTATCGTCCCCTTTACTCCAACGGCGTGATTTGTGAACCCCTCAAGCATGCCTGCATATGGAGTCAGGTTAGCCTCGGTCATCCTCATGCCCACCAAAGTATGGTAGTAGAGTATATCCCTGGCCGCACCTGTATCGATTAATACTCGGCCAATGTTCGCCCTGTTGATTTTCATTCTGATGGTGAGGGGCTGGGTGAAATGGAAGAGGGAGGAAGCAAGCTCGCTTCTTTTGAACCCCACTTCCTGCTCATCCTCGGGAGCCATTGGAGGGATCAAGAAAACCTTCTCTAAGGTTCTGATCTGGAGGGAGAGCTGTTTGTTGGATGGAGGCTCCTCTCCAATGAAATTAATCTCATAGTCCCCCAAATCGTCATCGTAATTGTCTCTCTCATTCCTCTCGGGGCCACGCGTGCCTCGTGCCCGCTGTTGATTATTGTTATTGGGGGCATTGTTATGGCCTTTAATCCACTTCGTTAGCTCCCCATCATTGATTTTCTGCTGGATGATTCACTTTAACTGAAAGCAGTCCTCCGTGCCGTGGCCGTGGTCGTTGTGATTTTGCAGAACTTGGCCCTACTCCTCTCATTTGGTTTCCGGATCATTGGGGGAGGAGGGGGAAATTCAGAGGCTCTCATGATTAATGTCCGCGACTCGTTGAGTGGGGTATAAGTTGTTTCCTCCACCACTTTTCGGAGTTTGTTTGACCCCGGCCTCTGTTCTTTCCCTGATTATTAACGCGGGCAGGCTCCTGGGTGGTGTCCTGGACTTGACTAATTCTTTCCTTTGTGGTCATGCGGGCATGAGCCACATTGGGTTCCTCGGCTGAAGCAATAGCAGAGGCCCTCTCATACATCTCCTCCACACTTTTAGGCCGGTTGGAGGCAAAGTTCATCTTGAGGTATGTGGAGGCAAGGCCGCCCTCGAAGCAGAGTCAAATATCACCCTCTTCCAAATCCACAATCTGCTCGCTCATTTTTCGAAATCGAGAGATGTAGCTTTTGGTGGTCTCGTTATCGGCTTGCTTGACTCGGTCAAGATCTGTCTTTGGTCTAGCGGGCTCGCCTGCTCCGGCAAATGCGTTTAAAAAGAGGTTCCTGAACTGGCTGTAGGCTTGGATGGACCGTGGTTTGAGGGCCAGCATCCAGGACAAGGCTTTGGTCGTGAAGGTCGCGGCCAAGGCCTTGCACATCACAGACTCGTCTGTTGAAAATAGGGCCATCTGTCCCTCAAATCGTCCCATATGGCTCTTGGCATTTTTGGAGCCATCGTACGTTTCCATCTTGGGGGGGCTTGCCCTTCTGGATGGGTGCCCGAGCAATCTTGTCGCTGAAGGCATCCATGGTGCGGCCACACCGCTGGGCTATTTTTTGATGGGTCTCCCACATCTCGTTCATAAATTTGACAAATTTCGGGCTCTGGTTGTCAACCCTGTGTTTCTTAAGATGTGGAGTCACGGCCTTCCCCCGGGCCGGAGCCAAGGGTCTTGCTTGGGACCTCGCACGGCGATTTGACTAGGCCTCTTCTCCAACCTCCTCGATATCATCCACCTGCACCACACTGCGTCTTGGCACCTGATCGCGGTTAAGGGTCGGTTCATCCCGTTTTGCCCCCTAGCTTGACTAGAAAGCGAGTTAGCAGGGGCTTGTTGGGAGAACCGTTAGGACCCTTGAGGGATGGGTATTCCGCCGTTTGCCTCTATCTCAAACATCTCCATCTGAGCATCATTGATGGTCATGGCCTCCGCGACCAGTTTGGATTTGGCGGCCAGGATTTCTTGCCTTTTCAGGATCTGCTTCGGGGAGAGGGGAGTGTTTAAGGTGGTGGTTTTTATATAAGCTTGGGGAGTTTTTGGGCTATTGTTTAAGAGAGCTTGGGCTTTCTCAGCACGTGCCTCATCGGTTAGCCGGTGTATAACTCGTTGAGCTGGGGAGAGGCTGTGTTGTGGCTGAGAACGGGCCCCCATCCTGTTAAAAACAGAGTTGGTTTGCTTATCCTTATTGACATTGGAGGGTGAGGTCTGGTCATCCTCCCCAAGGGTCAAATGACCGGCGTTTTCCAAAATTTTAGACATGTTTTCAAAAAGGAAAATGACTGAAAAGAAAAGCCTTTTGACAGTGAGTTGTTTAGAACACGAGGGGTGTCTGAAAACAAAGATTTTACGAGAAACAAAATGAAATGGTTCCCGACAATGGAACCACTGATGACGCTAAGCTATTCAGGGTCAGAACGGTTTATGGATATCTGGCAGGATATATTTTGTGACTTGAAGTACCTATAACACAACACAAAAGAGCACCGTTAAGGTCAAAGTTGGATGTTACTCCAACTCAGGCCCTCGGGTATGAGAGTAAGAATACTGAGTAATATAAGGCTTTGAATGCCTTGAATGTGTGTGAGTGTTTAGGGTTTAACAGCAATATGGCTTACAGTGTATATTTGGAACTTACCGTGTCCAAGGGGACAAAGGTCTTCTATTTATAGGCAATGGAGACCTGCTCGCTGACGTAAGCCATGAGGTCAGCCCTAAAGGGTACTTTGGTATTTGAATGCATACACGTGTCCGCATCTGATTGGGTCTGTCAGGAAGGGAGGACCCTCTGTCAGAAGGGATGTCGCTAATGTGGATAGGAGCCGTGTATCCGACGCGGCTCATTTAATGCCATTGTAGGCGCATGACTGAGCCGCATTGAATGCGATGAGAGTGAGCCGGCAACTTGCATGTCAGAGCCAGTAAGCTAACTTGCTCAGTAAGGTTTGCCATTAACCGGGAGGCAGGTGAGATAACCGGGAGCCAGGTATGAGCCAGCGGTCAACCTCTTGGGCGCGGTCAAAGGTATTTGACGCGGGCACGGATGGACCGGTCATACCTCCTGCGGTCACCAACCCAGCGGTCAGGATCCCTCCGGTCTGGAGTAGGATGATGCGGAGAGGAGCGCGGTCTTGACCTCAGGGGTCTATCTGTCCGTGGTCTTGACTCGGGCGGTCTAGGGAATGCCACGTTACTGGTTTCTTGGACCAGACCAAGCGTGGGCCCGGTCCAGCTGGTCCGGGCTCATCAATACTTTTGCAGAACTTTCCGGTTACACTCCCAAAATTTCACACGAGTCTCAATTATGTCTCTTACAATATTTTCTCCCTGTTTCTCTTTCTTTTGCTCTATTAAACCCGCAATTTACAAACTGCAATCACTAATTTAATTTAAGCTATTAAATTCACCTACAAACCTTGATTTTCTTACCAATAGTTCTAATCTAGTTAGTCAATTGGACCATCAATAATTGCGAGTAAAATTCTTACCATAAGTCTTCTTTCTCCTCTCCCAGTATGTTTAAGCTAAATAGTAAACGCTTGGTTGTGCAATTTATTGTTTAACGTATCAAAAAATTAAAGATCTTTCAAATCAGAGTCCTTGGTGTTTTGTAATGTCAGAAAAACAATGGCGTTTTACTTGATTGTAATTCTTTTCTCGTGTTAACCAGTATGAAAAAACCACTGGCAACATCATTGAGATACTGCATCCAGGGACAGATTTAGTGTAGGAGGTGGGGGTGCGCATGCACCCGATCAAATTCTATTTATAGTTAAAAAAATACATAAAAAAATACATAAAAAATTACACTATTACTAAGTGTACCCGATAAGCTTAGTTTATTTCTACATTTACTTGCTGTTGACAGATCTTATAACCAAGGAACAGAGTTAAATGGACAAGGAACTGCTGCAAAACCTCATCTGCTACAATATCTGCTACCTATTGCCACAATTAAGTCACACCCCTTTTCTAGAGGATCAAAGGTCGAGATTAGACAGCCCCAGGTGGGTTCCACACAGGTAAATGACAAATTAGTTGACCAAAGAAATGTTCCATTGATTCATCATTTCTTCATCTCTGCAAGTGTCTGCTGATGGCGAATGTCCTTGTAATTGCTTCTTCTTCTTCTTCTGTTAATACAATTTAGCTCTTCCCAACATCAGGTATGCTTCTGTTTCTGATATGCTTCTGTTTCTGATCTGTTTAGTACTGTCTGCTTAAGCCATGGGCAAAAATCTTCTTAAGCATCTGAACTTTGTTCAAGTTTTTCGGGTTATCTTCTTAACAGTTTCAATTGATTCTCTCTTTGTTAGTGTTGTCTTTAAACTTTTGGATTCGTCCATTAAAAAAAAAAAAAAAATCTTAGAAGAACAGTAGTTGACTTTCTACTAATGGTGTTTTAAGATTGCCCCATGGATTTTTTTTGGGACTAATTTCTAATTATATAATATGATGATTGATTATCTAAAAGCATCAAATTAAATCTGATTTCTGTACATAATATTAAAATCGATGCATTCTTAAGTTTATTCCACCATAGAACATGATAATGGTACCTTTTTCCCAGCACACATTGAGAAATGGCGGAAGATGAGGATATTCAGCCTCTCGTCCTTGATAATGGGACAGGAATGATCAAGGTGACTATCCCATCATGTCCTAATTTCAGTACTCTGTATTTTATACTCCCTCCGTCCCAAAATGAATGACCATTTTTTTTTCAAATTTTATAATTTGATTATTAAAAATTTGAATTTAGATATGAGCCTTACTTATTGATCATCTGCATACATTTAGGCTGGTTTTGCTGGAGAAGATGCACCAAAAGCTGTCTTCCCTAGCATTGTGGGTAGGCCTCATCACCCCAGTGTGATGGCTGGTATGGGCCAGAAAGATGCGTATGTTGGGGATGAGGCTCTATCCAAGAGAGGTATTTTGACTTTGAAATACCCGATTGAGCATGGAATTGTCACCGATTGGGATGACATGGAGAAAATTTGGCATCACGCCTTTTACAATGAGCTTCGTGTGGCACCAGAAGAGCACCCTGTTCTCCTCACAGAAGCTCCTCTCAATCCAAAAGACAATCGTGAGAGAATGACTCAAATTATGTTCGAGACCTTCAACACTCCTGCCATGTATGTTTCTATCCAGGCTGTCCTCTCCATCTATGCCAGTGGTAGTACAACTGGTAAGAAAACTTATGCAAAAATAAGCTCTAAGTGTTATCTCTTACACTAGTTAATGATAAATAATAATATGTTTGCAGGTATTGTTCTTGAGTCTGGGGATGGTGTCAGCCACTTGGTCCCCGTATTAGAAGGGTACGCTCTCCCACACGCAATGCTGCGTCTCGATCTGGGAGGACGTGACCTCACCGATGCCCTCATGAAAATTTTAACAGAGCGTGGTTATCATTTCACCACTTTTGCAGAGCGGGAAATTGTGAGGGACATGAAAGAGAAGCTAGCCTACATTTCCCTCGACTACGAACTAGAACTAGAAACCTCGAAGACCAGCTCGTCTGTGGAGAAAAACTACGAGCTTCCCGATGGACAGGTCATCACTATTGGAGCTGAACTATTCCGGTGCCCTGAAGTCCTCTTCCATCCTTCAATGAACGGAATGGAAGCTTCTGGCATTCACGAAGCTACATACGACTCGATCATGAAATGCGACATGGATATTAGGAAGGATCTTTATGGTTATATTGTTCTTAGTGGAGGATCCACCTTGTTCCCGGGCATTGTTGACAGGTTCAGCAAGGAGATTACCGCATTAGCTCATAGTAGAATGGAGGTTAAGGTGGTGGCCCCACCGGAAAGGAAGTTCAGTGCATGGATCGGAGGCTCCATTTTGGCATCGCTCAGGACATTCCAGGAAGTAAGAAAGAAATATTTTGGTAAATTCATCATATATCAGCCTATACAAGACTCCAATTAGGTAAATTTTATGTTACTTATGATTGCAGATGTGGATATCAAAGTCCGAGTATGATGAATCAGGACCATCCATCGTTCACAAGAAGTGCTACTAAGTGAAGGATTCATCGAAGAGATTTATATAATTGCTATTTATCTAAGGAACTACTTGTTTTTTGTACATTGCTTAATTAGAAACAAGACATCTGCACTATGCAAAATAGTTATAATTTTTCAGATTATGCATTACAAGAGGACATGCCAAAAAAATAGAAATATGAGTAGAAAGACCTTAACAAAAGGCTTATTCTTGATTCTAGGCAGCTTGCTGTTGGGATAGAGGACCAACCGGGTTAGACTTCGGAGCAAAAGGGAGAAAATCGTCGGAGTTTCTGTGGTCATGGGCGACCGCCCAGGTGATGGTGGGCGACCGCCCAGTTGGTCAGTAACATATGTCGAAGGTTATTCATCTTCTGGGCGACTGCGCATATGGTGAAGGGCGACCGCGCACATGGACAGAAGGTTTTGGTTCGGAGGATTTTCAACTTGGGCGACCGCCCATTGGCTCTTGGGCGACCGCCCATGTTTCGGGGTGGAAAAATTCTGGGCCCGTTTTTTAGGCGTTTTTTCGGGTTCCCTTGTCCATCTAGGGTTAGGTTTTATTCCCTAACACATATTTAAGCAATGTTCCGCCCCTAGATTCATTGTAACACAATAACTCATATTATAGTGCAAGATCCTGGCTTGGTAGTGCCCCCAGACGTAGCCAAACATATTGGTGAACTGGGTTAACAATTCTTGTGTTCTTCTTTGTGATTTATTTCTTGTGCTTTGTTTTGTGTGCTCTAATCATTCTTGTAGGTTTGCTTGGTAGTGGAGGGCTATATTCACAACAGCTGGTATCAGAGCTCTTGGTTCAAGATCAAGGGTGTTGTCAAGCAATCAAGAATGGGCAAAGACAAACAGGCGGTTGAGAAATTCGATGGGTCTGACTACGGATATTGGAGGATGCAGATTGAGGATCTTTTGTACAACAAGGATCTCTATAAGCCTCTGAAGGGTGTCAAACCGGAAGAAGAAGATCAGGAAGAATGGGAACTCATGGATCGGAAAGCCCTAGGGGTGGTCAGATTTACTTTGTCAAAGTGGATTGCAAAGACTACCAAGAAGGCGACAACCACCAAGGAGCTGTTGGATTATCTTATTACTGAGAGATTTGAAACTCCATCTGCTGCAAATAAGGCTGATTTGATACGCAAGATGGGTAGTCTCAAGATGCAAGAGGGAGGATCCTTGGCTAAGTACATCGATGAGTTTATGGATGTTATAGACTCATTGACTGCGGTGGAGATCAAGTTCGATGATGAAGTTCATGCGTGCTTGTTGCTAGCATCTTTACCAGGAAGTTGGAGCGGAACGGTGACATCGATCAATGCTTCAGTAGGTAAGAAGAAATTGAAGTATGATGATGTTAAAGACTTTCTTTTGGGCGAAGAAAATCGCATGAAGAAGTTGGGGACATCGAGTGCTTCGGGATCGACTTTAGCTACTACTAGCAGGGGGAAGCCGGGTACTAGCAAACAAGGGAGAACCGAATCTAGGGAGAACGTGGTGAGTGGTAAGGGCAAAGCTGTGCAGATCAAAGATAAACCAAAGGTCGCAAAGGGATCAGTTTAGTGCTATCATTGTAAGGAGTTGGGACACTACAAGAGGGATTGTCCCAATCGTGGGGGCAATTCGGTGAATGTGACAGTCGAAGGTGACGATGTACTGGTTCTGAGTGTTAGTAGTGCACTAGAATCATGGGTGCTGGATTCGGGGGCATCATTCCACTCTTGCGGGCATAAAGAAGAGATGGAGAATTACACTTCCGGTGATTTCGGTAAGGTCTATCCGGCGGATGGCGAGCCTTTGGAAATCAAGGGGAAGGGGGATGTCTGTAACGACCCTAACCCTAGGCCCTAATTTAGCATCATATTGAGTGCTTTTAATATTATTGTTAATATTATGTGTTCATTTTATATATACTTGATTTCTTGTATTAGGATAAAATGATAGGAAAATAAAATAATGTTCTAGGGAAAAATATAAAAAAATAGAAAATAGATAAAGAGTAAGGGGAGGTTGAATTGGGTAAAACAAATAATTGGGATAAGGGGTTAATTTAAAATAGGAAAGCCTTAGAGTGTGGGGGGCCATACCCTTCCCCCTAATTCACTCATCTTTTTCCCCAATAGTCAAATCTCCCCATACCACCCATACTTCCTTCATCTCCCTCACTTTCATCCTTCTCCATTTTCTTCTTACCAATTCCATGGAAAACCTCCATTGAAAGCCTCACCCTCCAAGACCTCTAGCAAGCACATTTCTCATCCATTTTCAAATCCAAGAGTACTTTTGAGTTTGGGACAACTAGGAGAATCTATCAAGCTTAGAAGATCATCCTTTCATTCTAAAAACCCAAGGTGAGTTATTATGACCCTTCCCTTCTTTAAATGTTCATGAGATATTAAATGTTGATATTGTGATTATCTTGTTGGTTGAATGCTTTGGAATCTTTATTTGAGTAGGGAAAGGTGTAATGACCTAGATGCAAGGTTTGAGTCATGAAGGGTTATAAAGAGGAAAGAACATGGTTGGAAAGGGGGTAGAAGGGTTAAACTAGAAATGGGTGGAGTTAGATTAAAAGGTTAAACTTGAATGAGGTAGTGAAATGGGTGGAAGATTTATTGGTAAATATTATTTTGGGTTTACATGATTTATGATCAACTTGGTAAGCTAGGAAATCCTTTTGGTGTTCATGGAAATAAGCAAGGTTAAAAGGAAAAGAAAAATAGGTAAAGAAGGGTTGAAATCCGGGAATTTGCTGGAAGGGCACTTGGGCGGTCGCCCAAGGGGGCATGAGCGGCCGCCCATGCTGCCAGAAACTAGGTTGCCTTGGAAACCCTCTTGGGCGGTCGCCCAAGAGGTGATCTGCGGTCGCCCAAGAGGGCAGAAATTAGTATACATTTGGAAACCCACTTGGGCGGTCGCCCAAGTGGCATGGGCGGTCGCCCAAGACCCCAGAACTTCACTTTAAATCTGAACCAGAATTAGTTTAGTAAGCTTGATTGATCACTTATAAATTGTGACTCCCACTTGATAAATTGAGCTTGAACCTTCATAGAGGCCTAGTATCGTTGTATAAGGACTACGTAGGAATGGTTTATAATACATAGTGGTCTTACTTATCCCATATACTTGGTGATTGGTTTGGATAGTGTGGAAGCTATATGTTACACTATTGTGCTAACTTGGGAAGGTGTGTTTATCATATTGTTTTATTATTATCCAAGTGTGGATTTATGTGCTATGTGTTAACTTGTTATCCCAAGTGTGGATATGATTATCATATGGTTGTATTGTTATCCCATTTGTGTATTTATTGATTATACTGTTACCCTACTTGAATACATATTCATTGATGGTGATATGCTTAGTGTATTACATAAATGTTACACTATGATATTGGTTGAACATGAGTATATTTTACCATGTGGCTACATTGCTTATCCCTTTTGTGGATTATATTTCAAGTATCTATTATGTGCTTGAACGTGTTTATATTTTATGTGATTGGGGGGTATAATGGAATTCAATCAATTATTGATTTGTTCTATAAGTGATTGAAGGTTCATCATACCTGTGACCTCTCCCCCTCTGTGGCCACAGACTGGGGTTATAGCATCTGTATTGAGCCAAAAGTCTTACAGAGTTTCTACTATCTTATATGGTTCCCTGGAAAACGGGTCTTATAAGATGTGAATATGCCTAAGCAGTTCACAGGAGATGAGTTATAATCATAACTGTCTCGGTTATATAATATTGGTTCTGGTGGATATGCATTCACAGAAATAGTGGAGTATTATGCCCACAGTGATACGACTTATGATTCAGACGGGAAAGGTAAACAAAGGTAACAGAAAGTGTTTACTGTTTTACCAATATGTGAGATGTACCTTGTTATGTGTTGCATCTTACCTGGCATATTGCTGCATTCATAATAGCTTGCTGAGATTTATTCTCACCCCTCTCCCTTTAATGTTTTTAGATCCTGAGACAGGCGGACCGGCCAAGTGAGGACGGAAAGGAGTTTGGACGTGGTATTTTGGGATTTATCGGGGTACGTATAGGTTGGCGTAGAAGATGTATTTCGTATAATTCCTTTATGAAGTTTGTGTGTATAAAACTTGGTTTCTACGTTATAACCAAAGTCTTTTGTAATTAAAACAGGTTGTTACTTTTAAAGTTATTCAACTCTTCCTTCCATGTAGAAAGGAATGAAGTTATTTTGAAATGGTTATGTTCAGTATGTTTAAGTTGTAAGTTAAATCAAAGTTTTAAAAAAGTTTAGGTGGTTTGAGTCCTTTTGGGGACGCTCTAGCTCGGGACACGGGTTAGGTTCCGGGTTGGGGTCCTCACAATGTCAGAATAGGAGCATCGGACGGGAAGGTCTTACATCTGAACGGGGTCAGACACATTCCGGGTTTGAAAAAGAACCTATTATCAGTTGGGTAGTTGGACGAAGAAGGTTACAAGGTAACATTCGGCTGCATAAACTGGGTTATTACCAAGGAGGACTGCGAGATCGCTCGGGGTAATAAGGAGGGGACTTTGTATTTGGCGAATAACACCAAGGATAGTATCGCGGTGGCGGCAGCCAAGGGTGATACGGATTTGTGGTAATCGTCGATTGGGTCACATGAGTGAGACGGGGATGAAGGTACTTTGTTCAAAGGGACTACTACCGGGTTTGAAGACAGTCAACGTGGGGATCTGCGAAGATTGTATGTTTGACAAACAGGGAAGAAATAATTTCTCGAGGACAGGTAGGGGTTTGAGGGAAGCAAAGTTGGAACTTGTTCACACTGATTTGTGGGGACCATCTCCGGTAACTTCTCTTGGTGGTGCGTCATATTACATGACTTTTATTGATGATTCTACAAGGAAGGTCTGGGTTTATTTTTTGAAGGGGAAAGATGAAGCTTTCGAGGTGTTCAAGAAGTGGAGGGCCTTGGTGGAGAATCAGACGGGACTTAAGCTTAAGTGCTTGAGATCAGATAATGATGGGGAGTATGAGCTTGGTAAGTTTAGGGAATATTGTGCAGCGAATGGTATTCGTATGGAGAAGACACCAAAGCGCACACCACAACTCAATGGGGTTGCAGAGAGGATGAACAGAACATTGAACGAGCGGGCTAGAAGTATGACATTGAAGTGTGGACTTCCGAAGACGTTTTGGGCATATGCAGTTGACACGGCGGCTTTCTTGATCAATCGGGGACCATCGGTACCATTGGGGAATGGAATTCCAGAGGAAGCATGGAGTGGCAAGCAGGTAAATCTGTCCTTTCTTCGCATATTTGGCTGCGTTTCTTATGTTCATATTGATTCTGCTGAGAGAACTAAATTAGATGCAAAATCTGTTAAGTGTACGTTTATTGGGTATGGCGGGGATGACTTCGGGTATAAGTTTTGGGATGACCAAAACCATAAAATTATTCGTAGTCGAGATGTGGTATTCAATGAACAGGTATTGTACAAGGACAGAAAGGGGGCATCTGATGATACTAGTTCAGAACCGGATATTGTAGAGGTGGAGGTTCCAAACTCGGGTGGGAGCAGAACAGTTCATGTTGACCATGGTCAGGAGGTCACTGAAGATGAACCACATACTCCAGAACCGGATATTCGCGTAGATCCAGCAGATTGCGTGGATCGCCTGACAGGTATACTCCTTCCAATTATTATTTGCTGTTGACAGATAATGGGGAACCGGAATGTTATGCGGAGGCTGTTCGTAGTGCACTTTGTAACAAGTGGAAAGCTGCGATGGATGATGAGATGGACTCATTGAAGGCCAACAAAACTTGGGAGTTGACTAGACTGCCTAAGGGGAAGAAGGCATTGCATAACAAGTGGGTTTACAGAATCAAGGAGGAAGTAGACGGCAGCAAGCGTTACAAGGCAAGATTGGTTGTAAAAGGGTTTCAAAGAAAAGTACGGTATTGACTACACCGAGGTATTCACTCCGGTTGTGAAGATGACCACTATCAGAATGGTTCTGGGGATAGTAGTGGCAGACAACTTGTTGCTTGAACAGATGGATGTGAAGACAGCCTTCCTTCATGGGGACTTGGAGGAAGAAATTTACATGGTACAACCAGAGGGTTACTTGTCTAAGGGTAGCGAGGAGCTAGTTTGCAGATTGACTAAGAGCTTGTATGGCCTTAAACAAGCTCCTAGACAGTGGTACAGAAAGTTTGATGGGTTCATGTACGACATTGATTTTATCAGATGTGAGGCGGATCATTGTTGCTACTTCAAGAACACGGACAATGGGTACATAATCTTGATGTTATATGTGGACGACATGCTAATAGCGGGCTCTAGCAGTAGAGAGGTAAACAGATTGAAGGCTCAGTTGTCAGAACGGTTCGAGATGAAGGATTTAGGAGAGGCTAGAAAAATCTTGGGCATGCGGATTGACCGGGATAGGGAGTCGGGTAAGTTGGTTCTTCACAAGCAGAATACGTTGAGAAAGTCTTGGCAAGGTTTTGTATGGAAGAGGCGAAGCCAACAGGGACACCATTGGGTTTGCACTTCAAGCTATCCGAGAAAGACTCACCTATGGGCAAGGAGGAGCGTGATAAGATGGAGAGAACTCCATATGCTTCAGCAGTGGGGAGTCTCATGTATGCAATGGTGTGTACAAGGCCGGACATTGCACATGCGGTGGGAGTAGTCAGCCGGTTTATGGGCAATCCAGGAAAGCAACATTGGGAAGCGGTTAAATGGATCATGCGTTACTTGAAGGGTACTGCTGGTAAGGCTCTATGTTTCTCAAAGGAAGGAGGTTGTGTTAGCGGGTTATGTTGATGCGGACTTGGCATCAAGTGATCTTGACAAGAGGAGAAGTACTACGGGTTATGTGTTCACATTGGGTGGTACGGCAATCTCCTGGGCTTCTAAGTTGCAGAAGATCGTGGCTCAGTCGACTGCAGAAGCAGAATATGTGGCAGTGACAGAAGCAAGTAAAGAGATGGTATGGCTGCAGAACTTCTTGGGTGAACTTGGGAAGACGCGAAGTGGTAACGTTCTCTACAGTGACAGTCAGAGTGCAATACACTTGGCTAGGAATCCGGCGTTTCATTCTAGGACGAAGCACATTGAACTGAGGTTTCACTACATCAGGCATCTCTTGGAGATGAAGATCTTAAGGCTAGAGAAGATATTGGGATCGGAGAACCCAGCTGACATGTTGACAAAGGTTGTAAACCTTGAGAAGTTGAAGCTGTGCAAAGCTTCAATTGGGCTTGGAGAATAGGAGAGGAGGATGGCACTACCATGATCGAGGTGAGCACTAGGAGGACACCAAGGATGAGTTGAAGAACGGATACGGGGCTTGTATATGCGGTTGATCTCTAGGTGGGAGATTGTTGGGATAGAGGACCAACCGGGTTAGACTTCGGAGCAAAAGGGAGAAAATCGTCGGAGTTTCTGTGGTCATGGGCGACCGCCCAGGTGATGGTGGGCGACCGCCCAGTTGGTCAGTAGCATATGTCGGAGGTTATTCATCTTCTGGGCGACCGCGCATATGGTGAAGGGCGACCGTACACATGGACAGAAGGTTTTGGTTCGGAGGATTTTCAACTTGGGCGACCGCCCATGGGCTCTTGGGCGACCGCCCATGTGTCGGGGTGGAAAAATTCTGGGCCCGTTTTTTAGGCCTTTTTTCGGGTTCCCTTGTCCATCTAGGGTTAGGTTTTATTCTCTAACACATATTTAAGCAATGTTCCGCCCCTAGACTCATTGTAACACAATAACTCATATTATAGTGCAAGATCCTGGCTTGGTAGTGCCCCCAGACGTAGCCAAACATATTGGTGAACTGGGTTAACAATTCTTGTGTTCTTCTTTGTGATTTATTTCCTGTGCTTTGTTTTGTGTGTTCTAATCATTCTTGTAGGTTTGCTTGGTAGTGGAGGGCTATATTCACAACACCTGCTTTATTTCATTGTTCTGTAATCAGGCCATCAGCAATGGAGGTATTCAACTATAGGCCTGTGGATTTCATTGCACTAAACTATTTTTTGAAGAGCGCGAATTGGGAAGGAGAACTAACACTACAAGGAAAATCGATTTTAGCTACGGCAAATTCCGTAGCTAAAATGAAGATTTCGTAGCTAAATCGTGTTTAGCTACGGATTTGATCCGTAGCTATTCCGTGGATGCAGGTTTGTCGCTAAATTGGGCGTCGCTATTTTGTAGCTATTTTAGAGACGGATATATCCGTCTCTAATTTAGAGACAGATATGGCCGTCTCTAAATTAGAGACAGATATGTCCGTCGCTAAATTAGAGACAGATATGTCCGTGTCTAAATTAGCTACGTATATGACCGTCTACTGATTAGCGACGATTTTTCGTCTCTATTTAAATTCTCATTTTATTTTCGAACCATTTTAGCGTCGGATATTTCCGTAGCTAAATTGATATTTTTTTAAAAAAAAATTATATATATATTTAAAAATATATATTAATATATTTTAAATATATATATATATATTTAAAATATATTAATATATATTTTTAAATATATATTAAATCAGTCCCTTAATTTTTATTAATCTCAAATAAGTCCTTGATATTTCATAATTACACTTTGATCCCTAAACTTCTTTTATACTCAAACAGTCCTCACAAACTTCCACCACCGGCAACCATTCACCGCCGTCTAACCACCGGCAACCATTCACCACCGTCTAACCACCAGCAACCACCGCAATCCACCAACAACTTCAAAAAATTCAGATCTAGTATTGATTTAGAATAAATTAAAGGACAGATCTCAGACAATTTATTCAATCCCTCGACTTCTTCATCCGTTACCTGACCTCCAAACACCACCTTACTGATCCCATCCGACGTCTGTCAAATTCCACCCAAAAAAACAATCAAATCATGTAAAAAATCGTAAATATCACCATATTTCAAAAACCAAAAAGATATATGAACAGACCTGGGCAGCAGAGCGGGCCGAACCGTTGGCAGGTGAATCGGTGGGAGGAACTTCCGACCAAGTGAGCAGATCTGCGGTGGATGTGTGAGGCTTCCTTACCGGAGTAGCTCTCTCCATTTTACCTTTTTCCGGTTGAATCAAAACGAAGACAGTGATTGAAATGAGACGGCGGTGGCTGTGGTGGCGCCGGAGGAGGCTGAAGGGACGGTGATTGAAGGGACGCTGAGGGAAATGAGAGAGAGAGAGAAAACGGTGGTGGCGCAGGCGCTGGTAAATTGATTGAAACTGAAGAGAGAGTGAAATGGGGGAGAGAAGAGAAATAGGCTGAGGGAGTAATTGTGTTTGTTTGAAATGTTTTGGGCCGGAGAAGAGAAATAGGCTGAGGGAGTAATTGTGTTTGTTTGAAATGTTTTGGGCCGTTTGATCGAATGTATTGAATGGCCAGATCTTGCTTTGACCCATAATCCCCGTGAAATTTTAAAATCCAATCAAACAATGCCACATCACACGTACTTATATTTATTTCACACTATATTATACACTAACTAAAATATTTATGTCTAATATTAAGAATAATAATATTTATTAATAAATTATTAATTATATAATTAATTAATTAATTAATATTAATATTAATTATATAATCAGTAATAATATTAATAATAGTATTAATAATAATTAGTAATTTTTATTATTTTTTATTGAAAAGGAAAAAATATTTTAGATTTTTTTTTATTACTGAAATTTATAAAAAGTTATCTAAAATATTTACATGCTTTTATTTGATTTATTCAAAATTTTAGTTATAGTAGTATGCCTAATATCAAGAATAATAACATTATCATATAATTAGTAATAATACTTAATAATAAGACTAATAATGATGTTATTGTTAATTATTCAATTATATAATTGAATATATTAATAATTATTATTATATAATGAATAATAATATTAATAATAACTAGTAATAATACATACTGAACATACCAAAAGTGCCGAGTTGGGCCAAGCAAGTAAAGCCCAATTACATCCAGCTTTGATTATCACATTCTCAATAGGGCTGGCCCAGTCAGAGCAAGGCCCAAAGCCCATCTCAAGCGTCAGTCGACTAAGCCCATGGTCCGACCTACAGGTCCCGACCTAACTTAGTTCGACCTCATGATCCATGCTACAATTCGGGTACGAACCATGCTCTACCCGACAGTCAGGTCAACCATTCCACGAGTGGCGACCTCGACCTAAATTAACAAGTAGCGACTTGACACTCGCTGGCTTATTTAGTTGAACCATTCACGTAACCACATCCCTACAAATCGTGACAAGCTACTAACACGTTCACATGACTGAATAACCGCTGCTATAATCTCGGAGGACATGTCTCCTACACCAAAAATACATTACTCTTGCCTATAAATACTTCACACAACCAATCGGTGCAAAGGTAATCGCCATTTTGTTATCGAATTCATTATTCTATACATTTTGAGCTATAAACAACGGTAATCTTACTCACGCCCGAGCGTCTTCGCCTGAGACACATCCGGCTAGTCGTGGGTTCTGCTGTGTCAAGGAGCCAAGTGATCACCCCGCCACGTGGAGGAAGATTGATAAGCACATTTCCCGTAGCATCGCTTGGTTCCATTGCCGGGAACGTGCTTTAGACTTGACTTCGAAAACTCCATCAAACCGGCAACAATGGTGACTTCAGAAGGACACGTATCCGAGGCTGCACTGGGGCACGATGAAGTGAACAACAACAACAATGCAAACGTTGGAAATGCAGATTTGCCTCCTCCTCCCCCTCCTCAACGACATCATGCTAGGCGACACGCTCTAACAGCCGTGGGCCGATGGCGGTGGGATCGCGTGATGCAAGGAGAGAAAAGCGTCCTATGGAAGGACAAGGAGCTCCACCTCACCCAAAACGCATAACCGGCAGCTAATGTGGGAAGCAGTGGCAGGTCCCTCCACTAATCCCATGAGCAAGAAAGAAATGATGCCGGAGCGAGCCTGCATTCTCGTCGACTTAATAGCCACGGAGGAGGCGTAATGTGCCGACATACGCCCGAGAGAGTGGCACCCGCTCGTGTTTCTAATGGGCAACAAAGCCAGAGTGCTAGGCCAAATGAAGGTGTGGGACAGAACGGCGAGGACAGAATGGTACGTCGAGCTCCCACTATAGTTCATGTGCCGAGTAATGATTTAAGAGCTAGCCTCAACAAACAGAGCAGAGGCTCAATCTCGATTTGAGGACTCGCCAATGTACCAATAGAAATGTACACGTTTCCCCAAAGCAGAACACAGAGATCGTGGTCTCAAAGAGACAGAAATGGGCATAGGTCGCCCGTGAGAGGGGAAAGGCGCAGTCGCCACATGGAGATCACAGGGCGCAGGTCGCCGTCTCGCCGAGAGGCGCAGTCGCCTCAAAGAAGTAAATGTACATAGATCTCCAATAAGATCGAAAGGACCAATTCTCACAGGGATGTATGAGCAGTGTAACTCCCCCGTAAGTGAAGGCCGAGGTCCAATGCCGCTCCCCTCCAGGAGATGAGAGACCCGATGCCAGAGAATGGTTGTTGATGAAAAAGAAATTTGAGCAATGGGAGGAGGAGAAGAAAAAAGAGACGGGAAAGGTTGAACGAATGGACTTTGCTCTTCGACCTTTTTCCAAAGAAATCAGAGATAGTCGACCTCCTCCTACTTTCAAAGGTTGCCTCTTCCTGGAGAAGTACTGGTCGACAAATGCCAGAGCCACATATCCCATCCGGAAGCCACTATGTGTTTTGTCGCCAATGAGGATGACAACATGTGCAAAGCTCTCCTAAGCACACTTACCTGGGGCAAATTTTTAACTTGGTTCAATGGTTTCGTCGCCGGTGTAGTATCACCACATGGGCATGCTTCATAACAAAATTCTTAGATCGCTTCTCGACTGCAGGAGCTCGAAAGATAACCGTCACTGATCTGAATAACTTGGTGCAGGGTAAGAATGAAAGCTCGATGAGCTATTTCACCAAGTTCAAAGAGATGGTTGATAAAATAGAGGAAGACCTCACAGACAGGGAGGTAATCAATTGCTTCCGAAGTGGTATTTCCTCAGAAGACATGGACTACGAGCTCACAGTCCGAACGGTCACAACTCGACAGGAGTTGTTTGAAAAGGTGTATAATGTCGCTCTGGCCGAGGAAAGGAAAGAAAAGAAGAACGGTAAGAGCCCCAAGGTTGAAGTCGCTGACGATAAAAAGGACTCCAACAAGAATGGGGGGAACAATAAAAATGGAAAGAACAGAACTAGGGCAACAGAGAAGGTGCCCGAAGCTTTCACTCCCCTCACGGTGAGTCGAACTGAGATTTTGAATGCTGTCGAGCTGGCTCCTCCAGTCCCAATGAATCCAGGCAACAAGTTTAGGCGGGACAACAAAGAAGTACCGCGACTACCACAAAGACACCGGTCATCTCACAGTAGGATTGCTTGGGATTAAAGCGTATCATCCAGAGAATGGTCGAGCAGGGGGGACTCGAAGCTTATGTGAAGAGACCTCAAGCCGGGGAGGTGAGCAAACAGCAGTGGGCAACAAGGACCTAGGCAGCCTAGATCGAACCTGGGGGTCATCACTGAACAAGCAAGCAACACGGCCATCAAGCACAAGATATTCCAGCTTAATAAGGCCCCACATGTGCCTCCAAGGAGAGAAATAAGAGATGAGGCGATCAGCTTCTACCCCCACGAATTGGCAACAAATATGGCGGCTAGGGAGCAAGTTCTCGTCATCCTGTGTCTCATTGATGGATGTACGACGAGCGTACTCTTAGTCGACACTGGGCCTCGCAAGGATATTTTGTTTTACAAAACTTTCAAGGAAATGGGCCTTAATGATGAACAGCTGGAGAGATATGATGGCAGGTTGGAGGGCTTCACCAACCACCGAGTTGATGCTAAAGGCCAGATAGTGCTCGACGTCGACCTAGGCCAAAGACCCCTCAGATTGTCTCGAAGGTACAATTTATCGTAATTGATGTAAATAGTGACTATGCCGCCATACTTGGAATTCCCGGACAGTCGCTCTTGGAATGGTAGCATCAATTCCTCACCAACGAGTAAAGTTCCCCACACCCGCCTGGAATGGGTTGCGTACAAGGCACACTCGTGCTTATCTGGATCATGTTCTAAGAGAAAGAAAGAAAAGGGAGCTAGAGATTGAGACTCGCCGATGGTTACTTGAAGCCGTCTCGCCGCCACCAAAACTACCCGACTGTCAACAATCACCGACGTGGTAGAGTCGACCTATCGCTCAAATGACGAGGTCATGCTTGAGTCGACACGTCACTCTAACACCACTGAGGTCGATTCAGATGTAGTTATGGTCGATCAAGTCGTCATAGGAGACATATGCCTCCAGATAGACAATAACTCGGGGGCCCCTACCAACAAAGTCAAGGCATGCTTGATGATATGATAGCCGAGGAGGCTCCACACTTGGGAGCTGAGGAAAGACAAAAGGTCAGGGAGATCATAGTGGAGACTCTACAATTCAGAGATGGACCAGAGCTAGAAGCTGTCGATGAGCTAGAGTCAGTAATCACCAACCCTTCTTACCCCGATCAAAAAATTCAAATTGGAAAGCAGTTATCAGTTGAGGAGCGAGCAGAAATTATCAAGCTACTCAAAGAAAGTAATGATGTCTTTGCATGGAGAGTAGAAGACATGAGGGGAATCAAGGAGGAGGTCGCTGTTCACAGACTGGAAGTCAACCCGACCATAAAGCCGAGACCCCAAAAGTTGAGAAGTTTTGCTCGCGACAAGGAAGAGGCTATCAAAGCAGAGGTACAAAAACTTTTGAGTGCAGGTATAATCAAAGAGGCCACTCATACAACGTGGTTGGCCAACGTGGTCATGGTGAAGAAATCGAATGGCAAGTGGCGGATGTGTGTCGACTTCACTACTCTCAATCTAGCTTGCCCAAAGGATAGCTATCCTCTTCCTAGAATTGACAAGCTTGTTGATTCCATTGCTGGTCATTCCACTCTCAGTTTCCTGGATGCTTACTCTGATACCACCGCATAAAGATGCACGAGGATGACATAGTGAAGACGGCATTTCAGTACACTGGAGGCATCTATCCGCTACAATATGATGCCTTTTTGGATTGAAGAATGCGGAGCTACATATCGAGGATGGTGAACAAAGTCTTTGCCTCACGTATTGGGTTCGAAATATGGAGGCCTACGTTGACGACATGGTCATTAAAACTAAGGCCGGGAGTCACGTGGTCGACCTAAAGGAGACATTCACCAATTTACGAGCAAACGACATGAAGCTCAACCCCAGTAAATGTGTGTTTGGAGTGGCAGCTGGCAAGTTCTTGGGATTCATGGTATCTCAAAGGGGCATAGAAGCTAATCCAGAGAAGATAAAGGCTTTAGTCGACATGAAGGCTCCCACCACTATCATGAGATGCGACTTAATGGAAGGGTAGCGGTACTTCTTGGTCGCTTCATATCAAAGTCAGCAGAAAGGTCTCTCCCCCTCTTCAAAGCATCAGGGGGACGAAAAGTTTTGAATGGACGACCGAATGTCATTCGTCGTTCCAACAGCCTAAAGGATTACCTCGCTACTCCACCCCCGCTAAGTAGCCCGACCAACCGGAGAGACTTTGTTTGTATACCTATCTGTGGGAGACAAGTCAGCTTGCAAAGCAGTTGTTGATTAGAGAGGAGGAGGGGCTTCAGAAGCCTGTGTACTATATCAGCAAAGCTTTATCAGATGTGGAAAGTAGGTATTACAACGCTGAGAAGGTCGCCTATGCTCTAGTCGTGGCTTCAAGGAAGCTGCGAGCTTATTTTCTGGCTCATCCAATTGTGGTTCTTACGAATGCCCCTCTAAGAAAAATTCTTCACAAGCCTGAGAGTTCAGGTCGACTGCTCAATTGGTCAATTGCCCTCACTGAATTTGACATTGACTATCGACCTCGAAAGGCGTTAAAGGCTCAAGCTCTACTCGACTTCTGGTCGAGCTTACGTTCACCAAGGAAGACAACGAGCAACGAGTTCCTAAAGAAAAAGCTAAGGGGAAAGAACCAGAGTCCCAGGTCGTCATTAGCCTACCCGAAGATTGTTGGAAGGTCTATTCAGACGGGTCAGCGACCAAGAATAGCAGTGGAGCTGGAATAGTGTTGATTGAGCCAGAGACTGGGACCGTTTATGAGGAATCACTAAGGTTCAAGTTTGATGCTTCCAATAACCAGGCTGAATACGAGGCCTTGATTGCAGCTATTGAGTACGCCAAGTGCTTCGGAGCAACTAAGATCATGGCTTACTGTGACTCACAATTGATAGTCAACCAGGTCAGAGGTGAGTACGAAGTGCTTAGTTCTACTCTCGTCAAATACTGCGACCTGGTGAAGGAGCTAATAAAGGACTTAGAATTCTGGGAGATTCAAAGGATTGGAAGAGAAGATAACGAGCTAGCTGATCTCCTTTCGAAACTTGCTACTTCAGATGAGCCACATGACGAGCCCATCTCCTTCCTAGAAAATCCAGCTTACGAGAGGGTAAAAATTCAGTGCATAGATGATCCCTCAAGAAATTGGACTCAGGAGAAGTGTTGGATCGAGGAAATGAAAGCATACCTAGAAAATGGAGAGCCGCAATGACGAGAAGAAGGCTCGAGCTATCAAAAAGAAAGCTCCAAGGTATGTCATTCAAGGAGGCGATCTGTTCAGGAGATCTTATACTCGGCCATTGCTAAAGTGCATCCATCCCCAAGAGGTCGCCCTATTGATACACGAAGTGCATAGTGGAATTTGTGGTGGACACCCGGGGGCCAGGACTCTTGCTGACAAGTTAATCACGTTGGGATACTATCGCCACACATGAGAGCCGACACTCACAACTTTGTTCAAGCAATGTGATCAATGCCAAAGGTTTGCCAACCTTCCCCATGTGCCTACAACAGAGCAGCACTCTGTGATCACAGCTTGGCCATTTGATATGTGGGGCGTCGACCCGATTGGACCCTTCCCACCCGCCCCGAGGAAACCGCAAGTATGTGATAGTGGCCATAGATTACTTCACCAAATGGGTTGAGGCCAAACCATTAGCTCGCATCACGTAGGAGAATGCTATCAACTTCATACACGACTTCATTTGGTGTCGGTTTGGTTTTCCCCGAGCTATAGTCGACAATGGGTTACGTTCTCCCGCACTTTTCAAACAGAGATGAAGCGGGTGGGAATCAAACATTGGAAATCCTCGTCGCCTATCCTCAAGGAAATGGGCAAGTCAAGCAAAGAAATAAACTTGTTCTATCTTCGCCAAGACGGGCTCGTGGGTCGACGAAACAATTGGTTGGACGAACTCCCCTCGCTTCTTTGGGCGCCCGAACAACCACTCTGGGGCCTACGGAAACCCCTTTTGCTCTCACATATGGGTCGAGGCCATGGCACCCGCCGAGCTCGATTCCCACTACGGCTAGAGTGACCTTCTTTGATCAAGAGCGAATGACACCAACAGGTTGATCGACTTGGACACGATCGACGAGAATGAGAAACAACACTACCTCCGAATGGTCAATTACAAGCAGCGGACTAAAAGTTATCACGACAAGAAGGTCAAGGCGAGGTCTTTCCAAGTGGGAGATTATGTATTGAGAAAGATTGAGGCAACGGGTAGAAGGACCCAGCAGAACAAGCTATCTCCTAATTGGGAAGGTCCCTATGTAGTCACTCGAGTCGTCAAGGAAGGAACCTACATGATAGCTCATCTCCGAGGTGACGAGTTGAAGCACCCTTGGCATGCTACTCACCTCATCAAATACTACTTCTAGTTTTCAATTTCAAAGTTCAAGTTTGTGTTAAAGCTAGTTTCGAATTGATGAAAGCATGATTCCTACTTCAATAAAAGTGCGCTTCATTCCATCAAACATAGTGTTACCCCAATCCCAACGAGCTCGACTCTTAGTCGCCTTAAATTTAACAAGCTCGATTCTTGATCAGCCTTGTTCATTTAACAAGTCCGACTCTTAGTCGACTTCGTTCCAACAAACTCGACTCTTAGTCAGTTTGTTATAATAAGCTCGATTCTTAATCAGCTTATTTAATTTAACAAGTCCGACTCTTAGTCGACTTCGTTCCAACAAACTCGACTCTTAGTCAGTTTGTTATAATAAGCTCGATTCTCAATCAGCTTATTTAGTTTAACAAGTCCGACTCTTAGTCGACTTCGTTCCAACAAACTCGACTCTTAGTCAGTTTGTTATAATTAGCTCGATTCTTAATCAGCTCTACTATTTTAACAAGTCCGATTCCTAATCGACATCGCTTCGAGTAACTCGACCTCGTCGCCTTAAAAGTTTGAACAAATAAGTCATTGCCCTACTAAATCTAACTCGACACCTACCTCTAAAGCATATAACATGCAGAAAAGAGAAGTCAGTTACGATTAAACACAATTAAGTCTCCCAAAGTGGGCTAAGACTTAGGCGAAGACAACTTACAAAGTATCATGCCTCCCAAAAGTAGGGCCAAGGCATACAAGTATTAAAAACAAAAAAAAAAAAAAAAAAAGCAAAAATGTTTGGAGCTTGTTCGATTACAATAAACCATTAAAATCAAAGTCTATTCAGAAGAAACGCCTTCTATTGGACCGGCGACGGACGTTGGGTCGACCTCAGTCTGATCACCCACAGTAGATGGCTCACTGACGAACGTCGAAAACGTCAAAAATAAAATTCCAACTCAACTATCTACAATTGATTTGTAAATAGGGTAAGTCGGGTCGAACCTCAGAGACACAAAATTTAAAGTGTAGGAATTACTGCTAGAACAAAAAGTTGTAACGTGAAGAAGTTGTTTGGTTTGGTTTTGAACTAATTTGTTTGCAAAAATTAAGTAAATTTGATTGTAGAAGATTTCAATATTAAGGAGACTAATTCCCGGAATTGGCTTCACAAGTTATGCTCAAGGTTCACAATTCATCAATCAAAGTACACTTGGGGTTTTGTTCTTACGAAAATATGATTGGGACACTTTGGCGGGTGATTTGCAATCAAGTGTTTCTAACTAATCTACTCCCTTGGCCCGTTCGTAGATTAGCTAGAAACCCATTGTAGAACTTAAGAACATAAAATAAACCACAATTCTTATGAATCTTTTGGCGAGGATTCAACAAATTGTGAAAATCAAGCCAAGACTAATTTCAATTGTAAATTTGGCGTTTCACAATTGAAATTCTAAACAATTCAAGAACAATTATTTGATCAAGACAAAAGTTCTAAAATTTCATTAAAAACAACTTGATTATCCCAAGTAATACTAAGATAAAGATGAACAATAAAACATAAGACATAAAATGTTACCTCCAATTCCAAGAACTAAAAGGTTTAGCTAGCCATTAGAAAGCAAGAACACCAAGAAATGTCTAAGAAAATATTCTGCAGAAAAACTAACTCTATGGAGAAGATTAACAAGCCCTAATTATATATCTCCCCCCAAAACTGAAAAACATAAAATTAAATAGCCATTGTCTTAAATTAACCCCCATGTTCACCAAAAACTAATGCTGCAATTAACCAACATTACTCCCATAAACATCACAATTAATCTCTTCCATTACTCCTCAGCTGCCCAAATTGCCTGGCATTCATGTGCAAACGCCTCGTGGGCGGTCGCCCACAACTCCCCCCGGGCGGTCGCCCACCCTCCGTAAACATTTTGTCATCACCACTCATGCCTGGTGAGCGGTCGCCTGGGCCTATTCCCGCACGGTCGCCCCAGCCTCAACAAGGTTCAAGCTTCACATTTTTCTCCTGAGCGGCCGCCCACCTCAACCTGAGCGACCGCCCACAATGACGGACTGTTGGGCCATTTTCTTTCCTTTGGCCCAGCTGCAAATTGCCTTTAACCCAACTCAATATTCACCATTGGCCTGCCACTCCTTGCTTGCATTGGCCCCTTCTTCCATTTGTTAATGCCCATTTGTACTCAGTCCGTCCCACAATTTCCACATCTCATTGTTCCACTTGATTTATTCGCATATTGTTCCCAATTTCCACACTTCAACCACTGAAACTAAAAACACTAAAAACATCCGTTAAACACACAAAACTCAAGGATTAAGCAAATAATAAGTTCAAAAAGTAGTCAATGGATGAGTGTAAAACTCACTCATCACTCACCAATAACATTTTCAGTCTGATAAACCACCTTCCGTGAGTCACTGATTGTAAACTTTGGGGTCTCCTCGTCAAAAGCCGAATCCTCATAATCATCGAGCTCAGCCAAGATGGTGTTAAAATTAACCTTTTCAACAGCTGGGGGGTCCCAAGGTGATGCCTCTGCAGCTTCATCATCTTTCTTTATAAGTTCCAAGTCATTCTCATTGTATGGCACCAAAGGGTGGCCTTGGCGAGCTGCTGTGTTATAAGGATCTTCAGAGGCCCATTGAGCTAGCTGTTCGATCGATATATTGACAGAGGGATCTACTATTATACGTCGAGCCATATGAGCCCGACCTACATGGAAGAACCCCCTAGCTTCTTCGGTAATATGGGCGTGCAGATCATCACTATCTCTATATGCCTTGACAGCATCCTCCTTTGCAACTCTCACAGCAGCAGCTAGGTCCACCCCCCATTGAGCTCGAGCAGCATCCAACTCTTCTTGTTTCTTGGCCAAAGTGACGGGCACCTCCTCCAACTGCTGAGTCGCCAATGCCGCATCGCCAGCAAACTAGCCTATTCTTTTCCTCCTTGAGGGCGGCGAGTTCCTTGGCAGCTTCTCCCAACTTGCCCCAGGCATCCTCTTTGGCCTTGATTTCGTTGTCTTTAACAAGTTTTAAAGCTTCATACGAGTTGTCTAAGTCTGAGTGCTCTTCCTTCAAGTTTTTGAGCTCCTCCTTCAACGTAGCGTTGGCTTCTTTCAGTTTCCCCACCTCGGCATTCTCCTCCTCTAGCTTCTTCAACTCTACGTTTTTCTTTGCCAACATGGACTTGGCTAGCTTCTCCTGCTCCTCGCCAGCCTTCCAAGAAGTAGTAGCTGTGTCAATCATGGCAAGAGACTGAAAGGAAGAGTGGGAGGAAGAGGTTAGATCTGACAGACACAAAGGGAGACATGGAACAAGCGAGCAAAATAAAGTTAACAACACAAGAAATTGCCAAAGAGTTACCTCGGAGGAAGCTAGCCCGACCCTAGCTCTGCAGGCTTCGGAGTTAGAGGCTTTTTAGTGAACTCCATAATCAAATCCCGGTCAAGCACCCCTTCCGACCACGCTACCGTCCGTACTCCACCCGGTACTCCCTGGCTAGCAGCTTGATCCTGGTTAAAGGAGCCACAGCACTTAGCTCGTCAACACGAGACTGGATCAGCTCGGCATAAGAAACCTGGACAGGGGAAGGCTGGGGACTCCTAACTTCATTCTCCATCGGCTCGTTAGCATCGACCTGATCAACTGTCGAGCTCACCTTGGCTTTCCCAATCTTGATTTTCTTGCTTAGAGGGGCCGTATCATCTTCATCATCCCCCTCATCATCTAACTCGATCACAGGCGACTTTGCCTTGGGAATTCTTTTGGTTTTGGATTTGGTTTTGGGTTGATCACGAGCTCTGGTCTTTCTAGCCTCCTTAGCTGGCTCAACAATTTGGTCGGATACATTGGTTTCTTCAGCGTCAACCTCTTCCATTTCCTGGACGACGTCTACAACTTGGTTCCCCTCCAGTTCCTCGGGGTTCTCCTCCATTGGTATAGAGTTAACGGGGTCCACATCTACCGTCTGCAAAGTATCATGACGGAGAGCACCCTCTCTCTCCCTATGTTCTCTGGCATTAGCTGCTCCACAGCCTCCACTTGCTCTTCCTAATGTCAATGGTTCGGCCCATACTCGCTTCTTGCTCAGGAGTTAAGACTACACCAAAATTGAAATGATCAAGGGTTAGGTCGACACATAAAATTTCTGCATACGAGTAAAAAGTTCTATGTACGAATTAAATATGTGTGGACTGATTATTCTACATACGAGCAAAAAAGTTCTATGTACGAATCAAAGTCATAAATAAACAGTTAAGCAAAGGTAAGAGGGATCAAGGTACAAGGAATGGTCGAGTTCTTACCCCCAAAGTGTTCTACCCGCTCCTTACAATAGTTGGCAGTCTTCTTACAATGGTGGCACTCTTTCTCAAATCTGAATCGAGCTCCCTCATGGGTGACCCAACTGGATATCTCTGACATCTAACTACTGGCACCATGGGCACTACCTCTCCTTCACCAACCATCAATCCAGCTCGGATGAAGTTATTTTTGTTGGTTCCTAGAGCATCCCAACTGATAGCCCCTTTCTTGGTAAACTCCATCAACTTCTTACGTAAATCATTATGCCAATGAGGGGCCCAAGAGTTGTTCTCATCTACCCCTGTATCAAAGATCGGGCAAGGGAAATTCCCATCCTCTTCTACTCTCCACCACCACCACGCAAGAGTTCCATCCACTAGCCTTGCCAGAAGATTGGCAAATAATTTGGGAGACTTTGGCTTGGAAGGAGTACTTATGCCCTTATCCTTATCAAACTTAATGCTAAAGAACTCCTTAAACACCTTCATGCATGGCTCATATCCTAAGAACCTACAAACCATAATAAAGCAAACCAAGACCTACAGTGTTGGCTCCTAGCTGAAGTGGCAAGGCATCGGTGCACTCCAAGAACTCGTTTATGAAGGGGTCAAGAGGTAATCTCAAGCCGCCTTCGAATTGGCCGTAGTAGAGAGCTACCTTGGTAGTTTCCTCCTCGTAGGTGTCCCCAAATTTGTTAAAGAAGTCCCCCTACTATACGTAGCAATGCTAAACTCCTTCCTATCAACATCACAAAAATCATATATCATGCTTAAGCGAGATGGATAATTCTCGCTTCCCTCTAGCTGGCCTTGGAGGAACGTAGCCTTTTTCATTCCCGCCCGCACTACGCTGTTATCAAAGGCATCAACAATGCGCGGGCTTGATGAGGTCGAGGCATGAGCTCCACCTTGTGTCTCCATATCTCGTACAAGAAGAAGGGGAAACAGGGAATCGCTCTACATGAAGTCTCAGGAGACCTAATCGATAAGCTAAGGGGCGACCTAGATTCCCCCGGAAATCCAATTCTATTCCTAAGGAAAGAAGGTTTGTCGGGACCATGAATGTAAAATGTAGCAATATGATCGAGAAGCTCGTGAAAAAGATGGAAGGACTCAATTCTTGGGTCATTCGTTCCTAAAGTACCTAAGTTCTCTCCCACAGGCAAAGCCAACTCAGTAAATTGCAAACCCCATCGGGTTAAAATTGAAGTACATTCCTCCATGGTCATCTCCCTCCACTCTCCGTTTAAATGCTTATAAACCCTACGGTTGACTTTACAGTACCCATACCAGGCTCCGGGTTCTGTACTAAAGGTCCTAGCCATGGCGGAATCAAAGGAATAGCAGAAATTAAAGCCCTAATTTTAAAGAATGAGGAGAATACCTTTAGCAGTGAAGGGAAAACGGAACAATGGAGAGTGAAACACCGAGTTATAGCAGAAGTCAATTTCCTTTATCACCGCCGGAATCACGTACAGAGTTCAGGGATGGCGAAAGTTGTAAATGGGGAAGGATTCTTGATTTTATAGTTCCTTGAATTGGAAAGGGCAAAGAGAAATTCAAAATTAATTTTCCTAATTAATGGTGGAAACAGTTTCCTAGGCGGACTCTCAAACGTCTAAAGTGTAATCATTGCGAAAATCGGCGCTCCTACATCTCCACCGTTCATCACCTACGATCAGGATGTTGCCACGTCATCATGGTCGACCTACTTCCAAGACTAACATCAACCTGCGAGTAAAGCAATTTTCATCGCGGAAATCTTCTTAACTTCCAAGTCGACGAAGTCAACTCGAAAGTTGGGGGCCACTGAACATACCAAAAGTGCCGAGTTGGGCCAAGCAAGTAAAGCCCAATTACATCCAGCTTTGATTATCACATTCTCAATAGGGCTGGCCCAGTCAGAGCAAGGCCCAAAGCCCATCTCAAGCGTCAGTCGACTAAGCCCATGGTCCGACCTACAGGTCCCGACCTAACTTAGTTCGACCTCATGATCCATGCTACAATTCGGGTACGAACCATGCTCTACCCGACAGTCAGGTCAACCATTCCACGAGTGGCGACCTCGACCTAAATTAACAAGTAGCGACTTGACACTCGCTGGCTTATTTAGTTGAACCATTCACGTAACCACATCCCTACAAATCAGGGACAGTTACTAACACGTTCACATGACTGAATAACCGCTGCTATAATCTCGGAGGACATGTCTCCTACACCAAAAATACATTACTCTTGCCTATAAATACTTCGTCACAACCAACGGTGCAAAGGTAACTGCCATTTTGTTATCAGAATTCATTATTCTATACATTTTGAGCTATAAACAACGGTAATCTTACTCTCACGCCCGAGCGTCTTCGCCGGAGACACATCCGGCTAGTCGTGGGTTCTGTTTTCAGGTCAAGGAGCCAAGTGATCAGTCCTGCCACGTGGAGGAAGATTGATAAGCACATTTCCTGTAGCATCACATAACATAAAAAATAATAATGTTATTAATTAATGATAATACTCATTAATTTAATTATTTTAAATTTATTAATAATAATTTAATAATTTAAACTTCTAAAAAATATTAATATACCTAAGTAATAATTGATATTAATAAATTATAAAAAAATACTTATTAACAATAACAATAATTTAATCTATAAAGAAAATAGTAATTAGTAATAATACTTAATAATAAGACTAATAATGATGTTATTGTTAATTATTCAATTATATAATTGAATATATTAGTAATTATTATTATATAATTAATAATAATATTAATAATATCTAGTAATAATACATAATATCAAAAATAATAATGTTATTAATTAATAATAATACTCATTAATTTAATTATTTAAAATTTATTAATAATAATTTAATAATGTATAAGGATATAGGGTTTAGGGTTTAGAGTTTATGGTTTAGGGTATAGGGTTTAGGGTTTAGGGTATATGGTATAGGATTTAGGGTTTGGGGTTTAGGGTATAGAGTATAGGATTTAGGGTATAGGGTATAATGTATAAGGGTTGGGGTATAGGATATAGGGTATAGGGTTTAGGCTTTAGGGGTTAGGGTATAGGGTTTAGGGTTTAGGGTTTAGGGGTTAGGATTTAGGGTATAGGATGTAGGGTTTAGGGCTTAGAGTTTAGGGGTTAGGGGCTTAGAGTTTAGGGTTTAGGGCTCAGAGTATATGGTTTAGGGTTTAGGGTTTAGGGTATAGGGTTTAGGGGTTAGGGTGTACAATTTAGGGTTTAGGGCTTATAGTTTAGGGTTTAGGGTTTAAGGTTTAGGGTTTAGGGCTCAGAGTTAGGGTTTAAAGTTTAGGGTTTATGGTATAGGGTATAGGGTTTAGGGTATAGGGTATAGGGTTTAGGGTATAGGGTATAGGGGTTAGGGTTTAGGGTATAGGGTTTAGGGTATAAGGTTTAGGATTTAGGGTTTAGGGTTTAGGGTTTAGGGTTTAGGGGTTAGGGTTTAGGGTATAGGGTACAGGGTTTAGGGTATAGGATATAGAGTATAGGGTTTAGAGTATAGGGTTTAGGGTTTAGGGGTTAGGGTTTAGGGTTTGGTGGTTAGGGTATGTGGCTTAGTGGTTTCCTAAACCCTATACCCTATACCCTAACCCCTAACCCCTAAACCCTAAACCATATACCCTAAACCCTATACCCTATACCCTAACCCCTAAACCCTAAACCCTAACCCCTAAACCCTAAACCCTAAACCCTAAACCCTATACCTTATACCCTATATCCTAAACCCTGTACCCTATACCCTAAACCCTAACCCCTAAACCCTATACCCTAAACCCTAAACCCTATACCCTATACCCGTGACTCGTACCCTATACCCTAAACCCTGTACCCTATACCCTAAACCCTAAACCCTATACCCTAAACCCTATACCCTATACCCTAACCCCTATACCCTAAACCCTAACCCCTAAACCCTAAACCCTAAACCCTATACCCTAAACCCTATACCCTATACCCTAAACCCTATATTAATTGACTAGAAAACAATATTTTAGCCTTTGTTAATCAGTGGTTTTTTTTAGAAAAAGTTATAGAAAAAAAGATAGAAAAAAACTAAACAAATGAAAGTATATAGAAGAAAAGTCAAAAGAGGGACGGACTACCCTATATTTATTTTTTATTTTTTTCAAAATTTTTTATTGGCTAGATAACAATATTTTAGCCTTTGTTAATCAGTGATTTTTTTTTAGAAAAAGTTATATAAAAAAAGATAGAAAAAAACTAAACAAATGAAAGTATATAGAAGAAAAGTCAAAAGAGGGACGGACTACCCTATATTAATTTTTTATTTTTTTAAAAAAATTTTATTGACTAGAAAACAATATTTTAGCCTTTGTTAATCAGTGGTTTTTTTTTAGAAAAAGTTATATAAAAAAAGATAGAAAAAAACTAAACAAATGAAAGTATATAGAAGAAAAGTCAAAAGAGGGACGGACTACCCTATATTTATTTTTTATTTTTTTAAAAAATTTTTATTGACTAGAAAACAATATTTTAGCCTTTGTTAATCAGTGGTTTTTTTTAGAAAAAGTTATAGAAAAAAAGATAGATAAAAACTAAACAAATGAAAGTATATAGAAGAAAAGTCAAAAGAGGGACGGATTACCCTATATTTATTTTTATTTTTTAAAAAATTTTTTATTGATTAGAAAACAATATTTTAGCCTTTGTTAATCAGTGGTTTTTTTTAGAAAAAGTTATAGAAAAAAAGATAGAAAAAAACTAAACAAATGAAAGTATGTAGAAGAAAAGTCAAAAGAGGGACGGACTACCCTATATTTATTTTTTATTTTTTTCAAAATATTTTATTGGCTAGATAACAATATTTTAGCCTTTGTTAATCAGTGATTTTTTTTAGAAAAAGTTATATAAAAAAAGATAGAAAAAAACTAAACAAATGAAAGTATATAGAAAAAAAGTCAAAAGAGGGACGGACTACCCTATATTTATTTTTTATTTTTTTAAAAAAATTTTATTGACTAGAAAACAATATTTTAGCCTTTGTTAATCAGTGGTTTTTTTTAGAAAAAGTTATAGAAAAAATGATAGATAAAAACTAAACAAATGAAAGTATATAGAAGAAAAGTCAAAAGAGGGACGGATTACCCTATATTTATTTTTTATTTTTTAAAAAATTTTTTATTGATTAGAAAACAATATTTTAGCCTTTGTTAATTAGTGGTTTTTTTTAGAAAAAGTTATAGAAAAAAAGATAGAAAAAAACTAAACAAATGAAAGTATATAGAAGAAAAGTCAAAAGAGGGACGGACTACCCTATATTTACTTTTTATTTTTTTTAAAAAATTTTTATTGACTAGAAAACAATATTTTAGCCTTTGTTAATCAGTGGTTTTTTTTAGAAAAAGTTATAGAAAAAAAGATAGAAAAAAACTAAACAAATGAAAGTATGTAGAAGAAAAGTCAAAAGAGGGACGGACTACCCTATATTTATTTTTATTTTTTTTTTTTTAAAATTTTTATTGACTAGAAAACAATATTTTAGCCTTTGTTAATCAGTGATTTTTTTAGAAAAAGTTATAGAAAAAAGATAGAAAAAAACTAAACAAATGAAAGTATATAGAAGAAAAGTCAAAAGAGGGACGGACTACCTAATATTTATTTTTTATTTTTTTAAAAAAATTTTATTGACTAGAAAATAATATTTTAGCCTTTGTTAATCAGTGGTTTTTTTAGAAAAAGTTATATAAAAAAAGATAGAAAAAAACTAAACAAATGAAAGTATATAGAAGAAAAGTCAAAAGAGGGACGGACTACCCTATATTTATTTTTTATTTTTTTAAAAAATTTTTATTGACTAGAAAACAACATTTTAGCCTTTGTTAATCAGTGATTTTTTTAGAAAAAGTTATAGAAAAAAGATAGAAAAAAACTAAACAACTGAAAGTATGTAGAAGAAAAGTCAAAAGAGGGACGGACTACCCTATATTTATTTTTTATTTTTTTTTAAATTTTTATTGACTAGAAAACAATATATTAGCCTTTGTTAATCAGTGATTTTTTTTAGAAAAAGTTATAGAAAAAAAGATAGAAAAAAACTAAACAAATGAAAATATATAGAAGAAAAGTCAAAAGAGGGACGGACTACCTAATATTTATTTTTTATTTTTTTAAAAAAAATTTATTGACTAGAAAACAATATTTTATCCTTTGTTAATCAGTGGTTTTTTTTAGAAAAAGTTATATAAAAAAAGATAGAAAAAAACTAAACAAATGAAAGTATATAGAAGAAAAGTCAAAAGAGGGACGGACTACCCTATATTTATTTTTTCTTTTTTTAAAAAATTTTTATTGACTAGAAAACAATATTTTAGCCTTTGTTAATCAGTGGTTTTTAGAAAAAGTTATAGAAAAAAGATAGATAAAAACTAAACAAATGAAAGTATATAGAAGAAAAGTCAAAAGAGGGACGGACTACCCTATATTTATTTTTTATTTTTTAAAAAAATTTTTATTGATTAGAAAACAATATTTTATCCTTTGTTAATCAGTGGTTTTTTTTAGAAAAAGTTATAGAAAAAAAGATAGAAAAAAACTAAACAAATGAAAGTATATAGAAGAAAAGTCAAAAGAGGGACGGACTACCCTATATTTATTTTTTTTTTTTTTAAAAAAATTATTGACTAGAAAACAATATTTTAGCCTTTGTTAATCAGTGGTTTTTTTATAAAAAGTTATATAAAAAAGATAGAAAAAAACTAAACAAATGAAAGTATGTAGAAGAAAAGTCAAAAGAGGGACGGACTACCCTATATTTATTTTTTTATTTTTTAAAAAAAAAATTATTGACTAGAAAACAATATTTTAGATTTTGTTAATCAGTGGTTTTTTTTTAGAAAAAGTTATATAAAAAAATATAGAAAAAAACTAAACAAATGAAAGTATATAGAAGAAAAGTCAAAAGAGGGACGGACTACCCTATGTTTATTTTTTATTTTTTTTAAATTTTTTTATTGACTAGAAAATAATATTTTAGCATTTGTTAATCAGTGGTTTTTTTTAGAAAAAGTTATAGAAAAAAAGATAGAAAACAACTAAACAAATGAAAGTATATAGAAGAAAAGTCAAAAGAGGGACGGACTACCCTATATTTATTTTTTATTTTTTTTTTAAAATTTTTATTGACTAGAAAACAATATTTTAGCCTTTATTAATTAGTGGTTTTTTTTAAAAAAAGTTATATAAAAAAAGATAGAAAAAAACTAAACAAATGAAAGTATATAGAAGAAAAGTCAAATTTAGAGACGGATACTAAATCTGTCTCTAAATTTTAGAGACAGATGTTGAATCTGTCACTAAATTAGAGACGGATTCAAAAATCTGTCTCTAAATTAGAGACGGATTAAAATCTGTCTCTAAAGTTTAGAGACGGATTCTGAATCTGTCTCTAATTTAGAGACGGATTCTGAATCTGTCTCTAATTTAGAGACGGATTCTGAATCCGTCTCTAATTTAGAGACAGATACAAAACCCGTCTCTAAAATTTAGAGACGGAATCTGAATCCGTCTCTAATTTAGAGACAGAATCAGATTCCGTCTCTAAATTAGAGACGGATTCGGATTTCGTCTCTGATTTAGAGACGGATTCGCGATTCCGTCTTCGAATTAGAGACGGATTCATATTCCGTCTCTGAATTAGAGACGGAATCTGAATCCGTCTCTAATTTAGAGACGGAATCCGAATCCGTCTCTGATTTTTGGTTCTGTCTCTAATCTGTCGCCAAATTAGCTACGGATTCCGTCCGTCTCTGAAATTCCGTCTCTAAATCCGGTTTTCCTTGTAGTGTAATAGCCCAGACTCATATCATTCTTATGACGAATGATCTACTTAATAGCCCATAACAATCATTAAGACGCGTTACCGGCCCATAAGTTTATTCCTTCATCTATCATGATAATGATGCCCTAATTTTCTCCAGCACATATTGAAAAATGGCAGAAGTCGAGGATGTTCAAGCTATCGTCTTTGATAATGGAATGGTCAAGGTGACTATCCGATCATGCTGCAGTAATTTTTAGTATTTTATAATTATAATATTAAACATTTGAATCTAGATGTGTATTAAACTTATTGATCTGCATACATCTATGCTGGTTTTGCTGGAGATGATGCACCAAAAGCTGTCTTCCCTAGCATTGTGGGTAGGCCTCGTCGTCCCAGTTTGAAGGGTTTTAAGGGCCAAAAAGATGTCTATGTTGGGGATGAGGCTCTATTCAAGAGTGGTGTTTTGACTTTGAAATACCAATTGGGATGACATGGAGAAAGTTTGGCATCACACATTTTAAGCGACCAACTCGTCTGTATGAGAAGGTCTATGAGCTTCCCGATGGACAAATTATCAGTATCGACAATGAAAGATTCCGCTGCCTGGAAGTCCTATTTAAGCCCTCAATGAAGATGTTGGCATTCATGAAACTACACACAACTTGATCATGAAGTGTGATATGGATGAAAATATTGTTCTCTGTGGGGGATCTACCATGTTCCCGGGCATTGCTGAGCAAGGAGAACACCGCATTAGCTCCTTGTAGAATGAGGGTTAAGGTGGTGGCCCCATCGGATAGGAAGTTCGGTGCATGGATCAGAGGCTCCATTTTGGCATCCCTAAGCACATGCCAGGAGGGGTGTGTGGAATGTTCTGATAAATTTATCATTTGTCAGCCTATACAAATCTTTAATTTGATACATTTGTGGTATTCACAGGAAGTGCTCCCTCAACCAAGGAAATATAGTCCCATTTTGATGAACTTTGACCACATATTTATAAAAAGGTTAATTATCATAATAAAACTTCAAATTATTATTGATAATATTTAATGATGTAACAATACCTTTTCAATTTGTTGCAAATGTGTAATATGAGTTTCAATTTAAATCTCAAAAACTCAGATCTACATAGTCTGTTAACTCCATGGCCAAGGAACAAGGGAAGGAAGAAAATAGGGTGTCAGATTGAGGGAAAACTGTTGAGCTTTGCGAACTGAGAGCTCGTGAAGTAAGGAAATATGTCGGCGTAATATTAAGGTTGGGATTAATTGAAACTGTTGTATCAATAACAATTAATTATTAGACTTTCAACTAGAATTTTCTTTAACATTATGCATTCCAAGAGGAAATGCCATAAATTTGTATAATTTCCAGCGTAACACAATATAACTACACACAGTAAAACAAGAGAGAAATCTGAATACATATGCCTTTAACAAGGGGCTTATTTATTCATTTTAGGCAGCCTGCAAAACAACCGGCCTGCTTATTTCATTGTTGTTGACAAACAAATTAAAGAAATTACTTAACCATAACTGCACAATCCAAACTCACAGCTCTCATCAGGAATACAAGAATTATGACACCTACCACAGTGTCGTACATCTCTCAAGATGTTCACACAAACCCCATCACAGCATCTCATTCCCTGCTTACATTTACGACCACACGCACCACAATTGTTCAAGTTAGATGAAACATCCACACAATGCGACTTACAGCACCTGCCATGGATCGAGTATAACAGACACAATTTTGAATGCTCCCTCCTGCATAATTTAGGCCTCTTCCAATGAATCTTTCCTCTTTCTTCTCCTTTATAAGGAGAAAAAAATCTAGCTTCTGTTGTCAGGCTATCAGCAATGGAAGAATTCAATAGCTCACTGCTATTATGAGGTGCAGACTGAGCCAGTAAGCCCGATGGTAATTGACATGTGATAACATAGAGAAGGAGAACAATGATGAAATTCATTTTTGGCTGTGAGATTGAAAAGAAAGAACTAATGAAGTCTCTATTTAAAGGTTTAGGATTTAGGCCAAGTTAGATACAAGAATCACATCTCATGGCCAAAAGTCACAAAGAACATGGGATGTTTCTGAGCTTTTTAAATTGTCATCACTATTAGGAAAATATTGCACAAAGTCAAATGCGATGCAATTCACAACCACATTCGTCCACTCCTCAAATGGAATTTCGGATGAGAAAATGAGAGGTACGACGCATGGGATGTTGTTCTAACACTTCAAGCCTAACCCTCTTTCAAAAAGCCATTTAAACACGTATAAATGATTTCACATTAATCTGTCAGTTTCTGATTCACTAAATGATGAATTTCAGCATTATCACTCGATCAAAAATAACAAGTTCAGATCACAAATAACTTCATTAAATTTAGTGTAAAAGATACAACTAAATCATAAGGTCTGTAATTGAACACAATTAAAGAAAAGAAACTAGCTATCCTCGAAGTGCTTCAGAAAGAATGTCTAAAAGATTAATCATCACTAGTAAAAAAGGATTGTATTAAAATGGTTAGGGCTGCAACAATACAATTTCTTTTCATGGCTGACAGAAACTTGTCTTATTAAGAATTATGTCACATATTACAAAATCAAAACCATGTGAAGCTGGTTATAATTGCAGACATACAAGACTCAAAAATACATATATATAAATCTATAATTCATACAACATTCCAACTTGTAACCTTTTCTCTGGTGGAAATGGTAATTCTAAGATCGCGGCTCTGGAGTTTTTCTGAAGAAACCTATACAAGTAGTTTATTGTGAAACGACTAACCCATCCATTACTTGTATCTGATCTCAAAATAGTCCTCCCTGTTACAAATACGACCCCTTTCCCAGCTGCAGAAACCACTTTTTCTTTCTCCCGGACAGTGATCGCTTCGTGCTCCTTAAGTTTAGCGACTACTAAATCAATGTAATTTCCATTCCCTTCCAAGGTTATTCTATCCTTGTAACCAAACTGAATCAAACACCTATAAATTCCATCATTTCCAAGCTTACCCACATTGAATCTTTCTTCCATGAGAACGGTCTTGATTGGGACAATCCGCACGGTGACAATTACTAGAATCTCATGGACAGAATGTGTATGTTGAATGTATTTTCTAATGATTGGTGGAATCCCATTTACTAGATCAGTACAAAAGAAACATATCCCAGGAGTTCTATGAACAGTGTCATTTGGAGACAACATATGTTCTAGCTCATTCAAGCTCATTTTGTTCTCCGCTTCATATTCACTTTTCTTGTTCCTTCCATGCCTCCATGTAACCATGACTATCAAGAAGAACGCAGAGATGACAAATGGAACCCAACCTCCTTGTGGGATTTTGTTTAGTAGAGATGTCATGAAGGCAACTTCAATTGTAATGTAGACCAAGAAAAAGGCTAAAATGAGAAGAGCATTTGTCTCCCAAATCACTATCATTAACAAAGTTGTCAAACATGTTGTTATGATCATAACCCAAATGACCACAACACCTGAAAAATATGTGTAATTGTAAGGTAGACAAAGGTAAAGCATGTTTTATTTAATGCAATTTTTGATAAGCGAAAAACATAAATTTATGACTTACCATAGGCATTTGTTAGTTGAGCACCGCCTTTGAATCCTACTACAAGAGCAACACAAAGTACCATGAGAGTGTAATTGATTTCTGGAGAGTAAACTCGACCTTCATGTTCCGAAGAAGTATAAACCATTTTAACTCGAGGAAAACACCCCAAAACCATAGATTGCTTCACTATGGAATAAGTTGCAGATATCATTGATTGGCTAGCAACCACTGCAGCCAAGGTAGATATTACAAACATTGGCCAGTAAACTGGTGTTGGAAGAGAACTATAGTATGCGTCGCTTATTTTTTCTGGATGATGGGTTAAGTATGCGGTTTCCCCAGCATAGGAGAGGATCATCGAAGGATAAACCACAAAGGAGAAAGCCAACTGCCAAGCATATAATGGGCAAATTTCATTAGTTGTTACTCCCCCGTCCCAAAATGAATGTCCAATTTTTTTTTCAAATTTGCTCTTGATCAAGAGCAAATTTGAAACGTTTTTTAGACATTCATTTCAGGACAGAGGGATCTGATTAACAATAATGAAGCCATTCAAGAGACCCCAAATGTATGATAGGTATATTTACCTGTATTGCTCTCTTATTGAAGTGACCTAAATCAGCAAACAATGCCTCAGCTCCTGTGAAAGCCAAACAAGATGTTAGTTTCACTGCAACAAAATGACCTTTTCTTGCACTTATTACCGGCACTTCTATCAATGCCATAAACTGCGGCACTTTTTGAAAAAAAAAAATGCCGCTATATTCCGGCACTTTTTACTAAGTTCCCGTCGCTAATTTCCGACTCTTTTATTAAGTGCTGTTATTTTTGGCACTTTTAAATAAGTTTCGCTACTTTTTTTGCACTTTTTTTATCAAGGGCCGCTAAACTTTCGACGCTTTTTAAGTAGTGCAACTAAATTTTCGACGCTTTTTAAAAAGTGCGGCTAAATTTGCAGCACAATTCAGAAAGTGTAGCTAAATTTCATGCCTTTTTTAATAAGTGCCGCTAATTTCTAACACTTTTTATTAAGTGCCGCTTATTTCTAGCACTCTTTTTAAATGTCGCTAATAACAAGAGGTTTATTTTGATATTTGTGCTTAATTTTGAAATTCAATCATAATATTCATGCTACTTGTCCTTAGTTTGTTAAATATGTTAGATTTATAAGATTACAATCATCGAAAAATGCTCTAATATAAGTGCCAAAATTTTGCGGCACTTAAAAAGTGTCGAAAAGTATTACCGACACTTCTTTTTCCAGCACTTAGAAAAGTGTTAAAAATATGCTGGAAATAGCTTTTCTTGATACTTTTTTGTTTATGACACTTTTTCGTTTACGACACTTTTTGAAATGCCACTAAAAGCATTTTTGGTGTAATGCTTTTCTTAATCTGTACGAAAAAGCAAAAAAGAAAAATGGTACTTTCTTAGGAAGAAGAGAGTAGTAATTAGTACCTGTGACACATAAGTATATAGCACCGAGGAGATCCCATGCAGTCTTGCCATTATTCAAGAAAAACTTCACTATGTAATGAGGCGATATTGCTTTCAAAACTGTTGGATGGTAGCGCATAATATTATAAATGCCGATTGAAACATTTGTTGTGTACCACAAAAGCATAATCGGAGCGAAGGAGAAGCTGACTTTACTAGTTCCACATCTCTGGAAAGCAAAGAGGGCTATGAAAAGCACAACTGCCATGACAACAATCTGGTCTGCAACAAGAATGGGTGTTTTACTGGTAGCTTAAAACAAAGAGAAACAACCAACAAAGTAAAAATAAGCAATTAATCACCTTGTGTTATTTTTGAAGACTTAGATTGAATTCCTTGAAGAGCAGAGAGAACTGAAATGAGCATATTAGTATTAAGCATGATTGTAAACATGATAAGCTGAGTAAGGTTCTGTTTGGATTCGTGGTCCATTTTCCGGCTTGTGGTCATTTTTTCAGGTTCTTACGTCCTCTCTCATTCCACTCCCCGGTTTCTTTTTTTCCTACTTTCTAATACAATCAGTATAAACGATACCACAAAACAATCATAAAGAAGAAGAAGAAGAAGAAGAAGAAGAAGAAAACCGTGAATCCATCAGAGTTTGTTTTCCCGAATTTGACTCAAAGTATATAAACATGATTATAGTATAATTAAGTACTTGCCACAAGTTGCAGGGGTAAGAGCTCCATCACCAATGACCATGCAAGTTCCAAGTAACACAACAAAAGTAAGAACTGACTGTGCTGCAGAGCTTTTCTCAAGAAACTTTTTGGTTCTTGCTCGTAATGGAGTAGTCATACGAGAGTAATACGTCAAATCAACATCAGATTCCAACCTTATATCTTGAATTGTATTAAGTTTGCTCTGAAAATTCATATGTCGACACAAATTGGAATACAAAGCAAATGTACCGCCCTCTCCATGATCATCAGCATTAAGAACAATGAAGACATACTTGATCAAAACAAGTAATGTTAAGCTCCATATGATGAGGCTAAGGACCCCTAAGAGCGATTCTTCATTAAGGTCTTTGATAGTTATGGATGAGAAAACTTGTGTTGGAGAAGTTCCAAGATCTCCATATACAACTCCAATGGATTGGTAAGCCAACAATAACGTCTGTGCCTTGGGATATTTCTGATGAAATGAATTCATTTGTTGTTAGAAACTGGTGTATAACATGACAAATTTAGAAGGCCAGGATTGCAAAAGGGACTATCCAATAAAGTCAAATATAAAGTCAGACACGAGATTTCAACCTTAAGGGGCAATATTATACCTTAGGTTCATTTTGAATAATGAGTTCTGTCTGGTGTTTTTACTTGAAAGTGAAAAACACTATAAAAAACTCGACCTTTGAACAAATTTCATTGGCCAATTATATTTTTCCCCCCGATAAATGAACGCTCATTCCAGAATTGAGGGAGCAATATTATACCTTAGGTTCCTTTTGAATAGGGCGATAGACATGACTGAAACTGAAGCATCTATCTGCTACAACTTGATCAGGGGAACCGTTGATCATGTTGCAGCCATTGCTAGCATTCTCAACGTCATTTTGTAATCCTCCTGCATCCATTTCCCTAGTCAAAAGCTGATATTTATCATGTGATGGTGCATAAATATGCCTTTATGTGGTATACATTTATAAGAGTATACAAACCACATGCAGCTTGATTGAAGCTACTATCAATAGAGGGATATATATATGTGTGTGTGTATATATGTATATATACATATACATACATACTCTAATTGCAATATATATGGACACCATTTGTAGGTATCATTTTTTATCAAGAAGCTTCCGTATTTGGGCTAAGAGAGTGGAGCAGGTAAACTCAATTATGGTTATACTACTAATTTCATGACTAAGAAGGTAAGAACATATAGTATCATGGGAGTAGGTTTCTGTTCACGTGAGGCTAAGAGACAGAAGCAGGTAAAGATAATTAGTTTAATATTGATCTTGATAACAATAGCAAAATATTACCAGAATTCTTTAGGATTATCTATAATCGTATGCGAAGGTGTTTTCATTTCTATCTTAAGTGGCTGCTTTCTCTAAATCGTCACAACAGTATTACTGGACCGACCATTGCATTTTCATCACATGGATATAAAATTCTGTCTTCAAATGTTTGGATAATCATAATGCAATTGATCCGACACGTCTGTGGATACCTTTGTTTCGATAAAATAAAGTTTGTCTGGATATCTCTATCTATAAAATAATCAATCTCGTATTTTCGAAAATCTATGGAACAATAAGCACGGTTTCGTTCAAGAAGACGACACCAGAAAACAAATCTAGACAATAGCTTGATTGCGTATATTTAATCAAAGCTGTGATTAAATAACAGAATTAATCATAGCTTGCTTTCGATTAATGATAGGTTGATCCTGGGCACTTTATACGTATAACTTTCTTGATCGAACTAGCCAAGGCAGCTAGTGTGATATCCCCCATCTCACATTGAAAATATGTGGAAATTTAGTGTGATATATAGAAGACCCATACACTACTACTCTACCAAGGGGCATGTCAAAATCTAGGGAGAAACGCGTTTCTCCATAAGTTATGGAGAAACGAGTATCCAGAACTTTTTGAAAGGATATCCAGAAATTTTGTATTGGCCATGACCTTGGCCCATGGCCTTGGCTTGGGCAATTCTGGATATCAATATTAAATGTTCTGGATATTCAGAACTCTTTGAAAGTGATATCCAGAACCTTTTGAAAGGATATCCAGAACCTTTTGAAAGGCTTCTGGATATCAATATTAAATGTTCTGGATATCCAGAACTCTTTGAAAGTGATATCCAGAATCTATTTAAGTTGATATCCAGAAAGTTGGTTTGTGTTGGTCCCATTCTAACATAACTTCTGAATATCATGATCAAAGGGTTCTGGATATCTAGAACCTTTGAGACTGATATCCAGAACCTTTGAAAAAACACGTTTCTCCATAACTTATGGAGAAACGCATTTCTCCGAAGACCTACTCAAGGGGCATTGGTCAAGTGGTTAATAGCATAGGGCTTCCTACGGGAGGTAAAAAAATTAATAGTGGTTAAAAAAAACTCTTCCCTTTTGTTGGGAGTTAATTTTAACCAAGGTGGCTTCCTCCGGGAGGTCTCGAGTTCGAACCCCGGTATTAATGCAACTAGGTTGAAAATTTAATAGTGGGCAAAAAAAAAAAACCATCCCCTTTGTTGGGAGTTAATTTTTTTTTTGGCAAAGTGGTCACGCCAATGGCTTCCTCCGGGAGGTCTTGAGTTCGAACCCTGGTGTTAATGCAACTAGGTTGAAAAATTTAATAGTGGGCAAAAAAAAACCCTCCCCTTTATTGAGAGTTAAATTTTTTTACAGTAGCAGCATTAGATAAGAAAAAGAAAAAAAAAAGAAAAAAAAAAAGAAGAAGAAAAAAATAAAAAATAAAAAGATAAAAAAATACACTACTACTAAGATCAAATCATCCGACTTTTGGAGGCCTGCCCGGGGGTACGATCTGGGTATATTGATTAACCTTACCATAGACGATAAGGGTTTGAGTGGGGGAGATTGTGATATCCCCCATCCCACATCGAAAATATGTGAAAATTTAGTGTGATATATAGAAGGTCCATACACTACTACTAAGCATCAAATCATCCAGTGGACTTTTGGATGCCTGTGATGGGCGGTGGTTGACCCAATTGATGAGATGTTTAGTAGGCCAGTTGTTGGGATAGAGAACCAACCGGGATAGATTACAAGCAAAGGGGTTGAAATTCGTCTGGAGTTTCTGTCGTGGTGGGCGACCGCCAGGCCGTGGCCGGGCGACCGCCCAGCTGGGTCAAGAGGGTACATCGGATTTGAGGCTTGCTGTGGGCGACCGCACACGGGGGGGTGGGCGACCGCTCAGCTGTACAGAAACATTGGTTCGGGAAAAACTTGGCTTGGGCGACCGCCCATGGGACCTTGGGCGACCGCCCATGTGTCGGGAGAAGTAAATCTGGATCAGGATTCTGGCGTATTTTCGGGAATCCTTTGTAATCTAGGACTTGGTTTGATGCCCTAGTATATATTTAAGTAGTATTCCGCCCCTAGACTTATTGTAACAACATATTTTACATACATAGTGCAAGATCCTGGCTTGGTAGTGCCCCCAGACGTAGCCAATCAATTTGGTGAACTGGGTTAACAATTTCTTGTGTTCTTTTCTGTTTCGTTGATTTCTTGTGCTTGGTTTGTGTGCACTAATTATGCTTGTAGGTTTGCTTGTGTGTGGAGGGCCATATTCACAAATAACTGGTATCGAGCTCTTGGTTCAGGATCAAGGGAGTTGTTTCAAGCAATCAAGAATGGGCAAGGACAAACAAGCGGTGGAGAAATTCGATGGGTCTGATTTCGGATATTGGAGGATGCAGATTGAAGATCTATTGTACAACAAAGATCTCTACAAGCCTCTGAAGGGAGTCAAACCGAAGACGAAGATCAGAAGAATGGGAACTCATGGATCGGAAGGCTTTAGGGGTGGTTAGATCTACTTTGTCAAAGTTGATCGCGAAGACTACCAGGAAGGCGACAACCACCAAGGAGCTATTGGATTATCTTACTGAGAGATTTGAAACTCCGTCTGCTGCAAATAAGGTTGATTTGATACGCAAGATGGGTAGTCTCAAGATGCAAGAGGGAGGATCCTTGGCTAAGCACATCGATGAATTTATGGATGTCATAGATTCATTGGACAAATGCGATGGAGATCAAGTTCGATGACGAGGTTCATGCATGCTTGTTGCTAGCTTCTTTACCGGCAAGTTGGAGCGGAACGGTGATCGCAATCAACGCTTCACAGTAAGAAAAATTGAAATATGATGATGTTAAAGACTTTCTTTTAGGTGAGGAAAATCGCATGAAGAAGTTGGGGACATCAAGTACTTCGGGTGCGGCTTTAGCTACTACTAGTAGGGAAGCCGGGTACTAGCAAACAAGGGAGAACCGAATCAAGGGAGAACGGAATGAGTGGTAAGGGCAAAGCTGATGAGACCAAGGATAAACCGAAGGTTGCGAAGGGATCTGTTCAGTGCTACTATTGTAAGGAGTTGGGACACTTTAAGAGGGATTGTCCAAATCGTAAGGGCAATCAGGCGAATGTGGCGGTCGAAGGTGACGATGTGCGGTTCTGAGTGTTAGTAGTGCACTAGAATCATGGGTGTGCCGGATTCGGGGTCATCATTCCACTCTTGCGGGCATAAGGAAGAGATGGATAATTACACTTCCGGTGATTTCGGGAAGGTCTATCTAGCTGATGGCGAACCTTTGGAAATCAAGGGGAAGGGGGATGTCAGGATAGGAGCATCGGACGGGAAGGTTCTACATCTGAACGGGGTCAGACACATTCCGGGTTTGAAAAAGAACCTACTTTCAGTTGGGCAGTTGGACGAAGAGGGTTACAAGGTGACTTTCTACAGCGGGAACTGGGTTATTACCAAGGAGGATTGTGAGATCGCTCGGGGTAATAAGGAGGGCACTTTGTATTTGGCGAACAACACCAAGGATAGTATTGCGGTGGCAGCAGCCAAGGGTGATACTGATTTGTGGCACTGTCGATTGGGTCACATGAGTGAGACAGGGATGAAGGTTCTTTGTTCCAAGGGTCTACTACCGGGTTTGAAGACAGTCAACGTGGGGATCTGCGAAGATTGTATGTTTGGCAAACAAGGGAGGAATAATTTCTCAAGGACAGGTAGGGGATTGAGGGAAGCAAAGTTGGAATTGGTTCACACGGACTTGTGGGGGCCATCTCCGGTTACATCTCTGGGTGGTGCGTCATATTACATGACTTTCATTGATGATTCTACAAGGAAGGTCTGGGTCTATTTCTTGAAGGGGAAAGATGAGGCTTTCGAGGTGTTCAAGAAGTGGAGGGCTTTGGTGGAGAATCAAACGGGACTTAAGCTTAAGTGCTTAAGATCAGACAATGGTGGGGAGTATGAGCTTACTGAGTTTAGGGAATATTGTGCTGCGAATGGTATTCGTATGGAGAAGACTCCAAAGAAGACTCCACAACTCAACGGGGTAGCAGAAAGGATGAACAGGACTTTGAACGAGCGGGCTAGAAGTATGAGATTGAAGTGTGGACTTCCGAAGACGTTCTGGGCATATGCAGTTGACACGGCAGCTTTCTTGATCAATCGGGGACCATCAGTTCCATTGGGGAACGGAATTCCAGAGGAAGCTTGGAGTGGCAAGCAGGTAAATCTGTCCTTTCTTCGCGTATTTGGCTGCGTTTCTTATGTTCATGTTGATTCTGCTGAGAGAACTAAATTAGATGCTAAATCTGTTAAGTGTACATTTATTGGGTATGGCGGGGATGACTTCGGGTATAAATTTTGGGATGATCAAAACCATAAGGTTATTCGTAGTCGAGATGTGGTATTCAATGAACAGGTTTTGTACAAGGATAGAAAGGGGGCATCTGATGACACTAGTTCGGAACCGGAGATTGTAGAGGTGGATATTCCAGACTCGGGTGGGAGCAGGACAGTTCATGTTGACCATGGTCAGGAGGTCACTGAAGATGAACCACGTACTCCAGAACCGGATATTCCGCTGCGTAGATCCAGCAGATTGCGTGGATCACCTGACAGGTATACTCCTTCGAATTATTATTTGTTGTTGACAGATAATGGGGAACCGGAATGTTATGCGGAGGCAGTTCGTAGTGTGCTTTGTGACAAGTGGAAAGCTGCGATGGATGATGAGATGGTCTCATTGAAGGCTAACAAAACTTGGGAGTTGACTAAACTACCTAAGGGGAAGAAGGCGCTGCATAACAAATGGGTTTACAGGATCAAGGAGGAAGCAGACGGTAGCAAGCGTTACAAGGCAAGACTGGTTGTAAAAGGGTTTCAGCAGAAGTACGGTATTGACTACACCGAGGTATTCACTCCGGTTGTGAAGATGACCACTATCAGAATGGTTCTGGGGATAGTAGTGGCGGACAACTTGCTGCTTGAACAGATGGATGTGAAGACGGCCTTTCTTCATGGGGACTTGGAGGAAGAGATCTACATGGTACAGCCAGAGGGTTTTTTGTCTAAGGGTAGCGAGGAGCTAGTTTGCAGATTGACTAAGAGCTTGTATGGCCTTAAACAAGCTCCTAGGCAGTGGTACAGAAAATTTGACGGATTCATGCACGACATTGATTTTATCAGATGTGAGGCGGATCATTGTTGCTACTTCAAGAACACGGACAATGGGTATATTATCTTGCTGTTATATGTGGACGACATGTTGATAGCGGGCTCTAGCAGTAGAGAGGTAAACAGGTTGAAGACTCAGTTGTCAGAGCGGTTCGAGATGAAGGATTTGGGAGAGGCAAGGAAAATCTTGGGCATGCGGATTGATCGGAATAGGGAGTCGGGCAAGTTGGTTCTTTCACAAGCAGAATATGTTGAGAAGGTCTTAGCAAGGTTTTGTATGGAAGAGGCGAAGCCAACAGGGACGCCATTGGGTTTGCACTTCAAGCTATCCGAGAGGGACTCGCCTAGGAACAAGGAAGAGCGTGACAAGATGGAGAGAACTCCATATGCTTCAGCTGTGGGGAGTCTCATGTATGCAATGGTGTGTACAAGGCCGGACATTGCACATGCGGTGGGAGTAGTCAGCCGGTTCATGGGCAATCCAGGAAAGCAACATTGGGAAGCGGTTAAGTGGATCCTACGTTATTTGAAGGGTACTGCTGGTAAGGCTCTATGTTTTTCAAGCAAGGAAGTGGTGTTAGCGGGTTATGTTGATGCGGACTTGGCATCAAGTGATCTTGATAAAAGAAGGAGTACTACGGGCTATGTGTTTACATTGGGTGGTACAGCTATTTCTTGGGCTTCTAAGTTACAAAAGATCGTGGCTCAGTCGACTGCAGAAGCAGAATATGTGGCAGTGACGGAAGCAAGTAAAGAGATGGTTTGGCTGCAGAACTTCTTGGGTGAACTTGGGAAGACGCGAAGTGGTAATATTCTCTACAGTGACAGTCAGAGTGCAATTCACTTGGCAAAGAATCCGGCGTTTCATTCGAGGACGAAGCATATTGAATTAAGGTTTCACTATATCAGACATCTCTTGGAGGAGAAGACTTTGTGGCTTGAGAAGATATTGGGATCGGAAAATCCAGCTGACATGTTGACGAAGGTTGTGAACCTTGAGAAATTGAAGCTGTGCAAAGCTTCAATTGGGCTTGAAGAATGAGAGAGGAGGATGGCACTACCATGATCGAGGTGAGCACTAGGAGGACACCAAGGATGAGTTGAAGACGGATACGGGGCTTATTTGTATGGTTGATCTCTAGGTGGGAGATTGTTGGGATAGAGAACCAACCGGGATAGATTACAAGCAAAGGGGTTGAAATTCGTCTGGAGTTTCTGTCGTGGTGGGCGACCGCCCAGGCTGTGTTGGGCGACCGCCCAGTTGGTCAGTAGGTACATCGGATTTGAGGCTTGCTGTGGGCGACCGCACACGGGGGGGTGGGCGACCGCTCAGCTGTACAGAAACATTGGTTCGGGAAAAACTTGGCTTGGGCGACCGCCCATGGGACCTTGGGCGACCGCCCATGTGTCGGGAGAAGTAAATCTGGATCAGGATTCTGGCGTATTTTCGGGAATCCTTTGTAATCTAGGACTTGGTTTGATGCCCTAGTATATATTTAAGTAGTATTCCGCCCCTAGACTTATTGTAACAACATATTTTACATACATAGTGCAAGATCCTGGCTTGGTAGTGCCCCCAGACGTAGCCAATCAATTTGGTGAACTGGGTTAACAATTTCTTGTGTTCTTTTCTGTTTCGTTGATTTCTTGTGCTTGGTTTGTGTGCACTAATTATTCTTGTAGGTTTGCTTGGGTGTGGAGGGCCATATTCACAACACCAGTGTGGTGCCTACGTAGCGGATCGGGCTTCGGGCTCAGATCGTTAAGCCAGAGTTTATCACACGAAAGTGGGAAGAAGAAAGAATGTTTCTGATGAGTAATAGAATACCTTAATAGCTAAAGCGCGGAATCATTTCCATTAATTCAAAGGAGTAAAAAAAAATTGTGCTTATGTTAAAAAAAATCGTACTTCTTTTTTTACACAAACGGTTAACAAATTGTACTAAAGCCCCTAAATGTATCAAATTTATAAATATAGACTTTATTCAGTCTCCACTTCTGAAAGGTAAAGAGAAAGTAATAAAAGATTTTTTTAATCAAATTGGGGCAATTGCCCCCATTAGACTCCGCATAGCTCCGGCTGTGACGCAAAATAAAAACCCTATATTAAGACTAAAGATAATTCAGAAACTCTGAAGGGTTGGAGTCATGGACCACTATAAGAAAAACCTTAAATAAAGCATTCAATAATGCCTCCTTTTGATATCCCAGGTTTTCAGTTTCGCCGGACTAAGTCCTGGACCACAATAATGCCTCCTTTGTCCATATCAGTGGCAATATTAGGCCAGTGGCACTATATAACTAATGTCACCTATAGTGATGTCACGATAGATCTAAATGCCACTGCCAATATGTTAGTTTCATTAATTTAAATGTCACTCTATCGAACTAGTGTCATCGATATAAATGTCACTGTGTGAAATTAGTGTCATTGATTTAAATGTCACTGTGTATAATTAATGTCATTGATTAAAATGCCACTGTGTCAAATTAGTGTCATTGATTTAAATGTCACTTGTATAATTAGTGTCATTGATTAAAATGTCACTATGTCAAATTGTGTCATCGATGTAAATGCCAGTGGCACTTGAGACTGTCACTCTAACAACATTTCTCGACGCTATAAATGTAGTTCTAAAAATATAGTGGCACGAAGAAATGACATTAGGCCAATGTTGCATGACATTTTCTAATATCCCCAATAAGCATTACTGACACTACAAAATGTAATAGAAATCCTATTTTATATCAAATATATACCATACACTCAAATTATGAGTACAGAAAATAAAATAAGAATTAATAATAACTGAAATATCAATTACTGAATAATTTTTAGTTCGACAAAAAATATTTATATCAAATATATACATACAATCAAATAACAGAAATCCTATTTTATATCAAATATATACATACAATCAAATTATGAGCTAGGTGTTATACTCATACCTAACACCTAGCTCGAAGCCAAAGGTTCTAGTCATGGCGGAATAAAAGGGGAAGCTTGAAATTAAACCTATAGTACAGAGGAATCGAAGGGTACCTTGTTGATTTGGAAGAAGATGGAACTCAACCGTGAAGCGGAAAGCTTGATTTCGCCGAAAAAATAAATTCTTTGTTGTTTGTTCTTGCTGGGGGTTTAAGAGATTGAAGATTGTAAAGTTTGAAAAGGAAAGAAATCCTTCCTTTTATAGGCCTCCAAATCCTTGCCTGAATTGGAAAGGGTGTGGGACACAACCGTTCTATTGTTAGAGTAAAGACTCAACGCAGGTTACCAATGCATTTGTCCAATAGCCAGAGCTGTCCCATTAAGGCGCAAAATTACGGCGCATTAAACAGTGTATCCAGTCGTCGAGAGAGACATACATCTATCCAGTCGACCATCACCTGGCGGGCTACGTAAGTCATTACCAAATTTTCCTTTCAACTTCCTGGTCGACAAAGTCAACTTAAAAAGTTGGGGGCCACTGAACGAAATAAAAGTGACGGGTCAGGCCCAATGTAGGAAGCACAACACTTCAAACATCACAAAGACACAGTTATTGAACGGGCTAATCCAACTGCTACAACTCCACTCCAACGGCCCAACAATAAAGATCAGACGACCAAGCTCATTGTCTGACCGACCTAGCTTTGTCCGACATGCGATCATCTACTTGTACAATGCACGCCAAGCCAAGGCGTGAAGTCAGGTCGACCTCGAATACTTAGGCGACCTCAACCAAATCAACGCGTACGTCTATCAAGGGATTCCTAATGATCCTCTGGCACCACTATATATAGCAAACTAAATTCAACGTAAAAAGGTAATGTTATATTGGCTATTTTGAGATTACGTCATTTCCATACAGTTTATATCATCATATAACTCGACATCTCATCATCACGCCGGAGGGTATTAGCCGTAGACAATACCGGCTAGTCGTTTGTTTATGGTTTCAGGTCATAATTGCTGAATATCAACCTATTGATAAATTAAGTCTGATTTGTATCGTTTACTGCGTCATCACCTTTTTTTTATATAGAAGTATGGTTTATAATTTATTGATCAAACAAAACAAAATAAGGAAAGACGATGATAGAAGAAAGGCAAAAATACATTCACTCCAAAGTATCCATTAATTTCCACTTTTCACCCTATTTAAAAAGCCGATATGTTTGATACCTAACTCTTCAATTTTACCTACTTTATTCCCAGGTCAAACGAGCATTAAAAACTAACATTAAATTGCATGTGTCCTGTTATGTGATGGGTATTTCAGTCTTTTCTATAGGGATCGCGATCACCGCCACCAATGTCCACATTAGTATGATATTGTCTGCTTTGGGTCCAGCATGCACGAATTTGTGTTTGGATAACCCCCAAAAGACCTCATACTAATGAAGTGGGTGTGTACTCTTATATACTTGACAATTATTTGATTGACTACCGATGTGAAACTTTGGGTTGCACCCTACCAATCTTCCCCTCTAATCAAGGACCATACTGATATGGCCCGCAGTGTCTCCTATAGCCCATATCCAGCGAAAGCTTGTACCGACGTCGCTATGGTCCGCGAGACGCTTCGCCCAATCACTACCATCAGGATGCCTTTCGATTGTAAGACTCCATTGGCAATGTCACACAAGGGGAATCTCACACATAATCGCTTACACATGATCCACTTGGTTGGACCCATCTGAACCATGACTCTAATAACATTTGTAGACACCGCGATCACCACCACCACTCTCCATTTAGTATGATATTGTCTGCTTTAGGCCAGATTCCACCAAATATACAAATGGAAGTGCCCAATCGGCCAACACAATTTTGTTTTTGGGTAACCCCAAATGGTATCATACATACTAATGAAGTAAATGTGTGCTCTGATATACTTGTCAATTCTTTGCTTAATTACCGATGTGGAAATTTAGGTTGCACCCAACATTCTCAATGTTTATTGATTCAAAACGATGTCTTTTTAGAAGATACTCCTTCCATCCCACTTCAAGAATTCTACTTTTTCTTTTGGTCCGTCCTAGACTAAGAGTCTCATTCCATAAATGGCAAATTTTGAACAGTGTTTCGAACATTTATACCTTTATAATGTAAATATATTTTTAAAAAAAATATTCATTATGCCCTTATAATGTTTACATATTTATAAAAAAAAAAAAAAAAAAAACCAATCAAAAAGAGAGGAGAAAGATTAAATGTTTTAACTTTTACATTCTCTCTCATCTAATCTTCTACCCACTTGCAATTTTTTATTCAATTTTTAAAGATTTTCATAAAAAGCGTGAAATACTACCCTAGAACCCTTGAAGTGGGAATGAGGAAGTAATATTTAAAAAATAGAAAAAGGAAATATGAATAAAGAGTGCGTCTGCTGAGAAACGCGTTTCTCCATAACTATGGAGAAACGTGTTTTTCATAGCCAGAAGCTTTACATTTGATAACCAGAAAAAAAAACCCAAGGCCAAGACCAAAAGCTTCTGGATATCCGTAAGCTTTGCATTTGATAGCCGTAAGCTTTGCAGTTGATATCCGTAAGCTTTGTATTTGATAGCCGAAGGATGTGAAATGTATATCCGAAAAAAAACCCAAGGCCAAGATCAAAAGCTTCTGGATATCCAGAAGCTTTGCATTTGATAGCCAGAAGCTTTGCAGTTGATATCCAGAAGCTTTGTATTTGATAGCCAGAAGGATGTGAAATGTATATCCAGAAACTGTTAGGTGCATATCCGTAAAACTCGTTAGGTGCATATCCGTAAATGTGTTAGGGCATATCGTAAATTGCTATTGAAGGTTTTCGATATTCGTAAACCTTCAAATGTATATCCATAAATATTTTGAAGGTTTCTGGATATTCATTTGAAGGTTTCTGGATATCACTTTCATAGGTTTCTGGCTATCTAGCTCATTGTCGCGCGACATGTCGGGACCCGTTTCTCCATAACTTATGGAGAAACGCGTTTCTCCCTAGATTTTGTGATGAATAAAATATAAAAAGAAAAAGAAACCGAAAAAGAAAAAGAAAAAGAAAAAATTCACATAACCCACCTCCTTCCCCATCCTCACCATCTTCCTCATTCCCCATCTCCAATCGACCACCACTTTTCATCGGTGTTATCCGTTCATCCCAGCAACGCAAAGGAGACTTGAGGGTAGATCGGGTTTGGGAACTCAAATTTGGAGATGAAGGATTTTTTTATTTTGAAATTGGTAATTGGTGGTGGCAATGCGGTGGTTCTGGTAGTAGAAATTCATTGGTGATGGTGGTGAGTCCGGGTAAAAAGACATTAAAGCCCTTCTTTTTTGAAGTAGAATGACAAAAACACCTGACATGATCTATTCATTTAAATTTTAGCGCCAGTTTTAGCTGGGGTAAAGTGGAAAGTATTGAAAATATAGTGATGCAGGACAACGTGGGGAGCGGCCGTGCAGCTAGTTGAGGAGCGGTCGTGCAAGGCGGCAGCTTCAGCAATTGGGCTTCAACGTATTTTAGGGTTTTATGAAATAATTAGTTAGGGTATTTTAGTCTTTACATTTATAAGTTGTTTTAGGGTTTCTTACAATATTTAGTATTTATAGTTGACGCAACACGGAAGCCGGATAAATTTCGTGATTAGCACACTAATCACAAGAACCCTTCAAGCGAAGGATCCTCAAACACAATACTGGAATCCACCAGCAGTAATCTGGAATCCACCAGAAATTAAGAGAGAAAACTCTTTGAAATTCAATTAATTAAAAGCTAAAAACTGCGTTTAACAATGACCTAAGAGTGTTTAAATACTTTCTCCAAACCCTAAACGAACCCTAAAACAAAAATAACAAACTAAAGACTAAAATACCCTAACTTAATATTAAAATAAAACATTAAAATTAAAACCCTTAATTAAGTAATTTTAAAACAGTAAAACGGAACAAAGCAAAAACGAGTAATTTCCCCGTCATGTATGAGGCGCCCGCTTGGAGGAGGCCCACGCGCCCGCCTGGGAGTCAGCGACTTGCTCCCTTGTTGATGCTTTGGACGAAGCGCCCGCCTTGAAGATCCTTGTGCGCCCGCCTCGCGACCAGAAACATTGGCCATAAACGAACCACATTGAGGCGCCCGCTTGGGTTGTATTGAGGCGTCCGCCTCAATGCTAGAAGCTCCTCCGCCATGAATTCCATCCCCAATTCCTCCTACATCAGTCAACCATTCTTCAAAAGAACTCGACCCCGAGTTCATATCTGATAATTGGCAAGATCCGCCCCAGAAGAACAAATATTTTGAATAAATCAATGCTTTTCTTGACATCGGAAAGAAATTTAACACTTGTCCGTCCCAATGAAACAAACCAATAAGGGCATGAACATGGATTATAATATTTGCAGGAATAATTTCACCACATACCTGAATGATTTCGTCTTTTGCACACAAATATTCCTCCTTAACTCCCAAATTCTCCTCTTCAGCCCTTTCCTTCGTTTCAGCCAATGGAACTGCTGGAAAGACGGATTTATCAACTTCTGAATTTAATTCTCCTCCGTTTGAATTTGATCCTTTCTTTTCAATCGGCTCGACGCGGTGGAGGTTTTCCCCGCAACTTTCTTCTTGAGCACAATTTTTGTTATTCTGCAACAAGACCTCGAACTGGCTCCGACGTTCTTCTTCAGCACGTTCATAGACTGCAGATCTACGCGCTTTCAGTTTCCGAATCTTGGCAGTGTAGTGATCGGCTTTGTCGGCATAGAAATTGGCTTCCATCCTATGTCGCTGCCTAAGCACTCGCTCCCTCGAATCTCGATTCAGATCTCTGATTGATTTATATTTCTGCACAAGTCGATCATGCTTGTCCGCTTCGTCGAGTTCTTTTTCCTCTAACTCTAGAAAATATTGTTCCTGTTGTCGAGCACGATCCAATTGACGATCTATTTCGTGAATAACCTTGTCATCAGATCTTGTTACTTGAACCCCCATAACGAATCAGCAATGAAAGGACAGGATATGGCCTGCTTTGATACCAACTGACGCAGCACGGAAGCCGGATAAATTTCATGTTTAGCGCATTAAACACAAGAACTCTTCAAGCGAAGAATCCTCAAACACGAAGAACTGGATTCCACCAGAAAAGAGAAGAAATTCTCTGAAATTTAATTAATCCAAAAACTGCCGTCAACCATTAACAAAGTTTGTTTTTATACTTCTAAAACCCTAAGCGCTGGAATTTAAATCAATTACTAAACTACCCACGTTTTCTGAGCAACAATAATAAACGTAATTGAAAGGAACGAAATTAAGGAAACAGTGACGACGCGAGGCGCCCGCCTGGGTTAGGGCCAGGCGCCTGCCTGGGAGGCCGAATCTTCACCATGCGTTGCCTTGGTTTGAGGCGCCCGCATCACCTCCGCCGGGGCGGCCGCCTGGGCTTCCGAAGGAAGCTCCATACTTGGTCCATTTTGAGGCGAGCGCTTGGATGTGGAAGAGGTGTACGCCTCAACAAAAAACAGTCCCTCCGTAACATTGGCTTGAGGCGTGCGCTTGGGGAGATATGGGGCGGCCGCCTCATCTCCAGCGTCTCCTGCATCAATAGTTGTGTTAGGCCATTGTAAAAGGGAGCTCTGATGATGAATGAAAATTGATATTGGGTGTTTACCCCTTTGTTGCCTAAAAGTGATTAAATTCCTTTTAGATGTCAATTTCTTATATTGATTAAATTTTACGAGAATTGAAGATCGATTACTGGCTATTTGTTTATTCCGACTCTTGGTATTAATTAAATTCTACTAGGGTTGTGTGAAGATTCAAATACAACAGTAATTGATATCTATCCCGGTCGATTACAACAGTAATCGATCATCTATCAAATCTCCCGCTACGTCAGTTGGTATCAGAGCGTATCGGTTCGAATCCTTGGAATCATGCAGAGCTACGAGTTGATAGTGGAACAGTTAACGGGCAAAACTGAGGAACAGTTAACGGGCAGAATGGCTGACTTGTGCAATCACCAAACTCAGAGGGATCAACCTGTGGTGCCCTATCGTGGGTATAGACTCGTGGACGAGTCTTCCAAATGAGGCAAGAATGATGCAGGACAACGTGGGGAGCGGCCGTGCAGCTAGTTGAGGTGCGGCCATGCAAGGCGACGGCTTCTGTAATTAGACTTCAACGTATTTTAGGGTTTTTATGAAATAATTAGTTAGGGTATTTTAGTCTTTTCATTTAAAAGTTGTTTTAGAGTTTCCTTACAATATTTAGTATTTATAGTTGTGTTAGACCATTGTAAAAGGGAGCTCTGATGATGATGAATGAAAATTGATATCGGGTGTTTATCCCTTTGTTTCCTAAAAGTGATTAAATTTCTTTTAGATGTCAATTTCTTGTATTGATTAAATTCTACGAGAAATGAAGATCGATTACTGGCTATTTGTTTATTTTGATTAAATTCTACGAGAATTGAAGATCGATTACTGGCTATTTGCTTATTTTGACTCTTGGTATTGATTAAATTCTACTAGGGTTGTGTGAAAATTCAAATACAACAGTTATTGATATCTATCCCGGTCGATTACAACAGTGTAATCGACCATCTATCAAGTCTTCCGCTACGTCATATAGGTACCAAACAAACAGACCGAATTTTCAAATGGAATTGTAAAATGGGAATTTGTGAATAATTCGGGGGAGAGTGTAAACGTATTTTGGCCTTCAAGAAATATGTATTTAATTGATCATCGTCTTAATATTTCCGTAAAATCTAGGGAGAAACGCGTTTCTCCATAAGTTATGGAGAAACGGGTTAAGGGTATCCAGAACCTTTTGAAAGGATATCCAGAAACTTTTTGTATTGGCCATGACCTTGTGTGATGATGTGTCGCCATTTTCGCGGGAAGGAATTCGATTTTTTCGCGTTTCTTTGAAAAAAAAAACCAAATAAAACCCGGGAAAAAGAACGGAGTCGCCACGCCATTTTTGTTTTAAGGGCCAAAACTTTGAAAAATGCCCGAGATCAGAAATTTGGGTTCGGAGGTCATGTTACACGCCGGGAAGGACGTTAGTGTGCACCCGGAATGCCTCGTAAAACGAGTCTTCCAAGCTGAATATCATTTATGTGTGTGTGTGTGTGTTTTGGCCAAAATAATTTGAAACTCAGAAAAGTAAAAATTGAGATATCTTTTCAAGACTTTAAACTGATCCCATGAATTTTTGGAAGATTTTTGGATTGAGATTTGGTACTCAAAAGACCTTTTGAAGTTGAGAGCCATTTCTGCCAGAATGAAAAAGGCAGTGGACCTTTGATTTTGAAATGGATTCAAGGGTCTTAAAACTTCATAATCTGGATAAACTCAGAGAATGAAAGTTGTTCCAGACACCTTAAATAAGATTTGTACAAAGGAATTTTCCATTTTGGAGAAGATTTGAGGGGTCAAAACCTTCTGGAAACCTCAGATATGAGATCTGGATTCCCAGAAGCTGATGAACTAGCCTCTGAAAGAAAATTTGAAAAGAGGAGTTTTACTCACCCAAAAAATAAAGTAAAAATATTTATGGAAATATCTGGATGTTGGCTACAAAAAGTGTTTTGTAGTCAACACCAAATTCCACATTTATCTGTGTCCAAAAAATTAGACCATGGACTGAGGTCTGAGAAAATTGCTACTGGACAGCAACTTCTCAAGAAAGAAAATATGATTTTAAGGGGGGTTTTGCATCCATGCTTGTCCCCATTTCCCTAGGTTTTGGTTAGTGATCACTTGACATTTTAGTGGTGAATCAACTATACCAAACCATCCTTGGGGTACATTAGGACTAAGCACTTCATTTGCTTGGGAAGGGGAATTTTATCCTTTGAAAATGAGATTTGATGCTTGAAAATGGTTTTTAGGGTTTTGAAAATGAGTTTTCTTTGCAAGAAAGTAAGAGAACTTGAAAATAATTTTGATCTTTGTAGAAGATCATCCATGGAGATGGTCTTCCATGGTGATCTTCTTAGATCTAAAGCAAGAAGATGAAAGAACTACATTTTGTAGTTTGCAAATGCATGCATGGTTGGAGTTTAGGGTAAGGAGAAGGAGGGTTTACCAATCTTCCTTGTGTTCTTGAGTTTTGGCTTGAGTGTATGAGTGTTTAAGGCTTAAATATGAGAGTGAGTGGATGAGTGTGAGTTGGGAAAGATTGGAGAGAAAATGGTGACAATTCTTGAAGAATTCTCACTGTTTTCTCTCTATATTTCGCCAGAGGTTCGGTGCAATTGGTGTTGTGGCTCCTTATTTTTGTGACTCGGAGGGCTCAATTTATAGCCCTCCCGAAAATGCAAACATGTCCGCGCGGATGAATCCTTCGCGTGCACTTTGTTCATTAAATGCGGCTTCGGGCTTTGGACACAAGGAATATTTCTTTTGAAATTCGAATTATACGGCCGGTTTACATTCCGGGAAATTCTATTTTTGGTTTTATTCCTTTTGTTTTACTTTTTGAGATTCTTTTGAGGTTTAACCTTAAATAACAATGCCCATTTTACCCTCACTTTGTTAGAAAAGTTAGGATTGTTAGGAATTGTTAGAAATATTATAACTTTCGTTAATTTTCTAACGAAAATTCTAACAAGCTCAAATTGGAGCACTTACAGTAGCCCCTCGGCGACGGCGCTTTCGAAGGAAGCGGGGTCGTCGATAAGAGTAAGGCTCCATATTTGGCGGGATGATCGAGTGATCGGGTGGCTGAACCTAGCGATAGGCTACCTACGTATCCCGAATGGGAATCAAGCCGACCGTAGTTCGGGTCTTTGACCACAGAGATGATGGCGTTTTAGGTGCCTCGAACACGATGAGCGAGTTACGCGGTCGGTTCTTTGGAAAGAAACTCTGCTGGGGATAAGAGATGACCATTTTCGGTCTGATGGCTATCCGCTCTGCTGGGGATAGGAATGACCATTTTCGGTCTGATGGCTATCCGCTCTGCTGGGGATAGGAATGACCATTTTCGGTCTGATGGCTATCCGCTCTGCTGGGGATTTTTGTGATTTATCATTTTTCTAGTGATAGCGTCTTAGGTGCCTCAAACCTTGGAGATGGCGTTTTAGGTGCCTCAAACCTTGGAGATGGCGTTTTAGGTGCCTCGAACCTTGAAGATGGCTTTTTAGGTGCCTCGGACCTTGATGATGATGGCGTTTTAGGTGCCTCGAACCTTGATGATGATGGCTTTTTAGGTGCCTCGGACCTTGGAGATGGCGTTTTAGGTGCCTCGAACCTTGATGATGATGGCTTTTTAGGTGCCTCGAACCTTGATGATGATGGCTTTTTAGGTGCCTCGGACCTTAATTTGAAATGGCCTTTCGGTGGACTTCGTCTGCTGCCGAAGGAGAGGGTGACCATTTTGGTCGAGGGGCTGGACCTAATGATAGGCTACCTACGTATCCCTAGTGGGAATCAAGCCCTTTCGTAGTTCGAGTACTACTCGAGATTCCGTTGGCTTTTGGGATTCCGTTAACTTTCTGGATTTTGTTAGCTTTTTGGAAAAAAATTGGACGTATTTTTCTGCGGGAAATCGGTCTTACGTTTGACTCCGGGCCGTTGGATGATTTTGATGAAAGATACGGGATCTCGTTATCTTTCTCGGGGAAATCGGTCTTACGTTTGACTGCCGGGGAAGATTTTGATGAAAGATACGAGATCTCGTTATCTTTCTCGGGAAGATCGGTCTTACGTTTGGCTAGGGAAGGATTTTGATGAAAGATACGGAGATTCTCGTTATCTTTCTCGGGAGCACTCGGTCTTACGTTTACCGCCCGGAAGGATTTTGATGAAAGATACGGGATCCGTTATCTTTCTCGGGGCACTCGGTCTTACGTTTGCTTGGGAAGGATTTTGATGAAGGATACGGGATCCGTTATCTTTCTCGGGGAGATCGGTCTTACGTTTGATTTGCCGGGATGATTTTGATGAAAGATACGGAGATCTTGTTATCTTTCTCGGGAAATCGGTCTTACGTTTATGACTGGGATGATTTTGATGAAAAATACGAGATCTCGTGGTCTTTCTCGGGAAGATCGGTCTTACGTTTGACTGCCGGGGGATGATTTTGATGAAAGATACGAGATCTCGTGGTCTTTCTCGGGGCACTCGGTCTTACGTTTTACTGCCAGGAAGGATTTTGATGAAAGATACGAGATTTCGTTATCTTTCTCGGGGCACTCGGTCTTACGTTTTACTGCCGGGAAGGATTTTGATGAAAGATACGGGATCCGTTATCTTTCTCGGGGAGATCGGTCTTACGTTTTACTGCCGGGAAGGATTTTGATGAAAGATACGGGATCCGTTATCTTTCTCGGGGAGATCGGTCTTACGTTTTACTGCCGGGAAGGATTTTGATGAAAGATACGAGATTTCGTTATCTTTCTCGGGGCACTCGGTCTTACGTTTTACTGCCGGAAAGGATTTTGATGAAAGATACGGGATTCGTTATCTTTCTCGGGGAGATCGGTCTTACGTTTTACTGCCGGGGAATGATTTTGATGAAAGATACGAGATCTCGTTATCTTTCTCAGGAAGATCGGTCTTACGTTTGACTGTCGGGAAGGATTTTGATGAAAGATACGGGATCCGTTATCTTTCTCGGGGAGATCGGTCTTACGTTTTACTGCCGGGGGATGATTTTGATGAAAGATACGAGATCTCGTGGTCTTTCTCGGGGCACTCGGTCTTACATTTTACTGCCGGGAATGATTTCCTTGACAAGGGGCTGACTTTGGTTAACTTTGGTTAACTCTGTCAAGCTTGGGACTAAACTGCAGAGTCCCGAATTTTTAAAGGGCAGAAGGGTCATTTTGACCCTTACAATCCTGTCCGCGCGGAGAGGGTTGAAAAGTCAGGGGTATTAATGAGGGCCAACGCCCTTCTCCTTCCTCATTCAGTTTTTTGAAATTGTCGAGAGCAGAGAGAGAGAAGCCGAGGAGAACCGCCATTGTTGCTCAAAAAGCTTCAAAAATCTTCCGTTTTTCTTCGATTTTCAAGCAATGGAACACGGGAAGGCGCTTTTCAAGGCCAAGGGCGTGGCCGTAGCGGAGAGACGATTGGAGCTCGTCCGGATGAGGAGGCACTATACTCTTTCGCAATCGATTGCGGAGGAGCCCTACCCCGTGCTTGGCAACATTGGGCTTCGGATTCGAATCTCCAAACGGTATACTTTGAAACCCTTTGATCCCTTTGTCGATTTCTTGCTTGAAATTTGATTTTTAGGTGATTTTTCTTTTTTTTTTCGAAAATTATGCAATGTTCATTGTCTTGGATTTGATTTTGATGCTATGCATGTTGCAATGAATTTGTTGGTGTCCCGAATATGCATTTTGCTTGGGAAAAGAATTGGCATTTTTGCCACACATTTTTTTTTGTATCCGAAAATTGCATGTGAAAATTCGAAGATTGTGATGATGATTTTTTTTGAAATCGAATATTGATATTGATGAATGATGCAATGCATGCATTTTGTTTGGAAAGAATGGGCATTTTGCCAATATGGGATGTATGTATGTTTAGGATTTTTTTGAAAAGTGGGACGGATTTTTCCTCCCGTTGCATGTAAGATGGATGATATGCATGTATGCATTTTTTTTTTTTTTTGAAAATGGGACGGAGTTTTATTTCCGTCGACTTCTTGTAGGATATGCATGTATGCATTTTTTTTTTTATTGAAAATTGTTGAATGGGATTTCTTGAAAACCTGTCTTTTACGTGAGAAAAATGGGGCTATGTCTATTGCATGCCGTTATCTTGCCCCGAAATTTTCTTTTTTTTTTTTTTAATGCATGTGTATGCTTTTTTTTGTGCAAATGCAAAAATTTTTTTGACATTTTCTCTCTTTTCTTTCTTTTTTTTTTTTTTTTGCGGGGCGGAAACCGTTTTGTGACGGGCAGGTTGAACAAAATGAAGACTCGAGGATTCGGTGGAGTCAGTGGTTGACTTGTGGGACCGGCTTCCGAATGCGGGCCGAGAAGCTTTGCCGAGTCAGAGGCAGTTGTTGTTGAGACGGGGCTTTGGGAGTTTGTTAGTGCTTGAGGGGAGGTCAAGTTCCCTAAGAGCAAGCACGATGTTTGCTTTGGCGCGGCATTGGTGGGGCGCGACCCACACCTTTCACTTCTTACGGGGCGAGGCTACGGTTACGCCCTCCGATTCTGTTGCGATCGCGGGCTTTGTCCTTTAATGGGCGCGGCATTGAGTGGCGGGATGGCTACGGCGATGCGGATCTACGAGGCTCTTACGGGATTTTCCCTATTCCCAAAAAGGGGATGGGGATGGAGTATGCGGTGGTCTACGGGAAGATCGTGGAGACCATTGTGAGTTATGAGGTGGGGAGGAGAGGATAGGCGCCGTCAGTTGCAGGGGGCCTTCTTGTGGTTTGCCTTTTCGAGCACCCTCTTTGGACATCTTGAGGGGACGGCATTCTTTGCCTTCTTGAGGTCCTTGGAGGACATGGAGATGGTCGGAGATGTCTCGTGGGGAGAGGCGAGAGTGGCGAGCTTTACTTTGCTCTCGATAGGTACGGCGGAAGAGGCTGTGAGGCTCCTTTATCTTGCTTTGAGTTTGCCACGGAGGTATAAGCTCTCTTTTTGCTTTCCCTCTCCCTCTTTTTTTGAGCACACACTTTTCTTTGCCTTTGGATTGATTTGATTTTTACCTTTCGCGGTATGGGCGTTGGAGTTTTCCACGTCACGATGTGGCGGCGGCCCGGCGGAGTACGTCGGGCGTATCAGGCCATGCATTCTTGGTCAAGCATGCCGGGAGAAGATAAGCTCCCGGGCGTACGACTCTCGAATGCGCGGATTGCCTTCCTTTGACGGAGGCGAGACGGATGAGGGGATGATATTCTTCCCACAGGATCGCTTCGAGGTGGCGCGGTGAAGGCGGCGAGATTTGGGCTGTGCGGCGGAGGATTACGAGAGGTCGACTGCGATGCCTATTATCTAGGAGAGAGGGTGACGCGCCGGCATGGCGTGAACTCGCCTTTGAGGACACCGGTGGAGCCTCCCGCCGATATGATGCACCGAGTGACGGTCGTGACTGGGATGACTACGGAGCCGGCCGGCACTTCTCGGCATTTGTGGCGGCGAGCCGTACCCGTATTTGTTTTGAGGAGGCTGAGGATGCCTCGGGTTGGATAGAGAGGGCTTGGGATCCGCGGTACCCTCGGACGGATTTTCATATATCCCGGGATGGGGTCCGATTGAGGTGCGAGATCCCTCGGCTGAGCGGCTTCCACGAGCTTTCCGGCCTCGTCAGGAGTATGAAGAGTATGGCTTCACCTTTTCCCCTTCTTTTTTTTTTTTTTTTTGTCTTTTCTTTTCTTTCCTGTCATCATTTTTTTCGCTTCAACTATTTTCGACGCTTTTGCTTTTGTGCGGTTTTCGGAGGTGGTCGTCGAGAAGGCGCGAAGCAAGTGATCGAGCTAAGAGATTCATCGGGAGGATGGTCGCTTGCGGGGCTCCTCGAGGCTAGAGCAAGGCGACCACGGCGGCGCTGTCGGACGGGGAGGCTTCCCTATTCGCTCAGAGACTTCTTCGAGAGACTCCTCTGTCTCCTCTCCTTGATCCCCAGCGGTGCTTGCCTTCGGATCACGTCATTCTCGAGGGATCCACACGGGCGGGGACACGTTTGGCGGCATGGTGGGTCGTCTTCGTACGTCCGGGAGTCGACGCCTTCACCTTCGGATACGATTTTTCGCGAGATCTCGGCTTGCCCTATCGGAGCGTGCGGTTGGTCTGGCGAGCCTCTTTGCGGAGACGAGGACGATTACGAGCCGAGATTTTCGGGGCTCTGAGGAGCGGGCCCGAGTCGCAAGAGGAATCGGGGACGAGACATCGGGCGCTAGGGATTCGATTGATTACCCCCAGATTTTTTTAGGCGGATTTTACGAGATTTTGAGATTTATGGCGGGATTGAGATTTGTACGGCTTATGCACATTTTTTTTTTCTTTTTTTTTTTTTTTTTTGGGATGTAATAATTTAGGATTTTATTGATGTTTGTTTGTTTTTTTTTATGCACCTCTCTTTTTTTTTTGGAATGTAATAATTTAGGATTTTATTTTATGAATGCAATGCGGTATGAATGCGGTGTTGCATGAGCCTTGTTTTTTTTTTTTTTTTTTTTTGGCAAGGGTGTTAGTGTTTGGTATATGAATTTGGTTTGGGAGGTTTTTGCACGGGTTTCGAGCAACGGACGAATATTCCTCTTTTGGTGTAGCGGCTTGGGTACATTGCGAGATTTTACGATGGAAAACAAACATATCCGCGCGGATGGAGTCTGCATCGACATTGTCCTTTAATTTTGCTTGAATCTGGTCTCACTTTATTTCAAATTCAAATATCCTCTTCAACCTCCAGTCCAAACTGGCCATTTTCGGGGAGAAAGAGAAAAACCATGGAAAACTTTAGAAAAGCTCCATCAAAATTGTCCCAAGAATCCCAAATGTCATTCTTCAACAAGTTCAAGGATTGGTCGGGAGATTATGCATGAGAGGAGGTCCTTCTTTGAAGAAAGGTACAAGGTGAAGTGCTTATGGTCTCTCAAGGAATTGATTCGGATTATGAGCTTTTGAGGGCTTCTTCCTCATTTTGGGACACTAGAAGGCATGTCTTTTGCCTTTCCTTCAACGAGATTGTTCCATTGTCGAAGAATTTCGGGCCTTGCTTGGAGGTCCGAGGAGGTGGAAGAGATAAGCGGTTCCTTTGCCGGAGGGGCTTCTTTTGTTGACGGTTGTGCGTCCTCCTTCATCTTTCCCCGGAGGAAGCGCAAGGTATGATCCGTGGTCTCGATCATTTTGATATTTCCGGCCTTCCCGATAGGTTTAGGGGCCTAGGCTTGGTGGATGATGCCTATTGGGATGCCTTTGCACTTTGTATGTTTGGCACCCTGTTCATGAATTATATTCCTTTGGGATTTGCCATCGGTCTTTCTTGGATGTTGTCGTTCCACTGTCGCTTGGGCGAGAGATGTCGTTCCTTTGATTACGGGGAGACTTTTCATGCTCTCGATAGGCTGGCTACCGGAAGACGGTATATGCGCGGGGGCAACCCGTTTCTCTTGACCACATGTGGCGATGGAGCATTTGGGGTTCTTCGGGAAACCTCGATATGATCGAGCCTTGGACTTTTGCCGGAGAGGTGTTGATGTAGATTTTGATGATCGGGGCTCGTGGGAGCGTTGGATGGCGGGTCGCCCAGGGCGAAGATATCGGATGGTCGGTGCCTTCGTTGGCGGGTGGAGGCTCGCGAGTGCTTCGCCCGGGATGGGTCTCCCGTGGTCATGCTTCGGGGCTTTCTCGAGTCCCAGCTTCTATATTCCGGCTTTAGTTACGAGAGCAGTTTGGCACGGAGCGGTGTAAGTACCCCGTCTGGATCACCCTTTCAAACACACGGGAAACTCCGCGAGACTCATCAGCCTTGATCTCGGAGACCTCTCGGCACTCAAAACCCTCTCAAAACCCTCTCGAACCCCCAACCAAACCAAGGGAGGAGCCTTCTTGGGATAAAAGGGACAAAAGGACCTTTTGGGAATTTTCGGGAAATCGGAAAAGCAATTAAGGTCCGTACGGACCTCTTTGTTTCAATGATTACTAAATCCCCTTAAAGTCCACAATATTCCCTCAAATCCCGGAAGAAATGATTACTTCCTGCGATGGTTGGTCCGTACGGACCTCTTTGCATGCGAGATGGTCGTACGGACCTTCTTGCATGGGGGACATCATCATTCGAGAATATTCTCCATCATTGCGAGATTCCCTCAAATCGAGGAAATCCAAAATTACGGATAACCAAGAAGGTCCGTACGGACCTCTTTGCTCGAAATTTTTACTATAAATAGAGGGCTCCCCCTCCTCATTTTCACACACCTCCCTCTTCTCTCTTCCTCCCTTAGCCTTCGGCTCCCCTCTAAGTCCTCTCGAGGCACTCCGGCCCCTTTCGGATCCTTAGAGGCTTTCCGAAACTCCCTTGTGGTGCTCCAGAAGCCTCCCGAGCGCTCCCGAGACGGCTCCCAGCGCTGCCGAGGCACTCTCGAGGTACTCACGAGGCCCCTCGTGGTACTCAGAGGCCTTGCACAGTCTTTCCACGGTGTCCGGCTCTTTCAGAGTCAAACCAGGCGATCCCAAACCACGCCGAAACTGCGCCCGAGTGACTCCTGCCACCCACAACGCACGCCGAACCTCTGCCCGAGTAATCCCGACGATCCCCACGCACGCCGAACCTCTGCCCGGCAGCGGCACCCAGCCTCAACTCACGCAGAAACTGCGTCCGCGGACAGCGGCATCTCCGAAGCAATCCCGATCCGTGCCAGGAACGCTACTCCGACCTCACACACTATTCCCCGGCGGAAGACAGACACGAACCAACATTGGTAAGGCTTCCTTCCATTACTATTTCAATACATTTCCATACATAGCATACAATGTAGACATCCGTCTGACATGCATTTTTAAAAGCACACACACACACACCAACATTTAAAGGATATTAGGGGTATCCGAAAGACTCATTTACGAGGCTACTCGGGTGAGCTCTAATATTCTAATATTCTCTTCTAGTGGAGTCATCGACCTCAGAACTCAAAATCTCATCACACAAAAATAGTTTAAAATTATCTTTAAGCGATGCCCTTTTCAATGTTTTGGGCTTAATAAAAACGGCGTGGCGACTCTACAAAATGCGAAAACAAACGGCGAGACACGGCCACGCTCCAACGCGAAAGATGCCGGATGCTTGCGGGGCCGCGAGGCTCTCGGATCAGGGTAATTTCGGTTGGCGACTCTGCTGGGGATAATTTTGTTTTAAAAACTTTTAAACAAAACAAAAGATTTTTAAAACGATGATGAGGGTCAAACTTTCATTTTACCCCTTCCTTTAACTGTTGTGTGTGTGTGCACGTGCTTCGTTTTTATTTTACAAAAAAAAAAAAAAAAAAAAAAATGCATCAATATACATACGTGCATACATTTAAAATTCTTCAAAAACTCTGTTTTACTCGGAAAAAGAATTTTAGAGACCGCACACTACGCGCCTTCTTTGCCTCGGTTACACCGCACTCTACTCACCTTCTTTGCCTCGGTTACACACGCACTTACGCTTGCCTTCTTTGCCTCGGATACACTGCACACTACAACCCTCGGCCGGAGTGGTCTCGGTTGCGATCCGTTTGGTCTTCCTAGGCCTCTTGGACGCGCACGGGATCATTCCAAACATCCCATCCTAGCCAGCGTCAACCACACGTTTGAGTCTTGAGTCACACTCTGTCCCGGACTCGGTTGGTTTTACCCGGTCCGTGTCATACGGCTGGATACATATACCATGCCGGCCATTTTACGAGTCAAGGCTTGGAACTCAAGATCCCTTGCGCAAGCAAGCGATGAAAGGTCATGCTAAAATCTTGACACTGATCTTGATTTCCGAAGCTACACCCGAACGATGTTCCGTCCGGATATACATCCATGCTCATGACACCATGTCATCACGCCTTTGATACGTCGGCCATGACAATATGACCCGGCCAACGCCTAATGTCACGAGATCCCTTGCGCAAGCAAGTAAAGAGAAGGTCATGCCGGAACTCTTGACACGATCTTGACTCGGTGGCGGCTCGGTTCACTATTCACATGGCTAACGCATCAAAACGAACATGATAGGCTCGGTCCTTAGGTTCGATTTTTCTTTTAGGCCGGTGGAAACCGCTTGCACTATAGGACCCTCGCACAGGGTGTCCACCCTGGGATGTCGAAATACGGGTGCAAAACGAGGGGCTTATAGCCGCGCGGATGGTCTCCGGACCCGGGATCTAGCATAGTTGCGAAAAAGAAGAGCAATCTTTTCCAACCTACCTAGGACTACGAGAAAACATGTTTTAAGTAAATTAAAACAACAAAAAAAAATCAAAAAATAAAAGAAACGGAAACCGCATGCCACGTGAGCTTTCCCCTTTTATCCCGTTAGGCCATTCAGTGTCTAAACCTTGCCCGTCGCCCCCTCCGGCTAACGGAGAGTGGTCGAGTACCCAGGGAACCCCGTCTCCCGATGTCAAAACAACAAGGTCCTACCTCCTTCCCACCTCTGTCACCGGGACGATCCGTCAATTCCCATGGCCAAGTCGGTGGATAACAACGATGAGAACGGGACCTTACCCCCAAGAAATTTCCCAACATTGGAAGAAGTTTGGCGGGTCCTCATGGCTATTGAGAAACGTCAAGGTGAGCAACAAGCTTGGATCGAAGGTGCCATGCACCACTTCGGAACCTTAGCCACCCAACTACACAGGGCTTCCCAAGCCATGGCTGCTCCTACGGCCTCTAACGTCTCTCATTGTCTCCCGAGAAGTCAACTTTGTTACCCTCGTACGAGCCATGCCGGTTATGACGTAAGACCACAAGACCTTCCGGAGGAAAGCACGCCCATCCGGCCTCACGAGGTCCCGGTACCACCGCCGAACAACGAACACATACAGTGGGACGTGCGCGATTGCGGTGCTTGTGCGGAAATGGAATTCGAGGATGCAATGAGCGAGGGCCGTCCTCGACGAAAGAAGAAGCTATCTTCTCAACAAAAACTGAAAAAGAGGTATGAATACGGTGATCCCACGGTCGGAACCCTTGGAGAACCCTCGGGAAAGTTTGACTACTATGTCATCTACTCCGCCAAATCTCCCGGCCCTAGTTACGCACGGGGCCACGGCAATGTTTGCTCCATGATCAGTGAGGCGAGCTTCGCACCGCCAGAAGGCCGAAGGTCCGGATAATCCAACCCCTGTCTTGGGAAGATCTCAAAGCCACTATTGATGCTTCGATAAAAGCCATGACGGTGAGCAATTGAAATGCGCGATCGGCCTTACGCCAATCGAGGCTCCTCCCACTCCCGAGAAGCGGGAGAGACAAGCAAAACCATAAGTCAGGTGAATGTTCGACACGTTCCGGTCAAATCCCGAGTGAATCCTCCACGGACGGACAAAGGCCCGGCCATACACGAGCCACGATTGAAAAGGGCCCTACGCCAAAAAGTGAAACCTTGGACCCAAAGGTTGAAGATCTGTCTTGACACGGCTCAAGCGCCTTTTCGGGCTAACATCTCACTCTGGTCCTTACTCACTTCATCTTACGCACAAGCTCAAGTTGGAAGAAAGCACGGCCCGGACCATGGTTCCCATCACGGTGACACACGATGAAGCGGTTCGGATGATTGGCAACGTCAATTACGGCTTAATATCATCACCTTCGCGAGCTCGATCTTCCAAAATTTGGGGGCGACCACAACGAGCCTCTCTACATAACGATTCAAGCTGGACGGCGTCGTCTCCCTCGGGTGTTGGTAGATGGGGGATCATCCATGAACGTCCTTCCGGCCAAAATGATGGATTTGCTAGGGATCAAAGCAAGCGATCTAAAGCCCTCGACTCGAGGCAATCAGGCATACGACTCGACATCCCGCCCGAGTCTTGGGAATAGCCACCTTGAACTGTGGTTTGGAAAACAAATGGTCTGACGGATTTCCAAGTCATCGACATCCCGATCACATTCACTTTGCCATTTTGGGACGCCCTTGGCTACACCGGATCAATGGGGTGGCATCCACTCTTCATCGGTGCGTAAAGTTCATCCAAGGAACGGATCTTACCATCATCTACGGTGATAGCATAGTCAAGCGAAAGGACCGAAACAAACGGCGTCCCGGTCTTAGAAATCAAACCCGACGATGATGGCATGATGCTAACGGGGTTCACCATCGAAAGCCCAAAGGCCCAAGTGTGCCACATAGATTTGCCTTTGATTTGGGACAAGATCCCTCCCCGATGAAAATGATGAAGCACATGAACTACATCCGGGGCTCGGTTTGGGAAAACGCCATCGGGGCACTCAACGGATCATCAATATCAAAGAACGCAGAATACCTTGCACGGCACTGGGATACTCTCCTACTCCCGAACACATTGCGGAGGACAAGCGAGTTGCACGAAAACGCTCCACGAGATAACAAAAGAGGCTTGCACGCAATCTCAGATCTTCGTCCTTACGGCTTCGACATGACCAAGTACTTCACGAGGAAGGCCGGCAACTTGGAAGAAGATCGAGAGAAAAGGGAACGAGGCGATCGGCGCCAAACAAAGGCGGCCGACAACCATGGACAAGCTCCGGCGGAGAACCTGGCAAGATTCGGAGGCCTCAAGCCAAATCCTGTCCGAAGAGCATTCCTCGACACACCGCCCTGCCCGGGATCCACAACCACCACTATTCACAGCGAATTTTGGTTCGGGAAAACCCCCTCTTTGGCGGAAGAATTCGAAAAACTCTCTGTCAACACCCCTGCCTTCAACAAACGGGGCGAGTCTGCATTCGAGCTAGTAATGCCCAAGACAAAAGCAATAGACTCCACAGACGATGCTTGGGACGAACCCTTTGCTCCACTGCTCTTCAAAGAAGAAATCGAGATGCCGGATCTAATCGATTTTGTTTCGATAACTCTGTGATAGCAATGATCGGGAACGGTGACATAAAGCCTTTCAAGCCCCATCTCCTATCAAGCTCATTGCCACTCAATAAGCTGGGCCACATTCTCAGGACCCTCTTGCCCGGCCAAAAAAGGACATGATCGAACAACTTGGTCGACCCCTCGAGTCCTAGAGTCTAGTGTCAAAACTCAACCTGAGTCCATCAGCTTTGAATTTGAGTCTCTCGAGTCATCGATGGCCTCACGCCGAAGATTACGAACTCATTGCCAATAATGTATTCCGTATGCTCTTAATGAATGCTTCGATCTTTCAGTATCCTCTCATTGCATCTTTAACAAGCGATAAATTAACTAACACACAAGCAGGTTAATAACGATTCACTTGATAAAGAAGCGAGACACATTAAACGAACAATACATTAAGCACATCTTTAAGCATGTTGTCAAACGAGAGAAAAACCGGGCCCCGAGTGCCTTGGGGAGGTTTTAACCAAAGTGAATTTGGGAGCTGGCGAAGAGCCAAAAAGAGACGCCAAATCGGAAGTTTCTTCACCGGCACGAGCAAGACGCATTGGCGCCTTTGCTCAAGAGTTCGTGGACGTGTTCGCTTGGTCTTAGAGACATGCCGGATTAGATCCTAACATTGTAGAGCACCGGATCCCCTTGAATCCAGAGGCTAAGCCCGTCAAGCAAAAGCTACGCCGAATCAAGCGAGAATGGTCTTTACAAGTCAAGAGGAGATCGAAAAAATGCTCCGCGTCGGCTTCATCGGGGTGATCGAGTACCCCACGTGGCTCTCTAATATCGTCACGGTCACAGGCCGATGGAAAAGTACGTTGTTGCGTGGACTTAGAGATCTCAACAAAGCAAGTCCCAGGACGATTTTCCACTACCCAACATCGACATGTTGGTAGACACTACTGACCAATTTGAAGTCAAGTCCTTCGTGGACGGTTTTGCCGGTTACAATCGGATCAAGATGGCCGAAGAAGACCAAGAAAGACGGCTTTCACAACCCCACTGGGGAACCTCTTGCTACACGGTAATGCCGTTCGGACTAAAGAACGGCCATTTGGGGCTACCTACCAACGGGCGGCAACCGCCCTCTTCCACGATATGATCCACAAAGAGATCGAAGTGTACGTCGATGACATGATCGTTCACTCAAAGGGATCGAGACGGACAACACCTCACGAACTGAGAAAATTCTTCAATCGCCTCAGAAAACACTTTCAGTGAGGCTTAACCACCAAATGCACATTTGGGGTTAGCGAGAGGCAAGGTTTTGGGATACATAGTCACCGAGAGAGGCATCGAGGTGGATCCTCAAAAGATCAAAGCTATCATCGAAATGAGACCACCGCAAACTCGAGACGAGAGGTGAAAAGCTTCATGGGCCGCCTACTTGATATATCGGCAGCCGTCGACAATTGACCTCTATATGCGAGCCAATCTTCAAGCGATGAAGAAGAACGCCGACATCGAATGGAACTCGAGAATGCCAAGATGCCTTTGAAAAAATAAAAGCATACCTTGTGAGTCCTCCGATTCTCTGTCCTCCCCACGAGGAAAAGCCACTGTTGCTATACCTAGCTTGTGGCCAGGCACCGCGGTTGGAGCCATGCTCTGTCAAGAAAAGAAGGAGTCACGGGTCGAAACGCCATCTACTTCGTCGGTCGGAAGTTTCAAGGCGGCGAACTCAATTACTCGGCCCTCGAGAAAACTGCGCGGCTACTGGTATGGGTTGTCGGGAAACTACGGCACTACATGCGATCGCACACGGTACACTTGGTTTCCAAAATGGACCCGGTCAAGTACCTCTTCGACAAACCATCTCTGTCAATGAGGCTCGCCAAATGGTCTTTCTTCCTAGCGGAATTTGACATCAAGTACGTAAACCAAAAGTCAATCAAGGGACGGGCCATGGGTGAACAAGCTGGTGATTTCCCAGAAGACGAGGCTCGAGGCCCCGAACCACAATTTCCGAGACGAGGGAATCTTCGCAATCGAAAACGAAAATCGATGGCAAGCTTGTTCTTCGACGGAGCGGCTAACAAAAAGGAAACGGCATCGGTATGCTCTTGGTGGATCCCAGGACGAGCACACCCCAATTGCTATAAAGCTCAATTTCGAGGTAACCAACAATGCCGCAGAATATGAAGCTTCTTATTTCTTTGGACTACAAGCCGCACTCGAGAGGAATGTCCGAGAAACTTCGAAGTTTATGGGGACTCGGCCTTGATCATCAACCAAGTCTCCAACAAGTGGAAAACCATAGACCCGGGCTTGCAAAAATACCATGCACGCATGGAGGACCTCATCACACAATTCGAAGAGGTCACCTTCCATTACTTGCCAATAGGCCGAAACGAGGTTTGCGAGATGCCTTAGCCACCTTGGCCTCCCTTGTGGAAATCCATGAAGGAAAAGCAATCAAACCCTTCAAAGTCGGACGAAAGGAAATTCACGCCTCTTGTTGTGAGATCGAACGGAACCTAAGCCCGTCAATGAGCCATGGTATAACCGGATCTTCCAATACCTCAAGAGCGGGAAATCACCTTCATGAACAAGGAAGACCCACACACGAAGGGATCGAAACCCAAGAGCATCATGGCCCTAAAATGCCTTGCCTCTCACTTCGTCATCCTCGGGGATATGCTATACAAGAAACGCTACCACGGGCCACTCCTGTTGCATCGGCCAAGAAGAAGCAGAGACAAGTTCATGAGCAGAAGTCCACAATGGGGCTTGCGGTCCCCACATGAACGCCCGAGCCACGATGCAAATCATTCTCGGGATGGGCTACTCTTGGATCTCCATGGAGGCGGATTGCATCCACTTTGTCCGAAGGCTGCGACAAGTGCCAACGGTTCTCCAACCTCAATCATCTACCACCCCACGATCTCTCTTGCAGGACTACACCTTGGCCCTTTGCCACTTGGGGAATTGACGTCATCGGGAAAATCGCTCCGCCAGGCGGCAACGGTCACGAGTTCATCTTAGTAGCCATCGACTACTTCACCAAATGGGTCGAAGCCAAGTCCTACAAGGTACTCACCTCCCGAAGGTCGCGCATTTCCTCAAGGAAAACATCATCTGCAGATACGGCATCCCAAATGAGGTCATATCGGACAATGGTTCACACTTCGAAGGGAATTCGACAGACTGCTAGGCCATTTGAATTCAAGATCACACGCCACAAATCTTCTCCCTACCGGCCACAAACAAACGGCGCCGTGGAAGCGGCAAACAAAACCCTCGAACGGATCATCCAGAAAAATGACCACCCGGGGACGAGATTGGCCCGAAGTGCACCTTGCACTTTGGGGCTACCGCACATCGATCGGAAACGACCACGGAAGAAACCCCATTTGCCACGACATACGGGATGGAAGCGGTCCTTCCCATCGAGCTAGAAATTCCCTCACTCCAGTCTTTGTTGGAAAATGACATCAACGAAGTCGAATGGCTCAAGCCAGACATGACGAATTGGCTGCGCTAGACGGCGATGACTAAAGGCCATGGAACACGTCAGGAGCCTATCAAAGCGAGGATGGCTAGAGCTTTCGACAAGAAAGTCAAATCCCGAGACATCGGGGAAGGTGACCTTGTACTCAAAGAAAAGCCTCCCACTCGAACCAACCCAGCTGGGAAAATGGGAACCCACATGGATCGGCCCTTTCGTGGTTCGAAGATCTTCTCACGGAGGCGCCATGAAGCTAACGGACCTAGACGGCAATCCCTTCATGAATCCAGTCAACGGAAGCAAACTTCGCGAGATACTTCGCCTAAAGAAGAACATTTGTGCATCTCTTGGCACTCCATGTATGAGTGTCGAACTACGCGGACACTGAGCCCTCTAGTCAGGGAACGTAGGCAACCTTAATTGGTCCGGTCTAAAAATACACAAAAAGTCAAAAGTTTGAATGTCAATCAAGACCTCCATCAAGCTACGCACTTTTCAAGAACAAGCCCCGTGATCACCTTGACCAAGTCAACGGCGGCGGCAACATCAAGGACATCAGGGGTCACTCGGCATCAAACGGCCGACTCATGTCTGCTTCCGAGCCGGGGGCTTGTCTTCGCCCTCACGCGCTTCAAAAAAAAAAAAAGAGAGCTCGAGCAAGGGCTCACAAAAAAAAAAATAAAAAAGAGCTCGAGCAAGGGCTCACAAAGAAGCTCAAGCGAAGGCTGCGAGAGGTGGTCAAGAGCCCGACGCCAACAAGAGGCAAGGAAGCTACGAAAAGACCGTCAACGACTTGTCGAGGGAGCATTCAACCTCTCGGCCAAGCCTGAAAGCCTCGGCAAAGGGGATTGCCGTCATAGCCCGAGGAGCTTCAAGTCCGCAAATGCAACGAGAAAAGTCCAAAGATGGACGCCGACAAAGTGCACAACGAAGCAAAAGGCAAACAAAGAGATCTTGCGTCTCGACAAAGCTTTAAAAGTAAATCACAAATCACTAACGGTTACAACATTTCTTGATGAGTTCAAGCACGGTCTACTCTCAAGTTCACAACATGCTAAAAAACTGACTTAATACATTTAACTAATAATGTGTTTGCAATGCAATGAATGGATACTTAGGAGGTCATTCCGCGCCATCTGCGCTTGTCCCCTCGCCCTTCTTTCCTTTCTTCCCTCGTCCCCGGCGAGTCTTCTTTCGCTCCACGTGAACCCAACTCTGCGTCTCTCGGTCAGAGATGCGGGGTCCTCCCCAGTAGAGTCAAACAATCCGGTAGCTCTCGGGGCTTCATTCGCCGTGCTTCGGCTCGGATCTCCTCCTGCGAGTACGTAAAGAGGACCTCTCCTGTCGGTCGGTCAACTCTAGGCTCGTAGTCAAACAAAGTGTCTCCGTCACATCGAAGGGTCGGACCAGGCTTCGGCACTCCTAAGGCAATAGCTACTATGGCAAGGGTCCCGAGAATCGCTACACGCACTTTGCTCTCAAGACCACTTGGGAGCGCCCAACACGGCTGCTCATGCCGAGGCCGGATGCGAGTCGTCGACACGACACTCTCCAGACGTCTAAGGAGTACCGCGGGAGGGAAAGCGGAATACTTCCATACCCTCGGAAAATACAAGAAGGCACACAGGTGCCATACAAAGAGGAACTACCTCCGCGGTAGCAAGGTCATCCCGGCCAACAAAGGCTCCTGCTTCATCCCAAGCTGCCAGGAAACAAGCGACGGAATATAGAAGGAGGACCAAGACAAACCTGGAACTCGACAACGTAGGACCCTTCTGCAAGATCCTCCTGGTCTCAACCCTCCCGGTGCGGAACCCACCGGCGGATCGATGCGTACCAAGGCTGTGCCATCCATCTCTCCCGGGCGGGATGATCCATATCCAACACAAGAGGTCGGCGAGCAAATGACCACGGGCTAAACGACGTCGGAGCCTCGGGCATGGCACGAAGTCTCTCTCGCGGCCACAAGGTGAGCAAAGCGGGGCTTCCCCCTCTCATAAAACGATCCCCGGTCGCGGACGGTCGACACCATGAAGAGTCTCCCCCGGCACCAACGGGACAATATCCTCTCCCGGCTTTGCGGTGCTTTCTACCACATCTAGCAAAGCGCCATCCACAAATGCCGAGAGGCCGGCCGGAAAAGCGTCGCTATCACGCACAAGGCAAATACATCCCAAGAGACGTCGCTCTCATCATCAACCATGAACCGCTCCGGCGGCTCGAGAAATGTCGATATGACCGAGATCAGGATCGTGCCTGCGCTTCTTTACGAGAAATGCGAAGAAAGCCTGCAAGCTTCACGCTCGTGGCGGCACCACCCAAATCGAAAGGAGCGAGATGGCCTCCGCCTCCGGTCCCCATCAAAGCCCGAAAATCCTCAAAGTGGGCACCATTTCCCACGGAGAAACAAGCCTCGTGACAACCACTTTGTCCTCGGCGGGACCTTGCTCCAAGCTTGCCCATCCGGTGTAAGTGCTCCAATTTGAGCTTGTTAGAATTTTCGTTAGAAAATTAACGAAAGTTATAACATTTCTAACAATTCCTAACTATCCTAACATTTCTAACAAAGTGAGGGTAAAATGGGCATTGTTATTTAAGGTTAAACCTTAAAAGAATCTCAAAAAAGAAAAACAAATGAAGAAAACCAAATATAGCAATCTTTGGAAACAAAAAGCTGGTGGTCAATTTGAATTTTGAAAAGATTATTCTTCTTGTCCAAAGCTGAAATGCATTTAATGAACGATTGCACGCGCACGATCCTATCCGCGGACAAGTATGTAATTTTCGAGAGGGCTATAAATTGAGCCCTCCAGTCACAAAAACAAAAAAAAAAGAACAACAAATGCAACGAACCTACACGGCGAAATATAGAGAGAAAACGGTGAGAATTCTCAAGAATTGTCACCTTTTTCTCTCAATCTTTCCCAACTCATATTCATCCACTCACTCTCATATTAAAGCCCTAAACACTCATACACTCAAGCCAAACACTCAAGAACACAAGGAAGATTGGTAAACCCTCCTCTTCCTAACCCTAAATCTCATCCATGCATGCATCTTCAAACTACAAAATGTAGTTCTTTCATCTTTTTTTCTCTAGATCTAAGAAGATCACCATGGAAGACCATCTCCATGGATGATCTTCTACAAAGATCAACATTATTTTCAAAGCTTTTCTTTCTTACTTGCAAAAATGCACTTTCAAAACCCTAAAAAACCATTTTCAAGCACTAAATCTTGATTTCAAAGGGTAAAATCCCCCTCCCCAAGCAAATGAAATGCTTAGTCCTAATGTACCCCAAGGATGGTTTGGTATAGTTGATTCACCACTAAAATGTCTAGTGATCACTAACCAAAACCTAGGGAAATGGGGACAAGCATGGATGCAAAACCCCCCCTTAAAATCATATTTTCTTTCTTGAGAAGTTGCTGTCCAGTAGCAATTTTCTCAGACCTCAGTCCATGGTCTTAATTTTTGGACACAGATGAACTTGGAATTTGGTGTTGACTACAAAACACTTTTTGTAGCCAACATCCAGAGCTTTCCAGACATATTTTTACCTTATTTTTTGGGTGAGTAAAACTCCTCTTTTCAATTTTTCTTTCAGAGGCTAGTTCATCAGCTTCTGGGAATCCAGATCTCATATCTGAGGTTTCCAGAAGGTTTTGACCCCTCAAATCTTCTCCAAAATGGAAATTTCTTTCACACAAAGTTTATTCAAGGAGTCTAGAGAAACTTTCATTCTCTGAGTTCATCCAGATTATGAAGTTTTAGGACCCTTGAATCCATTTCAAATCAGGTGTCTGCTGCCATTTTCTTCTGGCAGAAGTGACTTCTCAACTTCAAAAGGTTTTTGAGTACCAAATCTCAAACCAAAAATTCTCCAAAAAATCATGGGATCAGTTTAAAGTCTTAAAAGATATCCCAATTTTACTTTTTCCAGTTTCAACTTATTTTGGCCAAAACACACACACACACACACACACACAAATGATTTTCAGCTTGGAAGACTCGTTTTACGAGGCGCGTCGGAGTGCACACTAACGTCCTTCCCGACGCGTAACATGACCTCCCGAACCTAAATCTCTGATCTCGGGCTTTTTCAAAGTTTTGGCCCTTCAAAATTAAAATGGCGTGGCGACTCCGTTCTTTCCGGTTTTATTTGGTTTTTCAAAGAAACGCAAAAATCGAATTTTCCCGCGAAAAAGGCAACATCATCGTTACGGTGGCGACTCATTTGGGGACTAAGCTTTTTAATAAAAAATGGTATTTGGTATATTGGTGGAAACCACTAAATTTCCCGTTATCGCCTCCTAACACGAGTCGGGGATAAATTGTGGTCTAACAATCCCACGTACCGGTATCACCGTTTTAAAAAAAAAAAGCTTTTGAGGGTCAAGCTTCCGTCCCGGCTTTGAAAATCATTTTTGTGTGTGTGTTGATTTTTGCACGGATTTTCATGTTGTTTTGGCCGCCTCGGAGAAAGTCAAAATTTTGGTATCGGAATAATGTCCCTAAGCTGTCGGAAATTTTCATGCTTACGTGCTTATGTGCTCATAAAACAAAAAATTCAAAAAAAAAAAGGGGATTTTCAAAAAAAAAAAAGGAAAATTTCCAAAAAAAAAAAAATCATGCATCATATTTTTTAAGACACATAAAAAAATCTCTATTTCACTCAGAAAAGAATATAGACTGCTTGCACACTACGCGCACGTGACCGTACACTGCACACTACGTCCTTAACAGGGAAATCCTTGTCGCGGTCCGTTTGGTCTTATTACGCCTCTCGGATGAGCACGGGACTACCCAGGAACATCCCACATGGAGCCTCGTGTCGACCATGCACTTGTCCGTGACACACTTTGTCAGAGACCGGTTGGTTTTTAGTGCAGTGCAGTGTCATGCCCTGTCCAGGTGTATAGACCTTTCCTTTCAAGCCTTTGTCGGCATACCGACTCAATATCTCTCGGGTCCACTAATCGGTCGCTAATCGGTCGAAGTTACGCCGGTTTTCCGCCGCGGACTTTGACCAAGATATTGACCGGCGCCTTGACTTCGGCTCGGCGCACAAATTATACAACGACTCCCGGCGTGACAGCGAGTCATCAAGGATTAATGATTATTCCATGCCTAATTACGGCAAGCGACGACAAGTCAAGATCAATCGTGGACGCTTATCGGTCAAATCATGCCGACTTTTTGTCGAGCCCTCGGACACGATCTTGACTTTAACGTCGGCTTTGTCCAGTAATTTACATCGAATGCTCGTTAAGACTCGATTACCCGCCGAGACTTTTAGGATCGTTTTCTTTCGGTCGGTGGGACCCGCTTGCCCTATAGGACCCTCGCCAGGGCTGTCCACCTGGGAGGTCGAAATACGGGTGGAATACGAGGGGCTTATAGACGTAGTGACGGGGCCCGGCTGATCCGAGAATCGAGTAGTTTGCGAAAAAGAAGAGCAATCTTTTCCAATAGATTAGGTTAATAAAACATGTTTTAAGTAAACGTGAACAAATAAGCGCATGTTGCATGAGCCTAAAGCCCAAACACCTACCCTCCTTCCATTCCCGGACATCGAACCTTCATGTCCTTTCCCCCGCGGCTCCGCACAAAGCTTGGTTTCGGGCACGGGTCACCTTAGTTTGATCGGTTGGGAAGAGTCAGCGCGTCGTCGGCTTCGCCGTTTGTTCCAGACTCCGGGTTTGAGAATGTACGCATCGGCCGGTAATGATGGGGATAACGTCACTCCGCCTCCGGGACCCCTCGGGCGAGCAACGGTGGAATCGGTTAGCGAGAACGAGATGAGGATTACGACAGGAAGCACGGCTAAACGGCCTTATGGAGGCTATTAAGAGTCACGGTGCGGCCGCCGGCCTCAATCCGGATGGCACCTTCACCGTGGAAGAAGACGAGGATGCCAACCCCACTCTCGGTCGCCACGATTACACCGGGATGCCGCCACCCACCTCCTATGGTGCCACTTACCGAGAACCCATGCTCCTCGATTTTCGGGTCGGCCCGGCTCCCAACCACGGACCACCGGATCCATGCGGCAGAAGCGGCACAAATCGGTGGGGGCAAAATCGGTACGGAATGTCTTCTCGTGGTTGGGGCTATCTCGGAATGCCACGGCTGATCGGGATCCCTCCTCGGTTCGGAACCGATCAATCAGGACCCTCGCGGCAACGGCCGCGGTTCGGAATGCCGCCTGACTTGGTTACGGACCACGGTCGGGAGCCTCCTCGGAAACGAGTACTAGTTGTGCTCCTCACACAAATCCATTCCTCGCTCGAGACTTCTATGGGTTACCAAGCCTCCGTCCGGTGTCATCGAATCACCGGGACCGCAGTACCCCGGGTTACACACCTTCACCACAAGCGGCCATGCAATTCAACAATCCGGACGGGACGGCCGCGCTCAAGCCTACTTACGGGCCCCACTCTGGAAATCCAAGTTATCCGGCTACATCGGGGCTGCCCCCACCTACTTTGCCGGTTGAAAATCCACGGCAAGCCGCAAGGTTCTACCCTTTTGCTCGAGGCTCCTACTCATGCTCCCAGGGTAACTCGGCCCGGGACGGAGTTTTCACCTACGTCCGGACCGGCCGTTCCCTCCACCGATCTGCCTCCGGTGGTAGCTCCTCTCTCTAGCTCGGCCACTAGCTTGAATGCCATGGTTCCGCCCACAAGACCCTCATCTGGCCTGGTTCATGGAACAACACAAGGAAATGAAAGCGCGGATTCTTTGGCGGCGCAGAAGTACGCCTTAGGCCTACTGGACCGGACTCCATTGTTCCCTGCCCCACAAATTCGTGATGCCAAATCTGGATCTCTTTGATGGAACCGCATGTCCCAAAACCCATTTGGACACATATACCTTGGCGATGAAAGCCGAAGGATGTACCAATCGGCCGTTGGTGACTATTTCGATCTATCCTTGAAGTCCAGATTGCCTTAAAGTGGTTCTTCCGTTTGAAACACGAAGCCGGGGCCACATGGGACCAAATTACCAATGCCTTCACGAGAAAAATATAAGGCCAACTTGGAATGGGAAACAAATAGGGTTGACCTACAAACAACGGTGCGGCGTCTGATGAGAATGTTGGGGACTTTTACAAGCGGTGGAATACGAAACTCGGTGAAATGGCCATCCCTCCTTCCGAAGAGGAACAAGCTGGACATCTTCCGGTCATGCTTGAAACCACATCGAGAGCCTCCCTCGGTCACTTCCCATACTCGGACTTGCGGGCCATGGTTAACTCTGCGGCTAAGTTTGAAAAGGCCTACAATCGGCCAGCTGCTTTGCACTCGCCTACGGATATCGGGCTCCTCCTGCAAACACCGCCCCTGCTCTGCCAAAGGCAAAGAGATGATTAACTATGCGGGACGGGAATGTAATAACACGACTCCTTTTGCTCCCGGGAAACCGGCCGAGCCCGGGCCGCGGGTCATAAATCTCGAAAACTTTGGAATGCCCCTGAATGACATCTTTAGGGGATCGGTGAAAGAAGGCTTGCTGCGGCCTTTGGAGAATTTCCAACCCGGAAATCCGAATGCTCCCGTGGATACTACAAAGTATTGTGCCTTTCATCAAGCTCACGGACATCGGCGGCAGTACATTGCTTTACTGCGAAAAAGGCAATCCGAGGGCTAATAGAGCAAGGAAAGTTGGAAGGCCACAGGGGCTAACACGATCAAAAATCATTGCCACGGAACCATAATCGAGTGAATATGATTGAATGCGGAGAATCTTCACACGCCCGGGGAAGATGCGATGAAGGTCCCCAAATACCCGTGGCCAATCTCGTCGAGGATCCACCCGGATTCCCCCTCGGCCTCGAGGATATCGAGCGAATCAACCCATCTTGGTCTCATGTCGGAGACTCCTTGCAAGAATACGAGGCCCGCTATTTTTCGGGTGAAGGGAAGGCCGATACCGAAGAAGCTAGGGCTTTTCCGCTCGAACATGAAAGAACCATTTATACAAGATGGTTAGAATAGTCAAGAAAGATTGAGCAAGAAAGCTTCCGGCGGGCGCACTGTCTTGGGGCTTATCGGCAAAGAGGCCGAAGAGCATGCGGAGCTAGTACACTTACGCAAAGTGGCTTTGGGAGAGCCCGAATATGATCCAGAGAACAGCGAAGAATCGGAAGAGGAGGATTCCTTCTATATCCTACACAGTGTCAAATAACGTGCCACCCCTCTCACTCTTCCCCCGCAATTTACGGGAGGAGAAGGCTGAATCGCGATTACCATCACTTAGGGAATGGGAACATATGACAACTTTGCGGCCGCACGCACCCATATTCCCCCGACGGGTTTGACCGTCGTTCCTCTCTCGGGCGATATCCGATGGGAAGATGATTCAGATGGCAAAGCCCGATGATGATGATGATGACAGAGTGAAGAGTCGAGCGAGGCCCCAGATCCGGAACAATGCGGAGCAATCATGCCGAAATGAGCCCATGGGAGCCGCACAATGGTTGGTTATCGAAGCGACAATGAAGAAACCCGGAAGACGAATATGGAGACCAGGACATGAAGGCCATGCAGAGTTTATCGAGAGGATGAGGAGCCGCGCCGGATGTCTTAGAATTCAACCCGCTACCATGCTTTGGGGAAAGGGTTTATTGAAGCAGGGTCGAAAATGGAGGGTTTCGGCCACGGATAGATGAAGAATTCGTAACGTTATGGGATCTTTTTCTTCTTTCCCACGAATGAATGGCGTAACAACCGTAAGGGTCAGATCAAATCCGCTCGAGCGCGGCAAAGTAACACTCAGGGTTATCGATCGAAGAGGTCACCTTCATACCTGAGTCCACATGACGCCTTTCTAATTGCTACGGGGCCGACAATGGACCGGTGCTCCTTATTTGGATTCGAGATCTATGCGCCGCTACCTCAAGCTGGGAACGTTGCCTATAATCATCTGCCCTACCTGCAAGATTACGAAGAAAAAGGATATACGATGAGATGGATAGCCACTATGGGCCATCCAAGGGATGAAATCGAAAAGCCGCCGAGTCCCGACAATAGCGACTCTTGTTGCATGATAACTATGAGCAAGGCCGGCCATGAGAATGAATCGGAGGACGCCCTAGCTGCGTGGGCCATCCAAGAGGGCAACAACACAACCCAAAACCCAAAGCCTGTGACTTGGGAAGCGGTTATAAGGGCCGCCCGGGGAAGAAGCCAATACGGCTCAAGCTCGGCCCGCACCGTTGCACGAGACTCCGTCGGAACCCAATGGCCCAATAGCCCAAAAGGGCTCCCCATTGACCCTAGCGGCATTGAAGAAATCCGGTCAAGAGACGGCCCGATGAGGAAGTTAATCTGTTGACCCGATGCGGGCGAGATTTTCCAAGGAAATCCCAAAGCGAGATAAGAAGGCCACGAGATCAAGCACCGAAAGAAGATCGCCGCCCCTATGCTAAGACAAGTGAAACTCCGGACCACGAAAAAGAGGATCCCGTGCTCACCCGGTTGAAGCAAACACGGGCCAACATTTCCCTACTGGTCTCTACTCACCTCGTCTTATCCCCATGTGAAATTTGGAAGAAAGCACAGCTCGCACTCTCGTGCCTATTGATGCTACTCCCGATGATGTGAGTACAGTGATTGGAAACATCCACTACGGGAACATAATCACTTTCACGAGATCTCGACCTCCCTCAATTTGGGGCTTTGATCATAATGAGCCTCTCTTCATCACGATCAGTTTGGATGAACGACGCCTCCCTCGGGTCCTGGTTGATAATGGGTCCGGAATGAACATTCTTCCAGCAAAGATCATGAGCTTGCTTGATATCAAGACTACGAGACTTGAAGCCTTCTTCTCTCACGATCAAAGCTTACGACTCAACATCCCGGTCCTCGGAGTTGCTACTTTAGACCTCTGGTTTGGACGAGAAATTGATACTGTGGAATTCCGGGTTATCGACATCCCGATTACTTTCAATGCCCTGTTTGAAGACCTTGGCTGCACCAAGTCAAAGGGGTCGCCTCAAGCCTCCACCGGTGTGTGAAATTCGTCTCGAATGGGGATCGACGACCATTTACGGGGATTTAGTCACTTTAGAGAGAGCACGGATACGGGCGGAATACCTATTACGGAAATCAAACATGATGAGGAAGGTCACATGCTAACGGGCTTCACGGTCGAGCCTCCCAAGGCCCAAGTGTGCAACATAGATCGACGGTCACTCGGGATAAAATCCCACCGGTCTTGAAAATGATGAGAAAAATGAAGCTATCTACGGCCTCGATGCAGGGAAGCGCCAACAAGGAACTTTCAAACTCATCGAAGTGAAAGGACAAAATACTCGCCACGGCACGGGATATGAGGCCTCCCGATGGACACGCAAAGGGAAAAAAGATTTGAAGGCTGCCACGGGGAAAGGTCCGTGACAATCCCAAATCTCTCCCCTTCGGTCCTAATTTGGTGACTACTTTGTAAAGGGTCCCACACAACCGGGAAACATCACAGCAGCCCACTCCTACGGCAGATGGCTAAAGCTACGGGATAGCCTCAACAAGTTCGGAGGAACCAAGGCTAACCGGTCCCAGGTAGAATGTTCCTGGACCTACCCAAAGATACTCGGGGCTACGGCTGCCATGAAAGTGAGTATACCTTCGGAGCGTGCACGACCTGGTGGAACAGGTTCGAGAAGCTCACAACCACTATTCCCTCTTGCCCGGGAAGATCCGAAACACGAATTCGGGCGCGAGTGCCAAAAGCTAAGGCCACGGAATTTCCCTCGAGATGATTGGGATGGTCTGGTTATGCAGCAATTGTTCGAAGAAGAAGTCCAGTGCCAGACCACGATTGATCTTGGCTCGGTCCAAGAGATGATAGCAGCAATTGAGAAAGGAAAACAAAAACGGCCACAGTTCGAGTCATGAGGCCACCAACAACGATGCCGCTAAAGAATTGGGAAACTCTCTCGGGCCGTCCGCGACCAAGGAGGAAATGATCACCAAGCTTGGATTGGTCCCCGTCCCTTTGTGTCAATCTAGGACAAGTCCTCCCGAGTCTCTCTGTTAAGATCGAGTCTTTAGGGTCGTCCAGATGGCCTTACGCTGAAGACTACGAGTACGTAGCAAGCCTTGTATTCCCTTTCGTTTTCAATGAAATGACGAACCTTTACGAGTATCCCTTGATTGCCACTTTAACTAATGATGAATTAATTAAAAAAAAAAACACTTAATAATAATTCATTAGATAAAAGAAACGGACACATTAAACGAAAAAAAAAAAGAAAAAAAAATCAAACAACAAAAAAAAATCTTTAAGCGGGTTGTCAGGAAGAGGAAAATCGAGCCCAAGTGCCGAAGAGATTTTGACGAGTGTGAATTTGGGAGCTAGCGGAAGAGCCTAAAGAGGCCTTGATTGGTGATTTCTTTGAAGGAATCGGAAAGGATGCTCTGCAAAGTCCTACAAAATCCTCAATTCAAAGAAAGTAGCCCTCTTCATCAAAGAAAACATCATGTGCGAGATACGGGTTGCCGCCGAAATCATCTCGGATAATGGATCCCACTTCGAAGGGAATGTGAAAAATTCTTTGGCGGAATTCCGAATAACCCGTCACAAGTCATCTCCCTACGGGCCCCAAACCAGCGGGCCGTCGAAAGCGACAAACAAGACTCTGGAAAATATCATCAGGAAGATGGGCACATCCGGGCGAGAGATTGGCAGAGAAGTTACACTGGCACTCTGGGGCTCTGAGAACATCGGTCGAACGGCAAGCGGGAAACACCTTTTGCCCTCACATACGGAGATGGAAGCCGTACTCCCAATCGAGTGGAAATACCCTCGCTCAGGTATCTTCTTTGGAAAGCCGGATCAACGAGGTCGAATGGCTCCGAGTCGCCATGATGAATTGGCCCTACTAGACGAGCAGCCGTGAAGGCCATGGAACACATCCGGGCCTTACCAAGGAAGAATGGCGAGCCTTCGACAAGAAAGTAAAGCATCGGGAGATCAGAAGGTGATCTCGTTCTAAAAGAAAAGCCCCGGTCCGTATCAACCCTCTCCTGGCAAATGGGAGCTGTATGGGTCGGGCCATATGTCGTCCGGAAGATCTTCTCGGAGGAGCCATGCAACTTGCCGGACCTCGGCGGGAATCCCTTTGTACACCCGGTGAATGGTGACAAGGCTGCGCCGAGATACTACGCGTAAAAAAAACAAAAAAAAAAAAAAACAAAAAAAAAAACAAAAAAAAACAAAAAAAAACAAAAAAAAACAAGAAAAAGAGTGCTAAAGAGTAATACCCAACTAGGTTAGAAACCCGAAAAGGGCGGCCTAGGTAAAAAACGAGGGTTGCACCAAGAAAAAAAAAACAAAAAAAAAAAAAAAAAAAAAAAACAAAAAACAAAAACAAAAAAAGAGTGCTAAAGAGTAATACCCAACTAGGTTAGAAACCCGAAAAGGGCGGCCTAGGTAAAAAACGAGGTTGCACCAAAAAAAAAACAAAAAAAAAAAAACAAAGAAAAAAGAGTTCACCGGGTTGAACTACGAAGACCTGAGCTCCTCAAAATGAGGGAACGTAGAGCGGCGGCGGAAACGGTTCGGTCTAAAGCACAAATAAAAGCCATACTTTGGCATCAATACAATTGATCGGACCATGAAAGCGTCTCGAAAAACTCTAAAGCAATTCAAATATTCATTACAAGTTAAAAGCTCTTTGATGAGTCTAAGCCCGATTCATTCCTACAGCGGCAACTGCTAAAAGAAAACTAAGATACATAATCAAACTAATGTGTGCGTCATGGCAAGAAAGGGATACTTGGAAACCTCGGAGTCACTCCAAGCCACTCGTGCTTGGCCTCTCCCTTCTTCTTCCCCCTCAGGAGTCTTTCTCTTACGACCAGGAAAAATGTCGGTGTTCCTCCTACCAAGCTCTGGTATAGGAACAGGGGTCTATCAAACCGGCCTCTGTCGGGGCCTTAGTAGCCCTAGCGTCATCCCTCATCTCCTGTAACCTAGGCGGTAACATAGGAGCCCTCCTCTCCTGTCTCTTGACGTAAGCCTCATAATCGGTCACAGGCGTCTCAGCTCTGTCATGAGGATTGGCCCTCGCCTCGGCCCTCACTCCTCTCGAAGCTTGATGCAGGTCCTCCGCACCCATAATGGCCTCACGCCGCCTCAAAATAGCCACCTGAGTCCCTCCCAGATGCCTCTCATACCAATCCAGGTACCAAGTGGTCAGGAACACCGGTCTCGGACACCTGAGAATGACCCGAGGAGGAAAGGCATCATACCTCCATACTCGGGAAAGAAATGGAAACACCGAGGGATCATCCATGGAAACAGGAGCCACCACCCTGGTGGCTACATCATCAAAGCCCTCCAAAGGAACCTGCTCCAAGCCAAAGCATCTCGGGACCAGAGCCGGAATGTAGAAGCTGGGTAGAAAGCCCAGGAAGCATAACCACATGGGACCCGTCTGAAGCACTCTGCGAGTCTCCACCCGCCAATGAGGCACCAACCATCGATATCTTCGATGCGGCGACCCGCCATCCAACGCTCCCACGAGCCACGATCATCAAAATCTACATCAACACCTCTCTGGCAAAAGTCCGAGGCACGATCATATCGAGAGGTTTCCCGAAGAACCCCCAAACGCTCCATCGGCCCGGGGTCGAGAACGGGCTGCCCCAGTGCATATACCGCCGTCCGGTAGCTAATGCGTCGAGAGCATGAAAAGTCTCCCCAAGAATCAAAGGAACGACATCTGCCGGGCGACGGTGAGCAAGCGACATCCGGCGAGGCCGATGGCGGATCCCAAAGGAATAGACCATGAACAGGGTGCCAAACATACAAAGTGCAAAGGCATCCCAATAGGCATCATCCACCAAGCCTAGGCCCCTAAATCTGTCGGGAAGACCGGAAATATCGAAATGATCGGGACCGCGGATCATACCTTGCGCTTCCTCAGGGAAAGATGAAGGAGGACGCCAATCTGTCAACAAAAGAAGCCCCTCCGGGCAAAGGGAACCGCTATCTCTTCCACCTCCAGGACCTCAGCAAGGCCCGAAATTCTTCGACAGATCGGAACAATCTCGTTGAAGGAAAGGCAAAAGACATGCCTTCTAGTATCCCAAAACGAAGAAGAAGCTCTTAAGAGGTCATAATCCGGAACCAATTCTTTGAGAGACCACAAGCATCGTACCTTGTACCTTTCTTCAAAGAATGATCTTCTCTCGTGCATGATCTCCCTACACCACTCCTTGAACTTTTCAAAGAACAACATTTGCCTTTCTTTGGACAATTTTGGAGAATTTTTGGCCATTTCCATGGTTTTTCTCTCTTTCTCCCCGAAAATGGCTGTTTGGACTGGAGGTTGAAGAGGATATTTGAATTTGAAATAAAGCAAGACCAGGTCTGAACCAGAATTAAAGGACACTGTCAGATGCAGTCCCCATCCGCGCGGATGGGATTGTTTTCCAAAAAAATCTGCAACAGTCCAAGATGCTACTCCAAAAGAGGAATATTCCGTCCCGGTTGCTCGAAACATGTGCAAAAACCCTCCCCAAACCAGTCTATATACCAAACACCCTTGCAAAAAAAAAAAACCAAGGCTCATGCAACACTGCATTCATATTGCATTGCATTCATAAAATAAAATCCTAAATTATTACATTCCAAAAAAAAAAAAGAGAGTGTGCATAAAAAAAAAAAAAAAAAAACAACAAACATAAATAAAATCCTAAATTATTACATCCAAAAAAAAATGTGCATAAATTTGTACAAATCTAAATCTCAATCTCAAATCTCAAAAAAAAAAAAAATCAATCGGAGTCTCCGGCGCCCGATGTCTCCCCGGCCCCTCTTGCGACTCGGGCCGCCTCCTCGGGAGCCACGAAAATCTCGGGCTCGAGAATCGTCCCTCGTCTCCGAGAAAAGAGGCTCATCGGGACCAACCGGCACGCTACGATAGGGCAAGCGAGATCTGCGAAAAATCGTATCCAGAAGGTGAAGGCGTCGGACTCACACGTACGAAGACGACCCGCCATGCTTTGCGCAACGTGTCCCACTGCCAGTGTGGATCCCGAGGAATGACGTGATCCGAAGCGGCACCGCGCGGGGATCAAGGAAAGGAGACAAAGGAGTCTACGAAGAAGTCTACGAGCGAATAGGGAAGCCTCCCGTCGACGGGCGCCGGCCGTGGTCGCCTCGCTCTAGCACGAGGAGCCCCGCATGGCGACCATCCTCCTGATGAATCTCTTGGCCCCGATCACTTGCTTCGTCAGCTTCTCGACGACCACCTCCGAAAACTGCACAAAAGCAAAAGCGTCAAAAAAAAAAGTGATGCTAAAGATGATGAAACAAAAGAAAGAAAGGAAGGGGAAAAGCGTGAAGCCATACCTTCATACCGGACGAGGCCGGAAAGCTCGTGGAAGTCGCTCGGGGTGAGGATCTGCACCCTCAATCGGACCCCATCTGGATATAGGAAAAATCCGTCAGGGTACCGCGGGATCCCAAGCCCCTCCCTATCCAGGAAACTAGGCATCCTCGGCCTCCTCAAGACGAATGTCGCATATGGCTCAATCGCCACGAAATCCGAGAAGTCTTTGCCGGCTCGGTAATCATCCCAGTCACGGACCGATCGCTCGGGTGCATCATATCGGCGGGAGGCTCCACCGGTGTCCTCAAAGGCGAGTTCACGCCATCTTTGGCGCGTCACCCTCTCTCCCGGATAATATGCATCGCGAGTCGGACCCCTCGAGAATCCTCCATTGCACGGTCCGGATCTCGGCGCCCTTCGGTGCGCTACCTCAGCGATCCCGGGGGAAGAATATCATCCCCTCATCTGTCTCGGCCTCCGTCGAAGGAAGGCAATCCGCGTACTGAGAGTCGTACGCCCCCTGGAGCTTATCTTCTCCCGGGCATGCTTGGACCAAGGCGCATGGCCGGATACGCCCGGCGTACTCCGGGCCGCCACACCGTGACGTGGAAAAACTCGAAGGCCCATACACTGCGAAAGGTAAAAATCCAATCAATCCGGTGCAAATAAAAGTGTGTGCTCAAAAAAAAAAAGAGAGGGAAAGCAAAAAGAGAGCTTATACCTCCGAGGGCAAACTCGAAGCAAGTACAAGGAGCTCCACGGACCTTCCGGTGTACCTATCAAGAGCAAAATAAAGCTCTGCCGGCCCGGCCTCTCCCCACGAGACATCTCCGGCCGTCTCCATGTCCTCCAAGGACCTCGGCCAGAGCAAAGACCGCCGTCCCCTCGGCATGTCAGAGCGTGCTCGAGAAAGCAAACCACAAGAAGGCCACGGCAATCGATCGGCGCCTATCCTCTCCTCCCGGCCTCATAGCTCGCTATGGTCTCCACGATCTTGCCGTAGACCACGGCATACTCCATCCCCATCCCCTTTTTGGGAATAGGGGAAAATCCCGAAGAGCACAACGGATCGGCATCGGCTGTAGCCATCCGCCACTCAATCTTTGCGTCCATTAAAGGGACGGGCCCGTAATCGCGGCATAGTCGGAGGGCGTAACGTAGCCTCGCCCCGGAAAAAAGTGGAAGGTGTGGGTCGCGTCCCACAGTCTTTGCGCGAGCAAACATCAAGCCCTTGCTCTTAGGGAACTTGACCAGTCCCCTCAAGCACTCGACGAACTCCCAGAGCCCCGTCTCGACAACAATCTGTCTCGGACTCGGCAAAGCTCCTCGGCCCGCATCCGGAAGCCGATCCCACAAGTCAATCACAGACTCCACCGATCCTCGAGTCTTCATCTTGTTCAGCTGCTCCGTCACAAAACGGTTTCCGCCCTGTAAAAAAAAAAAAGAGAGAAAATGTCAAAAAAAAAATTCATTTGCATTTGCACAAAAAAAAGAGCATACACATGCATTAAAAAAAAATTTCGGCAGCATAACGGCATGCAATAGACATAGCCCCATTTTTCTCGCATGAAGAAAACGGTTTTGACAAATCCCATTCAACAATTTTCAATAAAAAAAAAAAATGCATACATGCATATCCTACAAGAAGTCGACGGAAATAAAAACTCCGTCCCATTTTCAAAAAAAAAATGCATATCATCCATCTTACATGCAACGGGAGGAAAAATCCGTCCCACTTTTCAAAAATAAAAAATCCTAAACATACATACATCTCATATTGGCAAAACGCCCATTCTTTCCAAACAAAATGCATGCATTGCATCATTCATCAATATCAATATTCAATTTCAAAAAAAAATCATCATCATCATCAACATGCAATATTCAATTTCAAAAAAAAAAAAAAAATCACAATTCTTGAATTTTCACATGTAATTTTCGGATTGAAAAAAAAAATGTGGCAAAAATGCCAATTCTTTTCCCAAGCAAAATGCACATTTTGGGATACCCACATAATCATTGCAACATGCAAAGCATCAAAATCAAAATTCAAAGCCAAGAATATCAATCATTCGAATTTTCAAAAAAAAAATTAATTCAAAAATCACCCAAAATTCAAATTTCAAACAAGAAATCAACAAAGGGATCAAAGGGTTTCAAAGTATACCGTTCGGAGATGCGGATCCGAAGCCCAATGTTGCCAAGCATCGGGGTAATGCTCCTCCTCAACCGATTGCGAAAGATTGTAATGCCTCCTCATTCGGACGAGCTCCAATCGCCTCTCCGCTACCGGGCCACGTCCTTGGCCTTGAAAAGCGCCTTCCCCGTGTTCCATTGCTCAAAAAATCGAAGAAATCGGAAGAATTTTGAAGCTTTTTGGCCAAAAATGGCGGATTTACAGAAATTTCTCTCTCTCTCTCTCGTAATTTTCTGTAAAAACAGAATGGGGAAGAGGAAGGGCGTTGGCCCCAATTAATACCCCTGACTTTCCATCCCTATCCGCGCGGATAGGATTGCAAGGGTCAAAATGACCCTTTTGCCCCTTAAAATTTCGGGACTGCAATTCGGTCCCAACTTGACGAGTTAACCAAAGTTAACCAAAGTCGGCCCCTTGTCAAGAAAATTACCCCGGCGGTCAAACGTAAGACCGAGTGACACGAGAAAGATAACGAGATCCGTATCTTTCATCAAAAATCTCCGGCGATCAAACGTAAGGCCGAGTGACACGAGAAAGATAACGAGATCCCGTATCTTTCATCAAAATTGCCCCGTGATCAAGCGTAAGACCGAGTGACCCGAGAAAGATAACGAGATCCCGTATCTTTCATCAAAATTACCCCGGCGGTCAAACGTAAGGCCGAGTGACCCGAGAAAGATAACGAGATCCCGTATCTTTCATCAAAATTACCCGGCGTCAAACGTAAGGCCGAGTGCCACGAGAAAGATAACGAGATCCCGTATCTTTCATCAAAATTACCCCGCGATCGAAGCGTAAGGCCAAGTGCCTCGAGAAAGATAACGAGATCCCGTATCTTTCATCAAAATTACCCCGGCGATCAAGCGTAAGGCCAGGAGTGCCCGAGAAAGATAACGAGATCCGTATCTTTCATCAAAATCTCCCCGGCGATCAAACGTAAGACCGAGTGCCTCGAGAAAGATAACGAGATCCGTATCTTTCATCAAAATCATTCTCCGCGATCAAGCGTAAGGCCGAGTGCCCAGAAAGATAACGAGATCCGTATCTTTCATCAAAATTGCCCCGCGATCGAAACGTAAGACCGAGTGCCCGAGAAAGATAACGAGATCCGTATCTTTCATCAAAATGCCCGGCGATCAAACGTAAGACCGAGTGCCTGAGAAAGATAACGAGATCCGTATCTTTCATCAAAATCTCCCCGGCGATCAAACGTAAGACCGAGTGTCCCGAGAAAGATAACGAAATCTCGTATCTTTCATCAAAATCCTTCCCGGCAGTCAAACGTAAGACCGATTTCCCTGAGAAAGATAACGGATCCCGTATCTTTCATCAAAATTACCCCCGACAGTCAAACGTAAGACCGATTTCCCCGAGAAAGATAACGGATCCCGTATCTTTCATCAAAATCATCCCCGGCAGTCAAACGTAAGACCGATTTCCCAGACAAATACGTCTGATTTTCCCCAGCAAAGGCTAACGAAATCCCAGCAAAATTAACGGAATCCCAAAAGCCAACGAAATCTCGAGTAGTACTCGAACTACGAAAGGGCTTGATTCCCACTAGGGATACGTAGGTAGCCTATCATTAGGTCCAGCCCCTCGACCAAAACGGTCACCCTCTCCTTCGGCAGCAGACAAAGTCCACCGAAAGGCCATTTCAAAATTAAGGTCTGAGGCGCCTAAAACGCCATCATCGTTAAGGTCCGAGGCACCTAAAAAGCCACCATCATCAAAGTCCGAGGCACCTAAAAAGCCATCTTCAAGGTTCGAGGCACCTAAAAAGCCATCTCCAAGGTCCGAGGCACCTAAAACGCCATCTCCAAGGTTCGAGGCACCTAAAACGTCATCATCAAGGTTCGAGGCACCTAAGAAGCTATCACTAGGAAAGCGATAAATCGCAAAATCCCCAGCGAGATACCCGTCGAGACCAAAATGGTCATTCCTATCCCCAGAGCGGATAGCCATCGGACCAAAAATGGTCATCTCTTATCCCAGCGAGTTTCTTTCCGATGCGAAAGAACTCGCTCATCGGGTTCGAGGCACCTAAAACGCCATCATCTCCGAGTCGACCCGAACTACGGCGGCTTGATTCCCATTCGGGATACGTAGATAGCCTATCGCTAGGTTCAGCCACCCGATCACTCGATCATCCTGCCAAATATGGAGCCTTACTCTTATCGGCGACCCGCTTCCTTCGAAAGCGCCGTCGCCGAGGGCTCTTGTAAGTGCTCCAATTTGAGCTTGTTAGAATTTTCGTTAGAAAATTAACGAAAGTTATAACATTTCTAACAATTCCTAACTATCCTAACATTTCTAACAAAGTGAGGGTAAAATGGGCATTGTTATTTAAGGTTAAACCTTAAAAAGAATCTTAAAAAGAAAAACAAAAGAATAAAACCACAAATAGAAATGCTTTGGAAACATAATCTGTGGTCAATTTGAATTTTGAAAAAGATTATTCCTTGTGTCCAAAGCTGGGCGCATTTAATGAACAGTGCACGCGACTGGATCCATCCGCGCGGACATGTTTGTAATTTCCAGAGGGCTATAAATTGAGCCCTCCAGTCACAAAAATAAGGAGGAAGAACACATTTTGCACCGAACCTCTGGCGAAATATAGAGAGAAAACAGTGAGAATTCACTTGAATTGTCACCTTTTTCTCTCCAATCTTTCCCAACTCATACTCATCCACTCACTCTCATATTAAAGCCCTAAACACTCATACACTCAAGCCAAACACTCAAGAACACAAGGAAGATTGGTAAACCCTCCTCCTCCTAACCCTAAATCTCAACCATGCATGCATCTTCAAACTACAAAATGTAGTTCTTTCATCTTCTTGCTCTAGATCTAAGAAGATCACCATGGAAGACCATCTCCATGGATGATCTTCTACAAAGATCAAAATTATTTTTAAGCTTTCTTACTTTCTTGCAAAGAAAACTCATTTTCAAAACTCTAAAAACCATTTTCAAGCATAAAATCTTGATTTCAAAGGATAAAATTCCCCTTCCCAAGCAAATGAAATGCTTAGTCCTAATGTACCCCAAGGATGGTTTGGTATAGTTGATTCACCACTAAAATGTCTAGTGATCACTAACCAAAACCTAGGGAAATGGGGACAAGCATGGATGCAAAACCCCCCTTAAAATCATATTTTCTTTCTTGAGAAGTTGCTGTCCAGTAGCAATTTTCTCAGACCTTAGTCCATGGTCTTAATTTTTGGACACAGATGAACTTGGAATTTGGTGTTGACTACAAAATACTTTTTGTAGCCAACATCCAGAGCTTTCCAGACATATTTTTACCTTATTTTTTGGGTGAGTAAAACTCCTCTTTTCAAATTTTCTTTCAGAGGCTAGTTCATCAGCTTCTGAGAATCCAGATCTCATATCTGAGGTTTCCAGAAGGTTTTGACCCCTCAAATCTTCTCCAAAATGGAAAATTCCTTCGCACAAACTTTATTTAAGGTGTCTAGAACAACTTTCATTCTCTGAGTTTATCCAGATTATGAAGTTTTAAGACCCTTGAATCCCTTTTAAAATCAAAGGTCCACTGCCTTTTTCATTCTGGCAGAAATGGCTCTCAACTTCAAAAGGTCTTTTGAGTACCAAATCTCAATCCAAAAATCTTCCAAAAAATCATGGGATCAGTTTAAAGTCTTAAAAAGATATCCCAATTTTTACTTTTCTGAGTTTCAACTTATTTTGGCCAAAACACACACACACACACACACACACAAATGATTTTCAGCTTGGAAGACTCGTTTTACGAGGCGCGTCGGGTGCACACTAACGTCCTTCCCGACGCGTAACATGACCTCCGAACCTAAATCTCTGATATCGGGCTTTTTTCAAAGTTTTGGCCTTCAAAATTAAAATGGCGTGGCGACTCCGTTTTTCCGGTTTTATTTGGTTTTTCAAAGAAACGCAAAAATCGAATTTTCCCGCGAATGGCAACATCATCACACATCCCGGTGAACTCGCCAGTCATATCCTCGTCATCAGAGTACCGAGCCCCCTCCGGAGGCTGGTACTCAAAGTAATCAGAAGGATCAAATTCGATGAAAGGATCGAAGAAAGAAGGCTCTGACGAACCCTCACCCTGCGCATCCTGCTGAGGAAAGAACTGGTAAAGGGTCTGCGGCCTCGGCGCTCCCGAAGACGTCCCGACATCCATGCTATGCCGCCCCCGCGAAGGTCCCTCCTGCTGCGGCTCCGGCTCGGCTCTCGGTGGAGGAACATCTACAGAATGCCTCGAAGGCATCGGCGTATACGCCGGCACACGTCGCGAAGACCGGCAAGACATCTTCGACGCCATCTTCTTCGCGAAAGACCGCATCGCCACGTAACGGCCGGTCAGCATGTCAAAAGCCCTCCCCGGGACCTGCACAAGCAAGCAGCCAAAGAAACGCTCAGCAATACAGTCATACTCAACAACAAAAAGAGAAAAATACAGAAAAGATGCCAAGATGGAAAAGAGTAAGCACACTCACCGGTCTATCAGGATCCACGCGGTAGGCAGCATGAGCACAGCTCGGGGGACGGCATGACACCCTTCTCCTCGAGGAATCCCCACGAACATACGTAAAGTTCGGCCCAGGCACCGGAACCTCTGGGGGACCCTGCGGACCAGCCTCCCTCTCCCTCGCCAACACCTGTGGCGTCCTCAACTTCCTCCTCACAAAAGCTCCATACTCCTCTCTATACAACACAAACTCATCGGCACTCACGCCGCCCAAATACCTCTCAAAATCTAACACGTCCATATCCCGAGAATCAAGCATCCCAAAAGGAGGGTCCCTCGGAGCCAAGGGAAGCATACCCGGGCCATGCTGCCAGAAGACCCGCTCCCCCAGGTACATGACGTCGCAAGTCAGGCCCCGCAGCATCTTCCGCTGCACCGTCACCAGGGGAGCCCCCTCGAAATCATCATCCTCATATCGAGCCCAAGGATACAAAACAAACCTCTCCGGGCTATCTCTCTCCAAATGCTCCTGCACATCCCCGTAAGCGATAGTGAGCTTCCCCCTGCTGGTCCTCCTCCTCCTCGCCGGGCGGGCCCAGCCCAACATAGCGGGATACGCTGCTACAGCCCCAGGATCTCTATCCCACGGGAAGCACTGGAAGATCTCGTAGAACCACACCTGCGATAAAAACAGAAAAGGCTCAGTGCAAAAGAAAATGGAGAAACGACAAGTTGCTAAATCAAAAATAGCAATAAACTCATACCTCCAAAGCAAAGTCAAAACAAGCCAAGGAACTGGCTATACCCCGGCTAAACCGGTCTAAAGAGAAGTAGAGCTCGGCCAAGCCCGCCTCGCCCCAAGAGATATCACAAACTCTCTCCAAATCAATCAAGCTCTCCAGCAGAGCAAAAGGAGCCGTAGTCGAGTGGTTCGAGAACAAAGTCTCGGAAAGTGCAAACCACAGGAAGGAGCGCGCCAGCTGCTCCGCCGTCACCTGGCCAGTACCCCAGACATAGGCCCCAATACTGGCCATGATCCTCATCCCAACATCACTATACAACATGCCAAGACCCCTGCGAGGAACGGTACAAAGCCCGGCGGCTCGGTCGGCACATCCTCGGGAATCATATCTCGCCACCGCACCGGCCCTCCTTTGAAGGAAAGCTCCGGTGATAGCGACAAAGTCCGTGGGCGTCACCGTCACCTCTCCCCGGCTCGGATGGAAGGTGTGGGTGGTATCCCACCGGTACTCGAAAGGCCAAGGAAGACGCTCTTGTTCTTCCTCGTGTCAGAAACCCCGGCCAAGTTCTCCACGAACACGCCCTGTGCCGAAGCGTAGACCAGCCTCCTGGGGCTCGGCCTACCATCCACGAAATGTCCGGCATCATCCGCTGCCAAAACTCAACAATGACCTCGAGCGATCCTCGAGTCTTCATCTTCTTGGCCTTCCCGCCAAGAGCTCCCTTATCTCGCAGTAAACACAAAGCAAAGGTACGTCGATCACGCACTTAATGCAAAATACCAAAAGAAAATCAAAGCACATATATCCCGTCACGAAACACGGCACATATTGCACATAATTTTTACATGCAACTCAAAACATGAAATGCATTATACATAATTTTTCCATACAAATTCACACAAAACACGGCATACACTGTACAAATTTTCTCAACAAAGGGATCAAGCCCTACACGACACATTTTCAAAATAGCCCATCACAAAACACGGCACATATTCCACATACTTTCCCCACAAAATCCGTCACCAAAAACACGGCACACACTGCATAACACATTTTCAAAAGAAAAGTCCGTCCCTACACGGCACATACTTTCAGACAAAACCCGTCACGAAACACGGCACATGTCACATTTTTTTTACAAAATTTGTCCCTACATGACAATTTTTCCCACATTGTACATACATAAAAAGCATAATGTACAAAACACCAAAGCATGCATTTTCATAGAGAGGCACTTTATTTTCACAAATAAAAGCTAATGTACACATTTCTGCACAAAATGCACATATTCACAATATTTACATGCTAATTTTCAACAATTCGTCAAGAATTTCACAAAAGGCATGGCAAATAACAAAAACCCCAAAATGCGAAAAACTAAAACCTAGTTCTAGCATTCAAAAAATTCGAGCAGGGAATCAAAACGGAACGGATTTCTTACCTCCCCGACGTTCCTAGAGCGACGATTGTGCACCTCCGGATTCGGATACAATACATCCGGGTTCTTCAAAGATGGAACAAAGGAGATCCAATTTCTTTGGAGCTCCATCCGTTGCTCGATCACTTCTTGACTGCGTTGTCGACGACCCCTCCAAAATCCTTCGCTATCATGCGAGCAATTCAAGCTAAAAATGGAGGATTTTGGTTAACAATGGAGGTTTTTTCCTCTCTCTCTCTCGGCTGGTTCGTGAAACTGGGAATGGGAAATGAAGGGGATGCCTCGGTTTTTATCCCAGTCAAAACCTGGGAACTGTAAAAAATCAACTTGGTCCGTACGGACCTCTTTACATCCCAGGTTGGTCCGTACGGACCTTCTTGCAACGAGGGGCCAAATTACTTTTCTGCCCTTATAATCTTTACCCCTGGCTGTCCTAAGGCCTATTTCAACAAATTCAGTGCAATATGGTCCTTAACCAATCAATTCAACAACCGGCCGTCAATGTAAGCCCGGACCTCTCCCACTCAACGGCAATTCAAGAACCGGCCATCAATGTAAGCCCGGACTTCGCCTACTCAACGGCAATTCAACCATCGGCCATCAATGTAAGCCCGGACTTCGCCTACTCAACGGCAATTCAAGAATCGGCCATCGATGTAAGCCCGGACTTCGCCTACTCAACGGCAATTCAACAACCGGCCGTCAATGTAAGCCCGGACTTCGCCTACTCAACGGCAATTCAACAACCGGCCATCAATGTAAGCCCGGACTTCGCCTACCCAACGGCAATTCAACAACCGGCCATCAATGTAAGCCCGGACTTCGCCTACTCAACGGCAATTCAACCACCGGCCATCGATATAAGCCCGGACTTCGCCTACTCAACGGCAATTCAACAACCGGCCGTCAATGTAAGCCCGGACTTCGCCTACTCAATGGCAATTCAACAACCGGCCGTCAATGTAAGCCCGAACTTCGCCTACTCAATGGCAATTCAACAACCGGCCGTCAATATAAGCCCGGACTTCGCCTACTCAACGGCAATTCAACAACCGACCGTCAATGTAAGCCCGGACTTCGCCCACTCAACGGCAAAACAAGCGCAAGAAGGAGCCAACACCTCCCAGCACAAATCTCAAGGCACAAAACGCCTCCAAAATGCTCATCGACAACGCAAGCACCGACCATCAAAGTAAGCCCGACGTCACCCTCTCAGCAGAAAGGCCCCTACAAGGCCACGATGATCCCCAACAGACAAACACCGGCGGCCGTCGTAGGTCCAACCTTCTCCCCAGCGAACAAAGCACAAGGCAATCACGCCTCTCAAAATCAAGCACAAGGCAACCACGCCTCACAAAAGGCCTCGCCAGGTTCATACTCCTGAACCAAGCTCCAACTTAAGTTCATACTCCTAAACTAAGTCTCAAATGCCAGGTTCATACTCCTGAACCAAGCCTCAACTTAAGTTCATACTCCTGAACTAAGTCTCAAATGCCAGGTTCATACTCCTGAACCAAGCCTCAACTTAAGTTCATACTCTTGAACTAAGTCTCAAATGCCAGGTTCATACTCCTGAACCAAGCCTCAACTTAAGTTTATACTCCTGAACTAAGTCTCAAATGCCAGGTTCATACTCCACAGACCAAGCCTCAACTTAAGTTCATACTCCTGAACTAAGTCTCAAACACTAGGTTCATACTCCTGAACCAAAACCCACAGTCAGAAGACGACTCAAGTCTTCATACATGACACAACCGCAGTGTAAGACGATTCAAGTCCTCGCGCATGGCAACCGCAGAGAAGACGACTCAAGTCCTCACGCATGGCAAACCACATTCGAGAGACGACTCAAGTCTTCATACATGACACAACTGCAGCCAGAAGATGACTCAAGTCCTCACGCATGGCAAACCACATTCAGAAGATGACTCAAGTCTTCATACATGACACAACCGCAGCCAGAAGACGATTCAAGTCCTCACGCATGGCAAACCGTAGCCAGAAGATGACTCAAGTCCTCACGCATGGCAAACCACATTCAGAAGATGACTCAAGTCTTCATACATGACACAACCGCAGCCAGAAGATGTTTCAAGTCCTCACGCATGGCAAACCGCAGCCAGAAGACGATTCAAGTCCTCACACATGGCAAACTGCAACCAGAAGACGATTCAAGTCTTCATACTATCTCCAGCCCGGAAGGCTTTAAACTACTCGGTCTGGAAGACCGTATAAACCTCCCACATCACTACCTCCAGCCCGGAAGGCTTTAAACCACTCGGTCCGGAAGACCGTATAAACCTCCCAAATCACTATCTCCGGATCGGAATGCCTTAAATCACCCGATTAGGAAAATCGTAAAGTTTCCATCCCAGGACACCACCACGTCCTCACAATTGACCTCAGTGGTCACCACATCTTAGGACACCACCACGTCCTCACAATTGACCTCGACGGTCACCACATCTTAGGACACCACCCCGTCCTTACCACTGACCTTGGCGGTCACACGCTACTTCATGGCACCATCACGCCCACAATTTCATGACCTCTGAACTACGGCCAGGCTTGATTCCCGCCAGGGATACGTAGGAATCCTATCACAGGGTCCAGCCATCGACCTATACGGTCACCCAGGACACCACCACGTCCACCCATAGAGTTTTAATCAGAGGACATCTCTCGTCCTCGTGCACTACCACACTTACCCCACACACGAACTACGATAAGGCTTGATTCCCGCCAGGGATACGTAGGAATCCTATCACAGGGTCCAGCCAACTGACCTAAACGATCACACAACAGGACACCGCCACGTCCTCACCCTGACCTCCATGATCACTTACTCTCCCAGCACGCGATCCAGATTAGGACCCTTATCTTATCAACGACCCCACTTCCTCCGTAAGTGACATCGTTGAGGGGCTTCTATAAGTACCCCAATCTGGATCACCCTCTTCCAAGCACATGGGAAACACCGCAGACTCACAAACACAGTCTCGAAGACCTATGGCACTCAAAACCCTCAAAAAACCCTCAACTAAACCAAGGGATGAGCCTTTCTGGGATAAAAAGGGACAAAAGGACATTTTGGGAATTTTCAGGAAATTGGAAAAGCATAAGTGGTCCGTACGGATCTTTTTGTTTTAATAATTACTGAATCCCCTTAAAGTCCACAATATTCCCTCAAATCCCGGAGAAAATGATTACCCTCATGCATGGTTGGTCCGTACGGACCTCTTTGCATGCTGAGGTGGTCCGTACGGACCTCTTTGCACAGGGGACATCATAATTCCAGAATATTCACCATCATCACATATTCCCTCAAATCGAGGAAAACCAAAAATCTGGATAACATGGGAGGTCCGTACGGACCTCTTTGCAGTTTTCTCCTACTATAAATAGAGGGCTCCCCCTCCCTCATTTTTCACACCTCCCTCTTCTCTCCTCTCCCCCCAGCCTTCAGGCTCCCCTCTAAGACCCTTCGGGGCAATCTCGGCCCCTTTCGGATCCTTCCGAGGCCTTCCGAGCCCTCGTGGTGCTCCGAAGCCTCTCCGAGCGCTCCCGCGACGCTCCCGCGCTGCCCCGAGGCACTCTCGAGGTACTCTGAGGCCCCTCGTGGTACTCCGAGGCCTTGCCTGGTCTTTCCAAGGTGTCCCGGCTCTTTGCGAGTAAAACCGGCGATCCCAAACCACGCCGAAACTCTGCCCGAGTGACTCCTGCCATCCCAACGCACACCAAAACTCTGCCCGAGTGACTCCTGCCATCCCAACGCACGCCGAACCTCTGCCCTAACGCAGCCTACAATCTCAACTCACGCCGAAACTCTGTCCGCAGACAACCGGCCCCTCCCGAAGCAATCCCGGTCCGTGCCGGAACATCATTCCATCCTCAAACACTATTCCCCAACGGAAGACGGACACGAACCAACATTGGTAAGGCTTCCTTCCATTACAATTCAATACATTTCAATACGCAGTGTACAATGTAGACATCCGACACAGCATGCATTTTTAAAAGCATGCACACACACACACACACAACATTTAAAGAATATTAGGGGTATTCGAAAGACTCGTTTTTACGAGGCGACTCGGGTGAGCTCTAAGATTCTAATATTTTCTTCCCAAGGAGTCACCTGACCTCCGAACTCAAAATCTCATCACACAAAAACAGTTTATTATTATTTTTAAACTGATGCCCTTTTTCAATGTTTTGGGCTTAATAATAAAAACGGCATGGCGACTCTACAAAGCAAAACACAGCGAGACACCTCCAACCAGCGCTAAAGAAGAATAAAGCCAGATGCCGGGGCGCGAACGCGCTGCCTCTCGGATCCGGGCAAACATTCCCGAACAGCGACACACGAATGCGAGATGCACAGGCCCCCCGCGCTCTAGGGCCGGATCCCCGGGTAATTTCAACCCCCCAATGTGTCCGCCGCCGGCAAGAGTCCCACTGTTGCTCCGACATCAGGAGGTAGAACCAGCTTGTTGCCGCCACCTCCTCAGACCGGACCTCAGCAAACTCAACCTACGAAGATTCCACAAAAGGGAGCGACCTCTTCCAATGTAGATGCTGACATCCGGAGTATCCTGACCAGGTTGAATCAAAGGTTGGACCAGCAAGACAACCATTCAAAGGTGCTGACCATTCCATGATTAAGATACAGAAAGATCAACAGCTCATCGCATCTCGGCTTGACAACATATCACTGTTGGGTTTTATGGATCCATGCGCAGCGGAATTAAGCATCAAATTAACACAAAACCCAAGCCCTAAGATCCGTTCTATACGATTAAATTGAATTGCTATGAGATAGAATTTACCAACCTAAATTGCTTTCCGGTCTTGAGCTATCGAACGGATAATTATGTGATTCGTAATCACAAACTTTTGATCTTCAAATCTTCGAATCTTCAACTCCTTTGGATCTTCAGATTTGAACTCTAGGTCTTTGATTTGTTTGAACAAAACTAAGACCCTTTTTTGGTAATCCACACAAATATGAATGTCGAGAACAATTCTCGAGTTGGGAATTGCTAGATTCCTAAAATTTATGGAAGAATATTGAGAGTATTTTGTTATGATTTTCCCTTGAAAATTTCGGCCAGACCTTAGGGTTGACAGACCTCACATATTTATACTACTTTAGTGTAAATATGTTTCCTAATCGAATTAGGAGAACAGGCTGTCAAAAACGCGTCTGTGGCTAGTTATGTCGCGTGACATAAGTAGCCAGTGGCTAGTTATGTCGCGTGACATAACTAGCCAGTGGCTAGTTATGTCGCGTGACATAAGTTGCCAAATACAGAAACTCTCAATCATTCTTCCCTTGGTTCAACCAACTCATTCTATTTGTGTGTGACCCAATAGGATTGTATTATGTTGGCAATGAGTCCGATCATATCGACCCTCATAAGACATAAGCGGACTCTAGCAAGCCATTATGTCTACCCAAATAACACAACGTAAGAGTTCACGTTTCCAATGGTACACTTCCATTTTTCCCTTTGTCTCACGATGTTATATTGAACACAAGTCATGGTCCACGTCAACTTGTATTTGTTCAATGCTTTCTCGATCTTGAGTATAATGATAGTCCAATCATATTGGGGTGTGGCCACACGCTTTCATCATTATCACTCATCGAGGGGCCCAAGCAAAACATCTCTCTTTTGAGGGACAAATTCCAACTTGACTTATCATCCTTCCCATCATGAATCCGATCATGCCAAAGATAGCCTTTATAGATATCGTGTTAAGATACCGTTTGACTAAAATCAAACATAACTTTTCATCATATGTAAGGTCATGATAATCTCAAGTCTAGGGACTAAATGAAGTAACCTTATGAGATTTACTTATGACATTTGACCATGACATAAATCTCATACGGGTCAAGTCCGATCACTTGTTCTCTAACAAGTACCCATAATTTCAATGTGCATCTCTATGCATATAATCATCATATGATTATCCATTGACAATTATACTAATTATTCTCTTAATAATTAGGGACGGAGATTATTACAATAAATATGCAAACTATATAATAATCAAATAATAAACATAAACGATAAAGATGATACATAACGGTTTTCAGTTAAACATAACTAAAGCCTAGGGCATTACACCAACAGTCTCCCACTTGCACTAGGCTTCATTTATGTATCGAATACTCATGGATCTAACATGCCCATCATTCTTCTGCCTATGCGAGGGTCTTTGTAAGTGAATCCCTTATGTCATCATCGGTTGATACTTTGTATATTTTAACGTCTTCTCATTCTTCATGAATTTCTCGAAGAACGTCTAAGTGAGTGTTTGGATCATTTGTTGTGACCTTGATTCCATTGTTTGCACAAGTGGCACCACTATTTGTCATAACAAAAGTTTCACCGATTAGTGATACTTGGAACATTTCCAAAACACTAATGAACTTTTGATCCAAACTGCCTCTTTTAGCCTCATCATATGTTGCTAAAATTCGGCCTTAGTAGTAGAATAGGCTAAAATTTCTGCTTGGAACTCTTCCAACAAAATTGCACCTCTAATAAGCATAAACACAAATTCTAATTGCGATTTTAAATTAACTTTGTTAGTTTGGAAGCTAGCACCTATGTAGCCCTTACAACAAGATTAACTTCCAATCTTTCAAATACCAAGAACATATCCTTAGTTCTTCTTAAGTACTTAAGGATCATCTTGACTCCCATCCAATGGTTTATATCAGGATCAGATTGGTATCGAATCATCATGCTTATAGCATACGAGACGTCGAGTCTAGTACAAATCATGGCATACATGACAGATCCAAGTGCCGCAGCATATGGAACTTCATTCATTCCCTTTTGCTCATCAGTTGTCATAAGACAATGAATATTGCTAAGAGAAATACCATGACCCATTGACAAGCTACTCTTCTTAGACTCTTCTAAGAATCTTGTCAATGTGAACACTTTGACTCAAACCAATTTATCCTTCTAGATCCATCTTTATAGATCTTGATGCCAAGGATGTAATCGGCTTCACCCATATCTTTCATTGAGAAAACTTTCCTTGACCAAGACTTGACAGTCTTAAGTGTCGGAACTTGTTTTTCCAATGAGTAAGATATCATTGTAATAAACAATAGAAATAATACCATGCTCCCACTGAATTTCATGCATACACAAGGTTCATCTTCGTACTTGATAAAGTCAAACTCTTTGACCAATTCATCAAAACGAAGATTCCAATTCCTTTAAGCTTGCTTTAACCCATCTCATGGATCTTTGCAACATGCATACTCTATTAGAGTTTCTTGGATCGACAAACTATTCTGGTTGTGTACTCTACACATCCTTAATAATCTTTCCATTTAAAGAAAGTCGTTTGACATCCATTTGTCATATCGCATAGTCACAATATGCGATAATGGCAATTGAAATTCTAACAGACTTCGACATTGTAAGCGGCGAAAAGGTTTCAACATAGTCAATACTATGAATTAACCTAAATCCCTTTGCTACAATCCTTAGTCATGAAAGTATACACCTTCACATCCATGTCGGTCTTTGAAGACCTACTTGCACCCTTTAGTTTTTACACTTTTAGGTAGCCCAATCAAGTTACAAACTTGATTGTTAAACATGGATTGTAATTTGGATTCCATGGTTCCTAACCATTTATCCAAATTAGGAGAGGACATCGCTTCTTGATAGCAAGTAGGATCGTCATTCTCAATGACTTCCACTTCATCACTTTCCGCAACGAGAAATCACTATTTCTTGAGTTCAGATCGTAACCTATCCAATCTACGATGGACTTGTGCATCTTGAACCGGTTTCACAACTCCTTTGTGAACTTGGTTCTGTCTCTACTCTTGGTTCCATATTATTTTCGGTTTCTTGAACTTCTTTCAAGATTAATTTTACTCCCACTAGATTCTTTATTGAGAAACTATTTCTCAAGAAAGAAATCGTGTAGAGCAACAAACATTTTGTTCTCTTTGTGATTGTAAAATCAATATCCGAAAATAACCTTGTCAGATTTGGTGCTAACTTATAAGAGACAAGTCTCTTTACATAAGATTCGCAACCCCAAATCTTCATGAGAGACAAACTAAGTTTTCTTCCATGCCACATCTCATGTGGGGCCTTAGGAACCGATTTAGTAAGGACTCAATTCAGTGTAACCGCATCATTTCTAATGCATATCCTCAAAAGAAAATAGGAAATAGGAAAGTCTGATTGACACATCATCGAACGAACCATGTCCTACAAGGTTCAATTCCTCCTTTCAGACACACCATACAATGTGGTGTTCCGGGTGGAGTCAACTTTGAAACGATTTCATAGTTTTGAGATGATTGTCAAATTCTTGGCTCAAATATTCATTACCTCGATCTAATCGAAGTACTTAACAGTTTTACCAAGTTATTTTGTACTTCATCTTTGAAATGTTCGAAACATCTCAAACGATTCACCTTTGGACTTCATCAGATAGACATAGTCATATCTAGATAAGTCTTTAGCGAAATGTGATGAAATACCGAAATCTTCCCCTAGCAATGCTTCTTAATGGTCCACATACATCTCATGTATAATGACCAATAAGTCACTAGCCCTCCCACTACTTTAGTGTAGGGTGGTTTGGTCGATAATCTCAATAAATAAGATCCACATTCCTCAAATGATTCATGGTCATATGAGTCTAAAAGTCCATGTTAATGGAGTTTAGATATATGCTTCTTATTTATTTGACCAAGCCGGCAATGCCATATAAACGCTTTGTTCATATTGTTCGGTTTAGATTTCCCATTTATATCATAGATATCTTCAATATTATTTTGTTTCTCATCATCAAGGATATGAAGACCATTTAATGACATATGCATTACAATAAGGCATATTATTAAATAAATATAAAACTTCTTATTGAAAATAAGAAAATTATATCCTTCATCATCCATTTAAGAAACGGAAATAATACTCCTACTCAAATCCGGAACGTAGTCATACTTGTTCAAAACAAGTACTACTTCACAAGGCAAAGTGACTTCATAAGTCCCTTATGGCTAATGTTGCAACTCTTGCTCCATTCCCATGCTTAGGTTTAATTTACCTTATTTGAGTAGCTTTCTATTCTTTGCTCCTTGCACATTTAGACAAATGTGGGATCCAATCCGGTATCATATACCCAAGAACAAGAAGTCAAAAGGAAAATATCTATCATATAGATACTTGAAGTAGTAGCAATCATATTGCCATTCTTCACCTTTTAGGCCTTCCTAATAAGCCTTGCAACTTTGTTTCCAATGACAATCTTATTGCAATGATAGCAAAATGCATCCTTTTGAGACACTTTGGGTTTAGCCTCTTTGGCTATGACAACATTTGTCCTAGGTTTAGCAACTTTTGCTTTACCTTCTTTTCCTTCCTTTATGAACCCTTTTATTGTGTCAACCATTAACACAATTTGCGGATTGCTCCTTCTTTCATCTCATGAATTAAGAGCTTTCACCACAACATACATCTTTTGCCTAGCTTGCACTTGGAACATTTCCCTTTTTGCGGTGTGCTAGAACAAAAGTATTTATCATGTGCACAAGGTTCTTCATAAGAGCCTTTGAACATGGTGACAAATATAAGGCAAGCAATATTGTCAGAATCATCACTATGTTTCTAATGTTGCTTCCTTATTTGCCCTTTGCAACATTTGCAATAGGTTCAATAGGAACGGATTCGTAATGAACGTACAAATTTACCTAAGAACCATTCTTTAGGCTTTTGATCCAATCAAAATTATTTGTATCATTCATTTCGAACTTTGTCCTTCATAAGGACGAATCGCAATTATCATTATGTAATGCTACTTCTACAACAAAATATACAAATTATATGAACACATATCAATATCAACACATTTATCATTTAAGAGCAAATAATGTATTTTACAAATACTCCCACTAAATCATACACCTTCTAATGCTAATAAGCATAATATGCATTTAATGGGCTAAGATCCAACTTTAATTTAATCTCAAGTACGCTATAGCGCACCGCTCAAGATTAAACTAATTAGGTAGAAAACATCAATCATATCGTATATGACTCTTAGGGCTAAGATCCAACTTTAATTTAATCTCAAGTACGCTATGGCGCACCGCTCAAGATTAAACTAATTAGGTAGAAAACATCAATCATATCGTATATGACTCTTATGAGATTTATTTAAGACATCATATGTCTAAGCATATTTTAATCTCATCTTATGCCTTGGGTCCAAAACCATTTTGATAACCCAATTAAGTTCATCCACTTTAAACGTATAGGAACCACCATTTCCTCATCTTGCTCGCAAACGGAATAGAATCAAAGCACCTTGCTATGGCAAGCCCACCCAAAACTATCCGAGTGGTCTCAAGTGTTTAAATCATGGATTGGCATAAAGAACTTAAAAGTTAAATGAAGGTTCTTTAAGGTAGATTATAAGCATATCAGCAAAGATAGTCATAATCATGCATCAGGTAAGTTCCCAGGAAGATAGGTGAGCCACAAGGACTACTTAAGTACCAACTCTTCCTTAGACAGAACTCTCCTAGTCATGCACAATTAAAAATCAGCTCTGATTTGGCAACATAATCACTACCTTTTATAAACAATTAGTTTCCTTTTTAAAATTTCGCGTAATTATGACTTGTTTCCATAAACAATCATAAAATCCAAAATTTACAATGTCTAAATCTAAACATATTAGGAAACTATAATGCAATGTTTCAACTAAACATTTTAGGAAATCACAATTCAATGTTTCAACTAAACATCTAATAAAATTCTTAACACTTAAGAACAAATAATTCATGCATCGCAACAATTAATAAAAACACATTTAAATTAATTAAGCATGCATCATAAACAATGAATTAATCTAGCATAGCCCTATAAATTTTATTTCCAGAAATTTATAGCATCCAGATTAAGACATAAAACATCTCAGATTGTAAACACAATCACAGAATAGCAGAAAAATTAAACAAACTGATTCTGCCCAGATTTGGCTTATTATGTCGCGTGACATAACTAGCCAGTGGCTAGTTATGTCGCGTGACATAACTGGCCAGATTACCAGATTTCCTCCTGTGGCCTACTATGTCGCACGACATAGGTAGCCAGTTCGCAGGATTTCAGTTTCAATCAATTCAGATTACATGCAATTAAATCATATAAAACAACCCTTTTACAGATTTAATTCAACATAATTCGAAAACGATTTTCACATTGTTTCACATAAACAATCAAAATTCTATCGCATACAAAAAACATGCAACGAACATATAAACAATTTATATAATCATTCTAGCATGTTAATTCAAACTTAACCATACGAACGAGGCTCTGATACCACTGTTGGGTTTTATGGATCCATGCGCAGCGGAATTAAGCATCAAATTAACACAAAACCCAAGCCCTAAGATCCGTTCTATACGATTAAATTGAATTGCTATGAGATAGAATTTACCAACCTAAATTGCTTTCCGGTCTTGAGCTATCGAACGGATAATTATGTGATTCGTTATCACAAACTTTTGATCTTCAAATCTTCGAATCTTCAACTCCTTTGGATCTTCAGATTTGAACTCTAGGTCTTTGATTTGTTTGAACAAAACTAAGACCCTTTTTTGGTAATCCACACAAATATGAATGTCGAGAACAATTCTCGGGTTGGGAATTGCTAGATTCCTAAAACTTATGGAAGAATATTGAGAGTATTTTGTTATGATTTTCCCTTGAAAATTTCGGCCAGACCTTAGGGTTGACAGACCTCACATATTTATACTACTTTAGTGTAAATATGTTTCCTAATCGAATTAGGAGAACAGGCTGTCAAAAACGCGTCTGTGGCTAGTTATGTCGCGTGACATAAGTAGCCAGTGGCTAGTTATGTCGCGTGACATAAGTTGCCAAATACAGAAACTCTCAATCATTCTTCCCTTGGTTCAACCAACTCATTCTATTTATGTGTGACGCAATAGGATTGTATTATGTTGGCAATGAGTCTGATCATATCGACCCTCATAAGACATAAGCGGACTCTAGCAAGCCATTATGTCTACCCAAATAACACAACGTAAGAGTTCACGTTTCCAATGGTACACTTCCATTTTTCCCTTTGTCTCACGATGTTATATTGAACACAAGTCATGGTCCACGTCAACTTGTATTTGTTCAATGCTTTCTCGATCTTGAGTATAATGATAGTCCAATCATATTGGGGTGTGGCCACACGCTTTCATCATTATCACTCATCGAGGGGCCCAAGCAAAATATCTCTCTTTTGAGGGACAAATTCCATCTTGACTTATCATCCTTCCCATCATGAATCCGATCATGCCAAAGATAGCCTTTATAGATATCGTGTTAAGATACCGTTTGACTAAAATCAAACATAACTTTTAATCATATGTAAGGTCTTGATAATCTCAGGTCTAGGGACTAAATGAAGTAACCTTATGAGATTTACTTATGACATTTGACCATGACATAAATCTCATACGGGTCAAGTCCAGTCACTTGTTCTCTAACAAGTACCCATAATTTCAATGTGCATCTCTATGCATATAATCATCATATGATTATCCATTGACAATTATACTAATTATTCTCTTAATAATTAGGGACGGAGATTATTACAATAAATATGCAAACTATATAATAATCAAATAATAAACATAAACGATAAAGATGATACATAACGGTTTTCAGTTAAACATAACTAAAGCCTAGGGCATTACACCAACAATCACCACTGCGTGCAAGGATCCTCAACTTCGACAACACCGAAGGATCTACACTTCAGAGTGAATTTATCCCAATGGGTAGTCCGCCTCAAACTCAGCAGTTGACATCCTTAATGACGTCAACACCTTTGCCCGGGGACACCCTAATGACACCACCTTCCTCAGGATTCACCCAGTTCATCCCATTCATTGACAACACTACTGTCACAACTACTACGGACAACTCTGGTTTGCTAAATAATCTTTTCAATAATAATAATTTCAATTGTATTCCTATGGCTGACCCATTTGCAGGAAACCTACTAGCCAAGCAGATGCAGGATCTCAGAGAGCTGATAATAAACGTGCCAGGCGTAACTCCTCCAATCCAACCAGTGACTCAGAACTGCTACAATCAATCCCGGTTTGTCCCAGCAATTGCAAATGTTGACATCCCGAAGCATTTCAGTGTACCATTTATGAAGTTGTATGACGGTACCACGGACCCAGAAGAGCATGTTGCCCACTATCAAGAAAAGATGGACATAATCCATATTCCGCTCTAGTTCCGGGAGGCCTGCTTATGCAGGGGGTTTGGATCAACCTTGTCTGGACCAGCTCTCAAATGGCTGATTAGGCAACCCCTAGGCTCAATTGGTTCATACGCCCAGCTCATCAACATGTTCTATAACCAATTCTCATGCAGTCGACAATTTGAGAGGTTGACAAGTGATCTCTACAATGTGACCCAGCAGCCTAATGAAACCCTAAAGGATTATGTCCACCGGTTCAATAAGGAAGTGCTAGAAATTCCCAATCTTGACATGTCAACAGCCACAGAAGCATTCAAAATGGGACTGAAGATTCACAATATTATCAAGATTTGGTCATGACTCCGTGTAAGCGGTTGGAAGAAGTCAGGAGCAGGGCAGTGAGATTCATAAGACTGGAGGAAGATGAGCTGCAAAGATCGAAGTCCTCAACCAAGATGTCGACATATGACAACCCTGACAGAAAGACTGAATCGTCCCATCGTGTACTCTGTGCAATGGGCAACCTTGGGGACAAAGCCAGATGGCCAAAGAAGACGGATAAGGCCACGGGGTGGCGTGACAAATCAAAATGGTGCGCTTACCATGAAGACTTTGGACATGTTACTGAAGATTGCATCGCACTAAGAAAGGAGATCAGTTACTTGCTCTCGAAGGGACATCTTAAGGAGTTGCTGGGATCCAGAAAGAAGAAGGCTGAAAGTGCGGAAGCTCCTCATGAAGCCGAAAGACCAATTTCTCCCCCAGCATCAACAAAGGTGATCAATTTCATTAGTGGAGGTTCAGAAATATGTGGTACATCCTATTCTGCCGCAAAACGACATGCTAAGGAGTCAAAAGAGGAGAAGCCAGAAAGACAGACCAGGATGTCGACATCCTGCCAGGATCCAATCACCTTTGATGAAAGTGATCGAGATAACTTGCTGGAACCCCATCACGACGGTCTAGTTATTTCCTTGCAGATCGCCAACTGTACAATCCGGGGCATCCTGGTTGATGGGGGTAGCTCTGTCAATCTTATTATGTTGGGTACCCTTAAAGAAATGAACATCCCAGAATCGAAGATCATTAAAAAGTCCTCAGTGCTTGTAGGCTTCAGTGGTGAAGTCAAAGAAACGGTGGGGGAGATAAAGCTTCCAATATACTCGAAGAGCCTCAATACCATGGAACGGTTCTGCGTAATTGATTGCGCAACATCTTACAATGTCATTCTTGGAAGACAGTGGATTCATGGAATGAAGGTTGTACCCTCCACTTACCATCAGTGTGTGAAGTTTCCAACACCTTGGGGTGTCGCTAAGATTTACAGTGATCAACAGGTGGCCAAGGAATGTTATAAAACTTCAATGAAGGCGTGAACATCTCCAAAACAAGCATAGCAATTACAGAGGAAAGTACGTGAAGTCCTGGAAGCTAGGGAGGATGATGTGAAAGAAGTATTGCTAGACCCTTCCAACCCGGACATCAAGGTACTTATTGGCACTGACATCCCATCAGATATAGAAGAGAAGCTTGTGGACCTATTAAGAAGCAGAATAAAGAGTTTTGCTTGGAAACATGATGACATGACAGCATCAAAGCAAAGATGTCATCACTCACAAACTTAACATAGATCCTAGCTTTAAACCAGTACACCAGAAACGTAGGAAGTTTGCAGAAACCAGAAATCAGATCATCAAGGAAGAGGTAGAGCGCTTACTCAAAGCCAACATGATATGAGAGGTCGATTATCTAAGATGGTTAGCAAACGTGGTTGTGGTAGAGAAGAGGAACGGGAAATGGCGAGTTTGTGTTGACTTCACCGACTTGAAAAAAGCCTGTCCAAAAGATCCTTTCCCTTTGCCACACATAGATTCGTTAGTTGATGCCACCTCCGGACATGAGCTCCTCACATTCATGGACGCATCCTCAGGATTTCAACAAACCTAGATGGAACCATCTGACCAAGAGGACACCGCCTTCATAATGCCCACAGGTATTTATTGTTATATTGCTATGCCTTTTGGTCTAAAAAATGCAGGTGCAACATATCAGAGGCTCGTCAACAAAATGTTCAAAGATCAGATTGGGGACACAATGGAAGTATATATTGACAACATGGTAGTAAAATCCAAGAATGCTGAAGATCACATAAGCAACCTATCCCAGGCCTTCGAAATCTTGGATTATTTCAATATGAAGCTTAATCCAGCTAAATGAAACTTTGGAATGAAGGCAGGGAAGATTTTGGGTTATATGGTTACTAAAAGAGGCATTAAAGCCGCCTCCCGCAACGTATACGTGCTATTATCAACTGCATCGTCACCTCAATCTGTCAAGGACGTCCAAAGATTGACGGGAATGATTGCTACACTCACCAGATTCATTTCAAAATCCTTCAATCGATGCAAACCTTTCTATGATATCCTAAGGAAGAACAAGAAGTTCCAGTGGGAGAACCAACATGAAGAAACCTTTCAAATCCTTCAATCGATGCAAACCTTTCTATGATATCCTAAGGAAGAACAAGAAGTTCCAGTGGGAGAACCAACATGAAGAAACCTTTCAGGAGCTCAAAACTTACCTGTCGACACCTCTGTTATTGGCCAAACACCAGGAGGAGGAACATCTCTACATCTACCTAGCAGTATCAGAAGGCGCTGTAAGTGCAGTCTTGGTGACAGAACGAGATGGTAGTCAGCAACCCATCTACTATATAAGTAAGACACTCTTAGATGCGGAGACCAGGTATTCTCATTTACAAAAGTTAATTTTAGCTTTGATAACTGCTTCTATTAAATTAAGACACTATTTTGAAACACATACTATAATTGTACGCACTAACTATCCCATTAAGAATGTTATGAGAAAACCAGAGATGTCAGGTCGAATGGCGAAGTGGTCTGTACAATTAAGTACATACGACATTAAATATGAGCCCAGAACAGCAATTAAATCCCAAGCACTAGCTGATTTTGTGGCTGATTTTAGTCCAACCATGCAACAAGAGGTGGAATTGGAGGTACAAAGAACTTCAAGATGATGACGTCCTGAAGATATGGACTCTCTACACCGATGGAGCTTCTAACATGAGAAGAACAGGTCTTGGAGTTGTACTAAAATCGCCACAAGGGGACATAATACCACAATCCATCGGTTGCGGTTTCAAGGCCACTAATAACGAAGCGAGAATATGAGGCATTAATTGCGGGTTTAACAAAGAGCCTAGGTCCTAGATGTCAAGCATATCCGGGTGTTTATGGATTCTTTGCTAATTGTTAACCATTACAACGGATCCTACATAGCGAAAAATGCTAAGATGATGACATATTTGGAAATCGTAAAAATTCTTTCGGCCAAATTCAAATCATTTTCCTTGGAACAAATCCCACGAGAAGAAAATTCTCAAGCAGATGCCCTGGCAAACTTGGGTTCAGCCTTCAAAAGCACTTCACAGACAAGTATCCCAATTGTGCACATTGACATCCCAGCAATTGATCATCTTGAGATGTTCGCTCTAGATGTCGACGTACCTTCCTCTCCAGCAGCAACTTCTTGGACAGCTCCTGTTTTGGTAGAAAAAACAATAGAGTAGAATCTTAACTTTGTTTAGTGTGTGGATTGGACAATAAGGAGGGGACTGTGGAATTCGACTATATGGAACAAAAGCACAAAAAAGAGATAATGACACCACGATTTGTTAACGAGGAAAACCTTGGAGGTGACAACCTCTTTGGAAAAAACCCCGGGAGTTAGGTCTCCAACCTTAAAAGTTTCACTATAATGATCACGAATACAACTTTGGAAGATAATGGAGAGGATTACAAGAGCTTGTGTGTATAGTGTGTGCGTGTGAGCATTAGTGTATGTTCCGTCTCCATTTCCCCTTAAATACAAGTAAATATGAAGCAGTCAATACGGTTCCTACAATCTCGGGATTTTGGCTTATCCTTTCAACCTCCGTGAGACCAAGTCCCCCTAGCTGTTGAAGGTCTGTTGAACGTGCTGGAGAATATCCCGCATTCCTCTCTTAATTACTGAAAAAATAAGAATAAGAATATTAGGAAATATTAAATAAGTAAATATTAGAACAATACTTACAGAGTAATGACATCTTGATATGCAGGATCAACTGAAGATGTCACCATGTTGAAAAATACCCACAATAATTTATCCCCAAAAACATTTGACTATGCTGGCAACTGAAGAGGCAAAATGTTTTTCTCCTGATTAACCGTTCATCTTCTAATTTACTTCAATGCGACGGTTAGGGATACGAGGCGGCTAGAAGAGGAGAGTCTTTATAGGAACTGATAACCGTAATTCTGGATAACCCTTGTTATCATCAAATCTTCTCAAAATTCTCATCCCAATCTGACGTCTCTTACTATATTACGTTGAGAGTAACCCTAAAGAGTGCAGCTTTTATCCCTCTTCTTCTTAATACATAGTTATGAGGTTCTCAAAAGAGTGAATCAGAATTAATATGCTTATTGAATTGTTGACTCTATAAAATCCATGCTAACATATATCCTTACATGCAGTGACTCGATCCGGCTTTACGACAAGCGATTTTGTGGCCAAATACAAAGGCAAGACGAAAGCAGAAGAAGATATACCAGAGATGGATAAGATTATTTCGAAAAGAAAAAGGGTGGAACAGATCTCCGGCGTGGAGAAACAAGTTTGGAATGAAGAAGTGTTGGAAAATCAGGTAAGAGTTGATTTGATTCGTTGGCACATTGATCCTCTTTTTAAAAATGCTTCTTTTTGTTGATGACAGATTGTCTCGATGGCTAAGCTAATGTCCAAAGAAATCAGGACATTGAGGGAAAAATGCGATACCTATGATATGAGTGTTTTGGTAGAAAAAACAATAAAGTAGAATCTTAACTATGTTTAGTGTGTGGATTGAACAATAAGGAGGGAACTATGGAATTCGATTATATGGAACAAAAGAATGAAAAAGAGATAATGACAACACAATTTGTTAACAAGGAAAACCTTGGAGGTGATAACCTCTTTGGAAAAAACCCCGGGAGTTAGGTCTCCAACCTTAAAGGTTTCACTATAATGATCACAAATACAACTTTGGAAGATAATGGAGAGGATTACAAGAGCTTTTTGTGTAGAGTGTGTGCGTATGAGCTTGAATGTGTTTTTCCGTCTCCATTTTCCCTTAAATACAAGTAGATATGAAAGAGTCAATATGGTTCCTATAATCTCGGCATTTTGGTTTATCACTTCAACCTCCGTGAGACCAAGTCGCCCTAGCCGTTTGAAGGTCTGTTGAACGTGCTTGGAGATTGTTCCGCATTCCTCTCTTAATTACTGAAAAATAAGAATAAGAATATTAGGAAATATTGAACAAGTAAATATTAAAACAATACTTACAGTGTAATGACGTCTCAATATGCAGGATCAATTGAAGATGTCGCCATGTTGAAAAATGCCCACAACAATTTGTCCCCAAAAACATTTGACTATGTTGGCAACTGAAGAGGCAAAATGTTTTTCTCTTGATTAACCGTTCATCTTCTAACTGGCTTCAATGCGACGGTTAGGGATACGAGGCGACTAAAAAGGAAGAGTTTTGATAACCGCAATTCTGGATAACTATTGTGATTATCCAATCTTCTCCAAATTCTTTATCCAAATCGGACGTCTCCTACTATATTACTGGGGAGAGTAATCTTCTAAAGCATACAGCTTTTATCTTTCCTCTATAATTACGACGCTCTCAAATAAGTAAGTCGAATCAACGTATCACTTGGCTATTTTATTGAATCCCGCTAACATATATTCTTATATGCAAAGTGACTTTCTCCCGGCTTGATGACAAGTGATATTGTGGCCAAATATAAAGGTAAGATGAAAGCGGAAGAGAACATACCAGAGATAGATAAGATTACTCCGAAGAGAAAAAGGGTGGAACAAATCTCCGGTGTAGAGAAACAAATTTGGAATGAAGAAGTGTTGGAAAATCAGGTAAGAGTTGCTTTTGAATCGTGGACACCTTGATCCTCTTTTATTTTTTAGTAAAATACCTCTTCTTGTTGATGATAGATTGTCTCGATGGCTAAATTAATGTCCAAAGAAATTAGGACATTGAGGGAAAAATGCGATACCTACGACATGAGTAAGGTTGAATATGAGAAGGACTTGAAGGAAGCTGCAAGCATAATAAGGGAAAAGGGATTGGAGATCAGGGACAAGAATGAAGAGATATTAAAATGGCGGTCAAGGCTCGCAAGCGTTGACATCAGTCATGAAAGGGAGATGGAAGCATTTCGGGACGACTTGGTGCATGAGACTGCAAAAGCAGTCTTTGAAACTAGAATCCAAATGATTGAGGAATATCAGGCAGGAGAGCATGTGAGTTGGAACCTGAATGAAGAGAAAATGGCTTTACAGCGAATTCACGAGGAAAAAGCAATCGATGATTTCAAGGATCTGGAACAGGCTGGTGAGGACACCGATCTGGGGTGATTTTTAGAAACCCGGAGAAGTTAGTCCAGAGCAATACCTCCGACAGATGCCACCTGAAAAAGGTAAAACAACTTGGTTCTTGGTATTTTGTTGATGTTTACTGGGGTGGAATCCCTTAAGACAATTTTTATTTTTATTTGGTTTGTAATGGGTCCATAAGGACTAAAGACAATCTTTTTTATGTGTTGGGTTGGTCCAACACTTGTGCACGTTTACTGTTGGTAGTTCGGATACTTTATGGTTGCTTTAGTTTAGTTATGGTTTAATAGTTTTCAAGCACGTCAAGGCTTGTTTCTTTTGGATAATTTTTTGTATGTTTTGCACATATGGTGACATGATAGTATGTCGAAATGATAGGTACTTAGGATGATATGTATACGTCATAAACCGTAGATACTTAGATGACACGTATATGCCATAAACCGTAGATACTTAGATGACACGAATATGCCATAACCATAAGAATAATACTTAAGATCAATCATCTAACTGAGTGGGAATGGGTAAGCTATATGAGTTTACCCATATAGGCCCACCCCACACCTCAATTAGTGAGATAACTTGCGCTCCAGGCAAAGGTGTGGTAACCTAACTTCTTAAGAAAGAGGTAATTAACTCTTTAAACCTTAGAAGGGATTGTGTACCTTTACTTGAGAAGAGATGGCCAGTCTCTAACGGAGGAGAAATCGTTGTTCCTTGCGTGCATTCGATATGTCCCCATGTAAATGTGTCAATACCTCATAAGATAGAAACACGTTAAAAATGGATGCCAACTAAGGTTGACGTCTCTCCACAAAGTATATTAGCGACATCTTAACTTGTAAATAATAAAAAAGATGCATAGGAGAAAAGAAAGGTTGTAAAGAATTAAAAGACGATTAATACCTGGAAAGATGAGTTCATGGGAAATCATATTTAAATGTAATACCTTTTGAGATGAATGGCGTTCCAACTTCGCGGTATCATTTGGCCATCCAAGGTTGCAAGGCGATATGCTCCTTTTCCAGCTTGTGCATCTATTAAGTAGGGTCCCTCCCATTTTGGGGCGAGCTTGCCTGCATTGGGCTCCTTGGTATTTTGGAATGCCTTTCGTAGGACTAAGTCTCCTACTTGAAACCTTCTAACCCTTACGTTTTTATTGTAAGATCGGGCTACCCTTTGCTGATATGCTGCCATGCGAACTTTGGCCATGTCCCTTAGCTCGTCCACAGTATCCAGGTCATGTATCAAGATGTCTTTATTATGTTCAGATGTCAGTAAGCTGTATCTTGCCGTTGGTACAAGGAATTCCGAATCGGCTGAATATGTTCCTTTTGATAAAAGATATCACTTCTTTGTCACGAACTTGCACATATGCCTCAACCTCTACCCATTTAGAAAAGTAGTCTGTCATGGCCAAAAGAAATACTCGTCCCCCTGGTGCTATGGGAAGTTTTCCTACTATGTCCATTCCCCAAACCATAAAAGGCCATGGTGACAAGATAGGATGTAGCAGCCACTGGCCGGTGCAGATGTCCCCATGTCGTTGACAGAATCACATTTCTTTGCGTAGTCAACGGCATCTTTTCTCATTGTAGGCCGAAATAGCCCATTCTAAGAGCTTTAGTATGTAAACTTCGCCCCCGGTATGATTTCCATAATCTCCTTCGTGCAGCTCCTTGAGAACCTGATGGGCTCTATCTGCCTCTAGACATCTTAAGTAGTGACCGCGGCGCATTTTCTAAACAAGAGATTATCAATAAGTAAATATTTAGATACTCTTACCCCGAAGGCTCTTGCATTTTTCTCCTCGATCGGGATCGTATCATCTAAGAGATATTTGATAATAGGAGCCGTCCAAGAGGTTGCCGCAGATAGGCAAGTATGTCGGCATCCGTGGCGAACATCTCAAGATGGTCAATTGCTGATGTCAACATGTATGATTGGGATACCGGTTTGTGAGAAGCTTTTGAAGGCCGAACCCAAGTTTGCGAGCATCTCGCTTGAGAATTTTCTTCCCGTGGATTTGTTCCAAGGAAAATGTTTTGAATTTGGCCGAAATAATTTTTACAATTTCCAAATATGTTGTCATCTTAGCGTTTTCGCGACGTAGGACCCGTTGTACCGATTAACAATTAGTAATGAATCCATGAACACCCGGATATGCTTGACATCTAAGTCTTGGGCTGCAGCTTAAACCCGCAATTAGAGCCTCATACTCGCTTCATTGTTGGTAGCCTTGAAACCGCAATCGATAGATTGTGGTATTATGTCCCCTTGTGGCGATTTTAGAACAACTCCAAGACCCGTACCTCTCATGTTGGAAGCATCGTCCGTGTAGAGAGTCCAAATTTTTAGGATGTCATCATCTTGAAGTTGCCGTACTTCCAATTCCACCTCTTGTTGTAGGGTTGGACCGAAATCGCCCACAAAATCAGCCAGGGCTTGGGATTTTATTGCAGCTTCTGGGCTCGTACTTGATGTCGTATGTGCTTAATTGTACAGACCATTTCGCCATTCGACCCGACATCTCTCGGTTTTCTCATGACATTCTTAATAGGATAGTTAGTGCGTACAATAATAGTATGTGTTTCAAAATAGTGCCTTAATTTAATAGAAGCAGCTTATCAAAGCTAAAATTAACTTTTGTAAATGAGAATACCCGGTCTCAAAGCATCTAAGAGTGTCTTACTTATATAGTAGATGGGTTGCCGATTACCATCTCGTTCGTCACCAAGATCGCGCTTAGGCGCCTTCTGACACTCGCTAGGTAGATGTAAAGATGTTCTTCCATCTCGAGGTTTAGCCAATAAGGGAGGTGTCGACAGTAAGTTTTCGAGCTCCCGAAAGCTTCTTCATGTTATTCCTCCCATTGGAACTTCTTGTTCTTTCTTAAGATGTCGTAGAAAGGTTTGCATCGATCCGAGGATTTTGAAATGAATCTAGTGAGTGCGGCAATTTTTCCCGTCAATCTTTGGACGTCCTTGACAGATTGAGGTGATGACAGCCGAGAATAGCGCGTATTTGTTCGGGGGCGGCTTCAATGCCTCTTTTAGTAACCATATAACCTTAAAACTTGCCGGCCTTCATTCCGAAGTTGCATTTAGCCGGATTAAGTTTCATATTGAAACAATCCAAGATGTCAAAAGCTTGAGAGAGGTTGCTTATGTGATCCTTGGCCTTCTTGGATTTTACTACCATGTCGTCGATGTATACCTCCATTGTGTCCCCAATCTGATCCTTAAACATCTTGTTGACGAGCCTTTGATACGTTGCACCTGCATTTTTTAGTCCAAAAGGCATGGCAATATAACAATAAATACCTGTGGGGGTTATGAAGGCAAGTGTCCTCTTGGTCGATGGTTCCATCCGAATTTGTTGAAATCCCGAGGACGCGTCCATGAAAGTGAGGAGTTCGTGACCCGAGGTGGCATCAACTAATGAATCTATGTGCGGCAAAGGGAAAGGATCTTTTGGGCAGGCTTTATTTAAGTCGGTGAAGTCGACGCAAACTCGCCATTTCCCGTTTCTCTTCTCTACCACAACCACATTCGCCAACCATCTTGGATAATCGACCTCCCGTATCATGTTGGCTTTGAGTAAGCGCTCTACCTCCTCCTTGATGATCCGATTTTCGGTTTCGCAAACTTTCTACGTTTCGGTGCACCGGTTTAAAGCTAGGATCTACGTTAAGTTTGTGAGTGATGACATCTTTCCTAATGCCTCGTCATGTCATCATGTTTCCAAGCGAAACTCTTTATTCTCGCTTCTTAATAGGTTCACAAGCTTCTCTTCTATATCTCGACGGGATGTCGCGCCAATAAGTACTTTGATGTCCGGGTTGGAAGGATCTAACAATACTTCTTTCACATCATCCTCCCTAGCTTCCAGACTTCACGTACTTTCTTCTGCAATTGCTATGCTTGTTTTGGAGATGTAGACGCCTTCATTGAAGTTTTGTAACATTCCTTGGCCACCGTTGATCACTCAGAATCTTAGCGACACCCCAAGGTGTTGGAAACTTCACACACCGATGGTAAAGTGGAGGGTACGGCTCTTCATTCCGTGAATCCACGGTCTTCCAAGAATGACATTGTAAGCATGTTGCGCAATCAATTACGCAGAACCGTTCCATGGTGTTGAGGCCCTTTGAGTATATTGGAAGCTTTATCTCCCCCACCGTTTCTTTGACTTTCACCACCGGCCTACCAAAGACTCAAGACTTTTTGACAATCTCCGATTCTACGGGATGTTCATTTCCTTAAGGGTACCCAACATAATAAGATTGACTGAGCCGCCCCCATCTACCGTAATACGTCATATTGTACAGCTTGGCGATCCGCAAGGAAATAACCAGACCGTCATGATGGGGTTCCAGCAAGTTATCACGATCACTTTCATCAAAGGTAATTGGATCCGGGCAAGGTGTCGACATCCCGGGCCGTCTCTCCGGCTTTTCCTCTTTGACTCCTTAGCGTGTCGTTTTGCGGTAATAGGATGTTCCACATATTTCCGAGCCTCCACCGATGAAGTTGATCACCTTTGTTGATGCCGGGGAGAAACCGGCCTTTCACTTCATGAGGAGCTTCGCATTTTCAGCCTTCTTCTTCGGATCCCAACAACTCCTTAAGATGTCCTTTCGAGAGCAAGTAACCGATCTCCTTTCTTAACGCGATGCAGCCTTCGCAACGTGTCCAAAGTCTTCATGGTAAGCGCACCATTTTTATTTGTCACGCCATCCCGTGGTTTTGTCCGTTTTCTTTTGGCCATCCGGCTTTGTCTCCCTAGGTTGCCCATTGCGCACAGTACACCCGAAATGTCAACGAGAGAAAACAATAATCCAGAAATGTTAGGCTTCATTATCACACCTATCTTCATCCTCACCATCCTATTGAATTAATTTTTCTAGTGTCAATTTCTGATAAGGATTGGGGCGGTTGTTTCACGATGGGATCAGATTCGCTACTCTTTCTCTCGTCTGATGGTCATATGTCGACATCTTGGATAGCGACTTGATTCTTCGCATGCCTCATCTTCCTCCGGGCCTTATGAACCTTAATGCCCCGCTCCCGACTTCTTCTAGCCGCGCATACAGGAGTCCATTACCAAATCTTGATACATACCGTGAATCTTTCTTCAACCCCCATTTTGAATGCTTACTTGTAGTCGCTGTACATGTCCCAAGATTTGGGAATTTCTAAACACCTCTCTATTGAACCGATGGACATAATCCTTAGTAGCCTCATTAGGCCGCTGGAGTCGCATTGTAGAGATCACTTGTCAACTTTTCAAATTAGTCGATCGCATGAGGAATTGGTTATAGAACATGTTGATGATTTAGGCAAGTATGAACCAACTTGAACCTAGGGGTTGCCTAATCGCCCATTTGGTAGAGCTGGTCCAGGACAAGGATGGATCAAATCCACAGATGCATAAAAGTAAGCCTCCCGTGATTGAAGCTGGGATATGGATTATGTCCATCTTTTCTTGATAAGTGTGCAAGCATGCTCCTCTGCGGGTCCGTGGTGCCGTCGTACAACTTCATAGATGGTACATTGCCAAACGCTTCGGGATGCTCGACATTTGGCGATTCTGTTGGGACAAAGCGAGATTGATTGTAGCGGTTTTGGAGTGTTTGGTTGAATTGGAGGAGTTACACTGCACGTTCATTACTCGCCTCTACACGAGATCACTGCATCTGTTTAGCTAGTGGGTTTCCACATGCAAAAGGGTCGGCCATAGGAATACGATTGAAATTATTATTATTGAAAAGATTATTTAGCAAACCGACCTGTCTGTAGTGAGTAGTATTGACGGTATGTTAGTGTTGTCTATAAATGGAATGAATGGGGGTGAATCATGCAGAAGATGGCTGTCGAATGGGGTGTCCCCAGGGCAAAGATGTCGACATCATTAAAGATGTCGGCGGGAGGAAGGGGACTTGCCCATTGGAATGAATTCATTTCCCAAATGTAAGATCCTCCGGTATTGTCAAAGTTGAGCCGGTAAACTTCTTGACGCACGGCGGTGATATATTTTCGGCCGAGATGTGATGAGCCGCTTGTCTTACATCACGCATCTTAATCATGGAATTGAGTCAACTTACCTTGGAATTGTTATCTTCTTGGTCCAACCTTTGATCTCAACCTGGTCAAGATACTGACGCGCGGATGATAGCATTCGCATTGGAAGAGGTCGCTACCCCTTTTGTGGAGTCTTCGTAGGTTGAGTTGGGTGAGATCCGGTCTGAGGAGGTGGTGGTAACAAAGCTGGTTCTACCTCTGATGTGGGAACACGCAGGCGGGACACTGCCGGTGATGGACACATTGGGGAATGCGGACATAGTGAGATTTGATTAGGAAATGTTTCAAATAACCGATAAACCACGAGGCCCCTCGGTGGGCGCCCAATTGTTTTTGTTAAGAAAAAACAATAAAAGTAGAATCTTAACTATGTTTAGTGATTCGGATTGAACGATAAGGAGGGAACTATGGAATTCGATTATATGCAGGAACAAAAGAATGAAAAAGAGATAATGACAACACGATTTGTTAACGAGGAAAACCTTGGAGGTGATAACCTCTTTGGAAAAAACCCAGGGGAGTTAGGTCTCCAACCTTAAAAGGTTTCACTATAATGATCACAAATACAACTTTCAGGAAGATAATGGAGAGGATTACAAGAGCTTTTTGTGTAGAGTGTGTGCGTATGAGCTTGAATGTGTTTTAGTCTCCATTTTCCCTTAAATACAAGTAGATATAGAAAGAGTCAAATATGGTTCCTATAATCTCGGCATTTTGGTTTGCTCAGCTTCCAACCTCCATTGAGACCAAGTCGCCCTAGCTAGTTTGAAGATGCATTGAACGTGCTTGGAGATTGTTTCCACATTATCTCTTAATTGCTGAAAAATAAGAATAAGAATATTAGGAAATATTAAGGCGAAGTAAATATTAAAAAACAATACTTACAGATGTAATGACGTCTCGATATGCGGGATCAATTGAAGATGTCGCCGTAGTGAAAAATGCCCACAACAATATTAAAAATAAAAATTTACTTTTAATCAAGAAGTAAATTTGAATATTTTTGGGATGGTGGGAGCATATATATATATATATATATATATATATATATATATATATATATATATATATATATATATATATATATATGTATATGTATATGTATATATATATATATATATATATATATATATATATGTATATGTATATATATATATATATATATATGTATATATATATATGTATATGTATATATATATATATATGTATATATATATATATATATATGTATATATATATATATATATATATGTATATATATATATATGTATATATATATATATATATATATATATATATATATATATATATATATATATATATATATATATATTAAATGAGACAATCATTATTTAGACATGAGTTCTATATATGTCTTTGATGTGCGCGTCAAGTGTTTCCATGCGATGTCATTGGCATATTCTTTGCTATAAGAAGAAGGTTAACAACACAATTACGGTTACTTACATTAAAATCAATAATGAAATAATGTTTTCTAGTAACAACAATGACTAGACTCAACTTGACTTGACTCGGCTCACTCGATTCAGCTAGTCTTTGCACTTGTCAACTTCCTTGACAAAGTCTTAATCAAAATATTTGGACGAGATGCCCGGCATTGGAGATGAAAGAATGCGGATCAATGAAATTTGTATTTATACCAAAACTTTGGAACATACTACAATTATCAGGAGACCACTTAGAATGATGGTCCCCTTGTATGACCTTGTTTTTCATGATTCGGTTTCATCCTATAGATGGTCTCAGGAGATTGTTGTGGTGGCGAGGCGGGAACCGTGGCGGTGTCTAGGTGGTGGCGTAATTCTTTGCCTCTCTGGCTCCATTTGAGCATATTCAACAACATTTTCTCCTTTAACTATAATCTGATGATTCAGGGGCGGAACTATGTTATAGAGGGGGGTCAATAGACACCCTGAGTTTTCCATTTTTGCCACTTTACCCCCTTATATATTTATGAAATTAGGAACTTAACCCCCTGAAAAAATACAAGTAACCCCCTCATTTACATTAATAACTCACTATATAAACTCAATCCACAAGGCAAGGGTTAATTTTTCACTTCATGGTTCACGTTATTGTTCAATTACGAGTTGGAAAAGTCGGAATTGAGATTTGAATGACAACGACGCAAGAGACGAACTGACGAAGAAGACGAAAGCCACCACCCAACCACCGCCCCACCAGTTTTGCCAAGATATTTTGATTCCCTCCTTTCATCGACTTTCCCTCTCTCTCTCTCTCATCTCAAATCCCCTAAATTTCTAAATCCCTAATAAATTAGGGTTTTAATATTGAAAATTATTTTCGAAATCTCAAATCCCCTAAATTTCTAAATCCCTAAATTTCTAATAAAATAAATCTAATTATTTCAATATAATTTGAAGCCAGGGGGTGGTCCATGCGGGTGTGTAGTAGTTCCCGACGCCGGTGATCTGTCGGAGCCGGGAAGTGTGGCTGTGTGGGTGTTTGACGGAGGTGTTGTTGGTTGGAGTTAAAGCATCTTTGGAAATACAAATAGTAGTGGTGGCTGGTTTTATAACAATGGGTTTAAATATGAATTCAGTAATGTATTTATATAATCCTTCCTTCTTCTGTTCCACATAAAAAAATACAAAATTTTATTTTTAACAATGGGTGTAATATGTATATGGTTATTGAATTCTTATTTGTGTATATTTAGAATTTTGTTTAATTTTAAAATCAGTTTGGGATTTCGGATTGGTTCCCAAATGGGACCTCCGCCTCAAGATTTGAAGAGATCGCGTGGACCGACTACTTCAGGCACTAAATTTAACGAGGCTCCCCGTACCGGAGGTTAGACACTTTGAACTATAGTATTATTTATATTTATATGATTAGTATGAATTTTTGTATTGTTGTTGGTATTTGTTTGATATTTTATTGTTATTCACATTTTAAATTATTATATGCATTTTGAAACAGTGTTGGAAATTTAGGGATTTAGAAATTTAGGGGATTTGAGATTTCGAAAAGAAAGGATATTGTTTATCATTTAGTTTATTTACTACTCAAACTTGCATTACTCTTGCTTGTCGCAACGACAACCATTGAGAGAGTATTTTTCGCGATGAAGCTCATTAAGACACCTTTACGTAACAAAACGAGAGATGCTTGGTTGAACGATTGTTTGATGTTATTTATAGAGGATGAGGTTTTTCAGAAGATTGAAAACGAAGATATTATGATTTATTTTAAAAAGATGAAGAATAGGAGACCATCAATGTAAAGTTTACATTGTAAACACTCTTCTTATTATTCAAGACCATGAAATTTGACTTTTTTGTTTCAATAATTATTTTTGTCTTTAATAGCGAAATTTTAATATTTTTTCGTTACGAAAAAATTTGATCCCCCGACCTTAAATCCTAATTTGACCCCCCCAACCTTACATTATAAACACTCTTCTTATTATTCAAGAACCCTACGGGCGTTGGTAACCAACTCGTCATCTTTTAAATTAAGCACTAGATATCCGGGATATTAGTAGAATCTAAAGATAACAAGGAATTTGAACAAGCTGGGAGCTATCGAGCAAGGAAACTCGTTTTGGTCTACTATGGGTATGAGAAAACTCCAAAATTTTGTCTAAATGTTTGGAGCATATAGCTATACTCATCCGGGTGTTCTTTAAGTTTCGACTTGGCTATCCATGCCGATCGTACCATTTATCGATCTGGTTTGATAATGGTCCATGACCCTTATTTTTTCTGAAATTCGTCTAACAATCTCCTCCGGACTGTCAATCTCCTCCGAATGTTGCATGATAAATCTAAATGGGCAGAAAGTTTGAAAAAGAATGTAATATTTGCAATTTAAACAACAAAACCATTAATTGATATGCAACAAAAATGAGATGTCGGACAAAATTGTAAAGCTACCAAACAACATTATTGGTAACGAGAGTCCCATCTCATTATATCCCATTCAATCTAAGTTTCTACCCCCTTCCGTCTCAAAATGAATGTTTACAAAAAAATAAAATTTGCTCTTGACTAAAAATTAATTTTGAAATTCTTTTGGTCATTCATTTGGAATGTTTTAAGTTGAACAACAATGATTTCTATAATTTCACCTAAAATATGGTAGATTCTCTTCGGACAAGAAGAGAAAGTTAATGAATACATAATGCTTAAAAAAACTACTCCCTCCCTCCCACTTTAATTTACAATAATTTCCATTTTTGGTATCCCATTCATTGTTACAACTAGTATAACACCCGTGCGTTAAACGCACGATCAAAAAACTTTGATAAATAACATGAACTAAATAAAAATAATTACTATAATTATCACATTTTATTTGCATGACTAACATTAAATATGAATAATCATCTCATTTATGAGTAATTAGTATTATCAACAACTCTGTTTTTTTTTCATTAATCTGTGTCTTTTAAAAATATTTTTTTGTATAATCTTATAAAGTAATATATCGTATTTTCTAATCAATATTATAAAATAGTTTTATTTTAAAAATATATCTTATAGTTTTTATTTAAAAATCCATATAAAATAATTTTTTTAGAAAAATATTTTGAAATAGTTAAGAAAACATTTATTTATTGTTTTAGCAACAAATAGACAATTTATAATCCCCAAAAAATCAACTTAAATTTTCAATGCAAATTAATTATCCCAATTTTTGAAAATCGTTTCTTATAATTTTTGTTTACCAGTTTTTTTTTATTTGTGAAATTTCACATAAATAACACTAATTGAAACTAAAATTTATATTACTCTTTAAGAAGATGATTCAATAAGAAACTAAAAAGTAAAATCTCATATTTTTATTTTATTCTTTTCTTGAAATTTTAATTAACAAATAAATTATCAATAATAAACTCAAAAGTTGTGTTAAAAAGGTGGATAAATAAGATTTCAAGTCTATTTTTAAAAATTAAAAAAAATACATTATACATATTAGCTAAAGAAAAAAAACACTCAACAATTAAGAAAAAAAATACATTAGTTTGAAGAAATTAATAAAGAAAAAGAAAAAAAGTTTTTATAAAAATAAAAAATAATTTAAGAAAATATTAATATTACAGATTCCTAAAAATAATCAATAACTATTTCATTTAAAAGACACTCAACAATTAAGAAAAAAAAAAGAAAAAATATATAAATATCATTTTATACATAATCAATAACCATTTAAAAAAAAACTTATAAAGTTAAACATATAGTATATTTTTTTAGACAAAAAAAAACATCAAACATATATGTGTAACTAATTAAGTTTTGTTTTTAAACCTAAAAATCTATTTGATTGAAATATAATCAAAAAGTTATACAAAATTAATTATTTTCATATTATTTTAAGAATAAAACATCTTTTATAATTTTAAAACCTAAGAATACTAATATTATACAATTTGTATCCAAGATAGAATTTTAAAGTTTATATTAATTCAAAAACATCATTTTATTAAATGAAAGCATTTCATGTCCAAGATAAATTATCTTTTTTGTCCCAAAATATTTTTCTAAATATATTTTTACCATTATTTTTTTGTCATATTTCATTTTTACTTGCAAAACTAAAAGTTTGCAAAGCAATGATATTTATGAATTTGTGAAAAATGGGTTTAGGTATAGTGACTGAAAGAAAAAAGTAATATTTCATTTGCATTTAATTAATACGGGAAAGAAAAGGGTAATTAGGTTAATTTAAATACATTCATTATTTTCTTGATTAGTTGATTTGAAACAAACTAATACTCCCTCCGTCCCGGTCCATGCTTTACCATTTTGGTAAAGCACTTAAATTAAGAAAATAATATATATATTCAAAAATAATGGGAGTGAGAGAAGGGTTGTAAGAGGGAAGAAGTGAGTGGATATGACAAGTGGAATTCATAATTTAAATGTGTGAGAGAGAAAAATTAGTGAGTATAATAGAATATTAATAAACCTTTTCCATTTTAGGAAATGTGAAGCTTCTATCGGGACACCCATTTGGGTAAAAGGTGAAGCTTCGGACGGGACGGAGGGAGTATTCTAGAACAATTCATGGTTTGGAGGGAAAATGGGCTTGTTGAAGTGTTATATGCACTTCAACCTTTATATGTATATAGATATCCCAAAATGATAATAATATTTTTTTAATACTCACAACAACTATTCATTTATTATTCCATATCCACTATCCACACCCTCAACACCTTAATTAATATAATACATCTTTCCTTATCGATTCCCCCACCAGTGGTTAGAGGGAATGATATTGCCCTCCCTAGCATAGCTAGGCGCCTCTGTGAAGTGCATCAAGGGGTGAGCGGTGAAATGTGTTGATCCCCTTCTTTTAAAAAAAAGAAAAAAAAATACATCTTTCCTTAATTCCCGTTCCCTTCCCCTTTTTTGTAGGTAAAGATGTGAATGAGTACTTTTTTAACAACAAAACATAAAAAACAATTTCAACTCTCAAATTTCAATTCTGAAAGTAGATCTATCAGACCAAATTTATGAGAGTTAAAAATCAAATACTCATAAAAGCATATGTTAGAGTTAAGATGGAGCTGACTACTACTAGTATGAGATGGATCAGCGAATAAATTGCAAATGTATAGACAATACTAACAAAAGAGTGAATGGCTAAATTTATGAGCAATGCTAGAGAGAGTTAATATTAACTCTCTCTTCCCCAAAAAGCATACAAAATTTATAGTATAAATCACAACTCCTTCGTAAACAGTACAATGAACAGTATCACATGCCAAATTTCCCATTTTGGCCTCACTAAGTTGTCTCTTTCTCATTTTCCCCTTTAAAAAAAATAAAAAATTATCCTCGAACACGGGCTTTTACTAGTACAAAATAAGGCGGAATGCTTCGATATTCCGTTAGAGAATTGTTATTTACCCCTGCAACATTACTTAATACCCCCGCAATACTAAGTCTACCCAATATTTAACATTAGTCATACCACCCCTCTCCCTATTTTACCCCTTTCTTCCTCAGCCCCACCGCCATTATTCCCCATCCCAACCCATCATCGGCGCCACCCTCCTACTCCATCCCCATTCGATCGAAACAGGCTCATCAAAACTCTTCTGCTTCCTTGACCCTAGTATTTCTACAAGGGGATCCACTATAGGTTGATTACTAAACATGGGCAAGGGACGTTGATTGGAGTTTGATTTGACATGTCAAAGTCTAGGATCTTTAATTTTAGTTGGATCCCTCATTGCAGAAGTAAAAGTAGAACTCACAGGGGGTGGATTACATCCATTTAAATGTGTTGCCCCATTATAGGGCACATCTTGGACACAATCAGCTGTATCGTATGACGTGCCAAAGCTAGATCTATTGAATAGTTGATCTTCCGAATCATTGAAAAACTTGAAACCTCCCCACCAGTCTATCCTTAAGGATATTGCTGCTGTGAATCCTGCTACATTGATGAAACTATTAGAGATGGATTGGGAGGCGACGGCAAAGAGAATGAGGATCAGGGGCGGAGCCAGGAATTGCCGGAGGGGGGGGGCAAGATTACACGGGGGTTTGGGGGCAGCGCCTCTGGAAAAAAAAAATTCGGGTCGGACAATTAAAAAATGGGTCGGATCCATGAAATACAATGTATTTTAGTTAAAAATGTAAAGAATTAAGAAAGTTAACAAAAATGATAAAAGTAAATAATTTAAAGAATGATTGAAATAATGTTGAAGTATTTAACGCAAACAATTTATTAAAATATATTACTCGTACAAAAAAGAAATTCAAATTTGCTAATTAAACTTAGGATAATAGGAAGAAAGACCAAAAACAAAAAAAATGGGAAAAGCTTAACTAATTAATTAAGATTGAAAAAATGTGAGAAAATTAGGAGAAAGAGAAAAACAAAACTGTTAAGAGAAAGAAATGGAGAGAGAGAGAGAATAGCAAAGATGGAGGACAAATAAAATTAATTGAAAATGTAGGTAGCATGGCTCGAACATGGATTTGAAAGGAAACACCAAAGGCTATAACTTCACCCCTTTTACTGCTGAACCACACCACTCATTGCTGTTAATCTTGAAGTTAATTATATATAACAAAAAAATATGGGGGGGCAAAAAAATCCTTTGCACTTACGCATTTGGGGGCAAGTGCCCCCATTACCCACGGCTCCGCCCATACGATGAGGATGGGGTAGGAGGGTGGCGCCGGCGATGGGTTGGGATGGGGAAAAATGGCGGTGGGGGCCGAAGAAAAAAGGAGTAAAATAGAAAGAGGGGTGATGTGACTAGTATTTAATATTGGGTAGTGATGACGCCAAGCTTTTCAGGGTCAGGAGCGGTTCAAGGATATCTGGCTAGGATATTTTGGTGGATTGATGTACCTAAATCACAACACAAAAGAGCACCGTTAAGGTCAAAGTCGGATGTTACTCCAACTCAGGCCCTCGGGTCTGAGAGTAAGAATACTGAGATAATAAGGCTTGGAATACCTTGGAGTGTGTGTGTGTTTAGGGTTTAAGAGTAATATGGCTTACTCAATATATTCGGAACTTACCTTGCCCAAGGGGACAAAGGTCTTCTATTTATAGGCAATGTAGTGGTGCTTGTTGATGTAAGCACGAGATCGGCTCCCAAGGGGCACTTTGGTATTTGACCGGCTACACGTGTCATGACTAATTGGCCTGTCAAGGAGGGACATTGGCTTTGTCGAGGGACATGGCTGAAAGGGACATGAGCCGTGTAGATGGCTTGGCGCATTAAATGAAATAGTAGGCGCTGGCCGAGCGCATTAAATGCGTGATGGGGGAGCGGCAACTTGCATGTCGAGCGGTAATCTAACTTGCTCGGTAAGGCTTGACATTAACTTAGGGAAGCAGAGAGTTTAAGCGGGAGGCGAGGCATGAGCCCGCGGTCAACATCGTGGCCGCGATCAAAGGTATTTGACGCGGGCACGGATGGAGCGGTCATACCTCCTGCGGGCATGGGTCCCGCGGACATACAATCTGCGGGCACGGACCAATCGGTCATAGATCGTGCGGGCACGAATATAGTGGTCAGGATCCCTCCGGTCTTTGATAGGATTAATGCGGGGAGGGACTCGGTCTTGACCTAAAGGGCCTATCTGTCCGCGGTCTTCCCCTCCATCGGTCTAGGAACTGCCACGTCGCTTTGGTTCCTTGGACCGGACGGCGCGGGCCCGGTCCGGTAGATCCGGGCTCATCAATGGCCCCTAGCTCCAGTGTGATTATTTATGGTACGGCGAGGAGGTACTTGAAGCTCGGGTGGATTAGACCGCTGCTTTGGCGAGCACCAGTGTTAGCATTTTTTGTTGGTTGTTGCTTCGTCCCATGGGCTTATGGGAACGTTCGGGAGGCACCAGTGATAGACACGTGGCCCCTTGCATGCTGTGCCTCCCGGTTAATCAAGTGGGCCCCTGGGCAGATGAAAAGACGGGGCGTGGTACGTACGGGTACGTGTCGAGTCATACGAGAGGGTAATAAATGCTTAGCAGGCGGAATTTTCGAATATTTCAAACGTTGGAGACGGTTCGGGGTTCAAGGCACGGTTTGTGGGCTAATTAATACGGGTTAAACGGGTTAACCCGTATAGGTAGGCCTTATAAATACCAAACCCTTAAACCTCGAACCACTTTTACCGTCTTGAGCCTTGAAAGAGCTAGAGAGAGAAAATTAACTGCTGCCAATTTGTGTCTGCGTCCTTTGAATCCAACTCTCAAGCTTTACCCTCGTAAGTAATTTTGGGGTGTTTCTTCTTCATCTTTTTCTATTTTTCTTTTCTGGGTTTTGAACAATGACCACTCGCGAATTTGGACCCCGCCGTCCCATAGAGTTAGGAGATGGGAGCACTCCAGATCTGTTTGCCGTTTGTAAACGGACGGGGGGGATATTTAGGAAGGTAGGCCATGGGTGGCTTAGGTTATCCCTTGAGTGCTTCCAATACTTATGTGAAAAATCCCAATGGGGGCCTTTTGTCCCACCCCGATTGTGGGAGACCAAGGATAAAAGGGTAAAAAGGAACGATGATGTTTTGGTGTTGGGGGATACCAGTAGGCTGAGAAATTTTGTAATGGAGGTTTTGTGCAGGTTTCCCCGCGAGAGAGGCTCGGCTCTGAACGCCGTTGAATTAGCGAGGAGAGCGATTCGCGTCCCAGTAATTTGTGGCCAGGAAAAGTGTGAAGCGATGGATCTGAACAAACCGATGATGCGCGGGCACCTGCACGGACACGAATGACCCTTTAGATGTTACGCCACGAGGACCATATTTCCCAATGTGCCGCGACCCCTAATAACCCAATCGATGCGAGTAGCGGCGAGGAGCTGGAGCCTCTGAATTTTGAGGCAGTGGAGGCGGAGAGAATGAGGCTGAAGTAACCTCTGCCGCGGTGATGCCACCGGTCTCTTTGGCTCAACGAGCTCGGAGGCCGAGGAGGATGACCGCGAGGTTGAGGATAGGAGGGCTGCGGGGACCTCGAAGGCTAATGAGACCACGGAGATTGTGGATGCCTTTGAGGACTACGACTCAGGAGGAGGTAGGCTGTGGCCCTGCCCGGAATAAAGGCGAGGCCGGCGAGGTGAACCACGGCCGTGGCCGTGGTAAGAAAGCCGAGGAGGTGGCTACTATTGGTGGGAGGAGGATATTTATGATGTTTATAATGTGGACCGCAATGCCTTCGTGTCCGCACCTTGGGCCATATCCAAATAAAGGGAAGGACAAGGCGAGGCAAGAGGCCATAGCGGATGTCGCGAGGACAACAGGGCTGCGTTTTTATGGTGCCCAATTTGAGAACGGCACGAGATTGCCCTGGACCCCTTTTTCTACTTTTTCTGGAGTTCAACATTTGCCTTCCCATGCACACGACTCCTAATGCCATCGGGGCCATTGTCTCCTTTATAGCTTTGTTCTGATTCTTGGGCTATGAACCTACCACTTCTTTGGGCTTTATGCTTATTACGAGAACCGAGTTAGCCGTGGTATTACGAGCTTGAAGGCTAGGAACTACTCTACCCAGGACCTTCTCTCCTCCATCGAACAAATTTGACCAATGGAACCGAGAGGGATATTTTGGTCATCGAGTCTAGATTTGGTTGGCCCTTCTCTCGAACCCTCAAGTCCGGATCCCGATGAAGGTGGCCGCTAATAAGTATCCGGACCCATCTTCTGCCGATGCCATGCGTTGTGCCATAGAGAGACATCTGGCCCCTTATCTAGAAAGCGGGGAGGAGCCCGTATATGACGTGGGCGCCATAGTTGAATCTGAGCCACTCTTGATCTACTCGGGGTGGCTCCTCGCGAGAGGCGCCCGCGTGCCCCAGTAGAAATAGAGCCCTTGCCCGTGACCACGATTGGAGGGTGCACGAGCACTACCAATTTGAGGCCATTGTAGGACACATATCTTTGGGCGCTGAATGCGATCCTCAGAACTCATCGGTCTCTGATTTTTTAGAAATGGTTGCAAATTTGTTTTGCCTTTGGTTTTTCTGACGTCTTCTAACCATTTCTTCTTTTCTTCGAGTAGATCCGAGAAGAGTATAACTTACGATGGCCCCCTAAATGCCGCTCAGTTGAAGGCCAAAAATATGAAGGCGACGGGGAAGGCTGCCTTGAAGAGGCAAAATGAGATGGGAGGTGTCCGGGCGAGGATAAAAGGCGTGCCCAGTGGTAGCGAAGGAGCGGGGAGCCTCTCTGCGCTTCCGAGGTCATCCCTACCACGGGGAATCTACCTCCGCCCCCAGGGGTCCTCCTCAAATCCAACGCTCTCGTGCCGCCTCTCCCGGGCCGCACAATTTCTTAGGCCATCAAGTGGATTCCGGAAGAGGAATGAAAGGGATGGGGAGGCGGGGGCAAGGACACGGGAAGCTTCGAGAAAATTGGGGATGCTCCTCCCCGGACTACCTTGCTCCAGTCCATCTCATCCACTTCTCCCCGTTGGGGAGACAATGCTGCTCGGTTGCTTACCCGGTGGCCCCTCGACCACCCGCGAGGAGACTACGGCCGTCGAAAGAAGTTATCGATGTGCCCCTTTATGCTTGGGGTGGACATTTACACCGGAATTCCAGCAATGCCTCGGTGGGGATCGGGTGGTGAATCGTCTCTACTCCCAGGACTTCTACAAAAACGTGGTTGTCGAGGAGAATGCCTGCTGCACGGTGGGGGATATAGGCCTTGCTCGGCCCAGAGTAGATAATCGTTTTTCTCTTTGCCTTCACCCTTTCCCCCTTTCGATCTTTGTCTAACTCTTACTCTCCTTCCGTAGGTGAGCAATAAAGTGTTGCGGTGCGGGAGAGGCTGCGATAGCTTGTCCGCCCGATGTGGAGAATAAGACTTCCATTTTGGCGGCCAAACTCAGTGAGCTGGAGCGAGGCTCAAGAGAGGGTTGGGACCTTGAACTCCCTCATTGACGCCAAGGATAAGGCCTTTGCCACCAAGGAGGCCGATTTGAAGGGTTTCAGAGGGTGACGGAGTTGGAGAAAGAGCCTTGAAAAGGCGAAGAGTCGGCGGGATGAGCTCCGCGGCGCATAAGGCCAGAGTGGGAGCCTAGGAACAAAGAGCTCGTGGCCAAGTGGAGGCCATGAAGGTGGTGGAGATTTTGGAGAAAAAGGTGGATGAAGTTTGTCCAGGCGGTGCTTCCATCTAACGGTTGGAGGCGGAGGGAAGTCCGCTCTGGATGATGTCCGCAAGGAGGCGGTGGAGGAGTATAAGAACTACGAGGAGTTCAAGAAGCGCTCATCTCTGAGAATCGCTCGGTATGAGGCGGGGTCCGGACACGGTCGGAACTTCACGGCCACGGGCAAGTTTTCCGTGCAGGAGTTGGCCGTGGTTGGCTCGCTTGTTGCTACGGATGGTGAATGCCTGCCCGGGCATGCATTAGTTCCTCTGCCCGAGGATGAGGTTAAGGGCTTGGAGGCATCCGCTGCGGCCTCCTTGCCTCTGTGGCGAAGTAAGCGCCCTTAGCACGATCGGCGAGCTGGATGAGGCTGCGATTTGGGGAGAACCCGATATCGCTTGGGGATGCCACTGGCTCGTGTTCTTCCAAATGGGCTGCCATAGGTGATCTCTTCCCCCGCGGGCGGCCCACGCTCCGGTCTCTGCTGAGCCCTCCTCGATCCTATTACGGAGGTGCTCGTGACTAGCCTTCCCTCTCCCAGCTCCGGCTTCGGGCGGGCGCGCGAAGGTGCGGCACGGAGTCCACGGAGGCCCCCGAGGATCAAACTCTTGCTTCGAAGTGGGCACGAAGGTGCGACCACAAATATGGTCATCGAGGATCCCGAGGGCCAAGCTCCCTTAGTATAGGTCTTTTTTGTTTCTTTTTTTTGTAATAGATTAGGACCTTGTAATTATTTTTCCTCATTAATAGAAGCATTTTTCTTCCCTTGGCTCCTGCATTGTTTATCTTAATTGCTCGTCTTGTAGGCTATTTTGAGTATTTGGTAACTTTCGAGCATCTTAGTACTTGCCTTCTTGCTTCTTACTTTTTCCAGCGTTTTTGACTAACAATTAAATTTTATACTCTCCTTCTGCGGTCAAAAGCTTAATAGGCCCTTTGCTCTCATTTTTTGAGTTTTCCTAACTCTTTATTCAAAACCCTATGAGGTTTTTAGTGAGAGTCAGCCCTATTTCTCTGTGACCGCGTTTGTTTAGCCTTGTGGCAAATTTAGGGGTCTTGACCCCAGTTTGTCTATTTGGCTTTGTTAAACTCTTTTGATCACTCCCATCCATTTACACTTATTCCCAGCCTTGCGAGCCGTGGTGTAAGTCAAAAGTAACCAAGGCAAGCTACTTTTATAGGGCATGTAGAAGGTGGCCGTGAGGCTTTTGTCTACGCATCAGTAGGTAGGAGCATATTTAGCATAGAGGCCCTTTAACCTACCGGCAACTGTATCCCCTTATTGGAGGTTCATGCTTTTTGACCCTTTATTCAAAACCCCATGAGGTTTTTTGTGAGGGTCTTGTGGCGATCAGGTGAACGGGCTTATATGTAGGCCTTTGTCACATACAGGCATACGAGTAACGGTCCTAACGAGGACCTTCGCGCACTGAGCGGGGCGGACTTTCGGTCTTTGTCCCCGCTGGCATCTATATCCACTTATTTTTGGTGGTGTCACGCGGGCAGGACGGAGTATCCCCCCCGCGATCTAGTACGGACGTAATGGCCCTTTGTACACATATAGGCTTGCGGATCTTAAAGGATCTTTGCGCATCAGTAGGTAGGAGCTCATATGTTGGCTCTTTAACCTACTGGCATCCGCTTGCGGGCATCCACTCTAGCTTTTAAGGCTGGTGGGAATAGGTTTTTGCATCAAAATATGATGATAACTTCTCACTTATATATATATAGGGGTCTATACTCCCTCCAAAAATTACAAAGATTTCAAAAGAAGTATCTTTTAAGGTGATCGCTATTCCAAGCGTGATTGAGCTCTGCTCCTTCCCTTGGTCGTAATATGTAGGTACCTTCCTTGATTATTTTGGTGACCTCATATGGACCTTCTCATTTCGGGGAGAGTTTGTTGAAACCGAGGTTGGGTCCCTTGGACCTCCACATTTAAGTACCCGATCTCAGCGAAAAACTCCTCTTATTCACTCTTTTATCATGGTGCCTCTTCGCCTTTTGCTTGTAGTTCACCATTTTTTCATTTGCCCGCATTCTCTTTCCTTCGAGATCGTCCGAGGTCACATCTTACATTTGCCTCATTCTGAGACTCATCGAAGTATGTGACTCTGTACGAGGGTAGGGCAACCTCAACTGGAGCCATTGCCTCAGACCCATACGTGAGTGAAAAAGGAGTCTCTCATGTTGAATTTCTTATGGTTGTGCGGATAACCCATAATGCGGTCTGGAGCTCGTCCAACCATCGTCCTCCTCGCCCCTCCAAATTTTTCTTTAGGGCGGTCAGGACTAGCTTGTTTGCGGCCTCAGCCTGGCCGTTTCCTTGAGGATAGGCAACTGCAGATTTGCGGTGTTGTACTTTCATTCTCTCACACTCCGCGGTGAACTTTGCGGAGAACTGAGTGCCATTGTCTGAAATTATTGCTCTGGGAACTCCAAATCGGCAATAGATGTGGTCATGGACGAAATTGATAGTATTCTCCTCGGAGATGGTAGCTAAGCCCTTGGCTTTTGTCCATTTAGTAAAATAATCCACGACCACTACATCATACTTAATGTTTCCTCTAGCAGTTGGAAATGGTCCAATAAGATCTATCCCCCACGTATCAAACGACCACGATGGTACTACCAAAGTCTGCTCTGTTGATGGTAGTCTAGGAATGTCCGCAAATCTCTGGCACTTATCACACTTTCTGACGTACTCTTGTGCATCCCTCCTCATTGTAGGCCAAAAGAAACCTTGGAATTTTATTTTGTCTGAGAGAGTGCGAGCACCTGGATGTCCGCCACAAACTCCTTCATGGACCTCATAGAGTAAGTTGGTGACCATGTGAGTTTTGACACATCTGAGCAAAGGCTTGGTGAATGATCGTCGAAAAAGTACCCCTTCGAGGACGAGGTATTTCGCGGACACCGTTCTGATGGCTCTAGCCTTTCTTTGGATCCTCGGGGAGGGTGTTTCTCGATGTAATCCTTGATCTCATCTACCCGAGTCCCTTACTTGATCCTCAGATTGTTTATACGAATTCGATCTATAGCGGGTCTTTACGTGAACTCAATCGGCAATCTGTTTCTAATTCCTCAATTTCTTGATCGGTTATTACGGAGAGGAGGTCGGCTTCCACATTATCCTCTCTCATGACTTGGTTCGGCTCATAGTAGGTGAAATTTTTGATGAGGGTTTTTGCAAGGCCGCGATGCGAGTTAGCCTTTGGGTTGATAGTATCATACTCCCCCTAATTTGATTAACTATGAAATTTGAGAGTCACTATTGATCTCTATATTACGAACTCCCAAGTCTCTTTGCCAATTTCATGCCTGCTATAATCGCTTCATACTCGGCTGATTGTTAGATGCCTCGAACTTGAACCTTAAGGCCCTCTTAAATTTCTCCCCGAGGGTGCGATCGAAGTATGCCCGCGCCACTAATTAGCTTGCTCGCGAGCCGTCCACGTATAAAATCCATTACCTCCTCTGGACGCTCCCTTGGGCGTATAATTTACGTGCTCGGGCTATTTGGGATTTCTTCGGATTACGCCGCTTTCTTTTTCCCAGTCATTGGCATCCGCCATTACGAATGATGATTCTACCACAAAATCTACTAAGGCTGCGCTTTGATTGTCTTTCTCGGGAGTAGGTGATGCGGAACTCGGTGAGCTCGATAGACCAAGCTAGCATTCTCCCAGAGGACTACTGGTTTGTGTAAAACCTTTCTAAGCGGGGCCTCGGTCGGTACGGTTATAGGGTGTGCGAGAAAAGTAAGCTCTTAATTTTTCGAGCGGATCTGAAGCAAGGCGTAAGCTAACTTTTCTATATTAAGATAACGCCCTTCTACGGCGGACAACGCCTTAGATACATAATAAAGCTGGTTTTTGGGAGTTATCCTCCTCCCTTACACAAGAAGCAGCCGGCTCTTTGCGGATCGATGCTTGCTAAATATAAAAAGAGTTCTTCCCGAGGCAGGAATTTTGAGTAGAGGTGGTTGCCCGAGGTATGTCTTGACTTCTTAGCTAGATGGCGATCGGTGCCCCATGTAAATTCATCGGGCTTCTTCCCCCTTTTAGAGTTTTGAAGAAGGGGAGGCATCTCTCTGGCGACCGCGAGATGAAGCGGCCAAGTGCGGTGATGCGACCATTGAGCTTTGTACATCCTTCACGCAAGCGGAGGTTTCATGTCCAATAGGGCTTGGATTTTTTGGATTAGCCTCTATCCCTCTTTGATTGACCATGAATCAGGAACTTGCCCGCCTTGACCCCAGCGCACTTAAGGGGATTTAGCTTCATGTTATTGCGGCGCAAGTTTTGAAGGTTTCCTCCACGTCGAGCTCGTGGGAGTTTTCCTTTGTTTTTATCACCATGTCATCAATATAGGCCTCGAGGTTTTACGCGGTTGGTTTTGAAGACCGGATTGACCATTCGGCGATATGTGGCTCCTGCATTTTTAGCCCGAAGGGCATCATTTGTAACAATAAGTCTTGCCCGCGACGATGAAAGCAACGGAGCGGACATCTTCGAGCCATTTGGATCGATGGTAGCCGGAGTATGCATCAATGAAGCTCAATACTACTGTGGCCGGCTATAGAATCCACCAATCGTCTATGCGAGGAAGAGGAAGCGATCTTTGGGGCATGCCTTGTTGAGATCGGTGAAATCAACACACATCCTCCACTTGCCGTTGGATTTTTTGACCATAACCACATTGGCCAGCCATTTTGGGTAGGTAATCTCCTTTATTATCCCCGCTTTGAGTAATTTTTCCACCTCTTCCTTGATCGCCATTTCTTTTTTCGGAGAGAAATACCTTGATTGTTGATGAATGTTCTTGAAGGATGGGTCATCATTGATTTTATGGAGGATCACGTCCTCGCTGATTCCTTGCATATCCTCCACCCTTCAAGCGAACACATCACAATTTGCTCTAAGGAACTCGATGAGTATCCTTCTCTCCTCGCAGTGAATTTCCAGCCCAACCTTAACAGTTTGCTCGGGGAAGTAGGGGTTGATGACCACCTCCTCGAGCTCGTCGTTAGGTTGAAGGTCGCTGATTTTACGATTGTGCAAGGAGTCAATGATAATAGTTGGGGGGTTGACCTGAGCTCCGGTCAGTGTGGCCATGGAATATATGACATTGCGGTCAATTTCTCCCTCAATGCCTCGATCAATGTATCCTCCCTCGATCGGGGCCAACTGTTTGGATTTTCTGCTCGTCTTGAGCTCCACCTTAGTGGTATGGAAAGAAAGCATGCCAATTGGAATGGGCGGCGGCACAAGTGCTAGGGCCTTCCCTTTCTTCGTTTTGTCCTCGCCCTCTATCTGCGGGCGGGATGTACGGCCTTTATACGCCTTTCTCTTCTCCTCGAGTGCTCGGAGGAATCTCCGGGCTAGTTCTTGATGGTAGCAACCCCGCCGGGGTGTTAAATTTCACCCTACGGTGGGGAACGGAAGCAACTATTCCCAATTCGGCTGGCCGGTTATGCGAGAATAGCATTGTATTGGGAAGGAAGATCGACCACCATGAAAGTGATTTTGGCCGTCTTCTGCATGGGTTTTCCCCAATAGTTACTTCAAACACAATCGTCCCCTTTACCCCAACTGCGTGATTTGTGAAGCCTTCCAACATGCCCGCATAAGGAGTCAGGTTAGCCTCGGTCATCCTCATGCTAACCAACGTGTGGTAGTAGAGGATGTCTCTGCGCGCGCCCGTATCAATTAGGACTCGGTGTATGTTGGCCCGGTTTATTTTCATTGGGATGGTAATGGGGTGAGTAGAGTGAAATAGGGAGGAGGCAAGTTCACTCTTCTTGAACCCTATTTCTGCTCTTCTTAGAGTCATGGGGGAATCGGAAAAACTTTCTCCAAAGTGCGGATTTGAATGGAGAGTTGTTTATTGGAGGGAGGCTCCTCGCGATGAAATGAATGTCATAATCCTCCAAATCATCATCATAGTTATCTCTCTCATTCCTTTCGGGGCCACGTGTATTTCGTGCCCATTCTTGGTTATTATTGTTGGGGGCATTGTTGTTGTTCCCTTTAACCCATTTGAGTCGGCTCCCGTTATTGATTTTCTGTTTGGATTATTCTCTTCGGTTGGAAGCAATCTTGATGCAGTGCCCGTGGTCGTTGTGATATTCACGGAACTTAGCCCTACTCCTCTCATTTGGTTTTACGAGCATTGGGGGAGGAGGAGGAAGTGCGAGGCTCTTCATTATTACCACTCTTGGCTCGGTGAGCTCGGTGAAAGGTGTACTATCTACGCCTTCCGAAGTTTGTCGACCCACGGCCTCTGTTTTTGCCACGATTATTGGGGCGGGCGAGGCTCAGGGGTGGTCTCTGGACTTGGCTTATTCTCTCCTTTCTTTGAGGCTCGGGGAGCGGGCACGTTTGGCTCTTCGGCGGATGCATGGCCGAGGCTCTTTCATACATTTCCTCCACGGTTTTGGCGGGTGGAGGCAAAATTCATCTTGAGGAAAGAGGAGGTGAGGCCGCCCTCAAAAGCAGTGCGATGTCTCCTTCCTCTAAGTTTACAATCTCCTCGCTCACCTTTACGAACCGAGAGATGTAATCTTTTGTTGCTTCGCACAGGGCACCTTGACACGGACAAGGTCTGTCTTTGGTCTAGCGGGCACACCGGCACAGCAAAGGCATTAAGAAAGATGCTCTGAACTGGTTGAATGATTGGATGGACCGAGGTTTGAGAGCCGGCATCCGGGATAGGGCCTTGCCCGTGAAGGTCGCGGCCGAGGCTTTGCACATTACGGACTCATCGAGGAGAATAGAGCCATTTGACCCTCAAATCGTCCCATATGGCTTTTGGCGTTCTTGGAGCCATCATAGGTGTCCATGCGGGGGTTTGCCCTACGTATAGGTGCCGCGCAATCTTGTCGGCGAAGGCGTCCATGGTGCGGCCACACTTACAGGCGACCTTTTGATGGGTTTCCCACATTTTTGCATAAAATCCACAAACTCGGGGTTACGATTGTCAACCTTTTGCTTCTTAGCTCGTGGAGTCACGACCTTCTCCTTGGCGGAGCGAGGTGCGGCTTTGGACTTCGCACGTAGATTGGATTGGGCCTCTTCTCCAACCTCCTCGCTATCTTCCACATGCGCACGCGCTGCGCTGGCATTGTCCGCGCTCGAGGTTGGTTCGGCCGGTTTGCCCCCTAGCAGCGACTAGCAAGCGATTTAGGGAGCTCGTTGGGAGAACCTTTGTGACCCACGAGGGAAGCTGGAGCCCTCCGTTGGCCTCTATCTCAAACATCTCAATTGAGCGTCGGCGATGGCCGTGGCCTCCGCGACCGGCTTGGATTTGGAGGCTAGAATCTCTGTCCTTCTCGGGATTTGCTCAGGGAGAGTGGAGTGTTTAAGGCGGTGTTTTTCGGAGGAGCTTGGGGGTTTTGGGCTATTATTTAGGAGGGCTTGGGCTTTTCGGCTCGGGCCTCGTCTGTCGGTTTGTGTATAGCTCTGCAGGGATGGGGAAAGGCATGTGTGATGGGCGAGAACGTGCCCCGTACGGTTAAAAACGAGAGGTCGTAGCCTTTCCCTTATTGACATTAGAAGGTGAGGCTGGTTATCCTCCTACAGGGTCGAATGACCGGCGTTTTCCAATATTCTAGACATGTTTGGAAGAGAAGGAAATGGCGAAAAGGAGAGCTTTTGACGGTCGGTTGTTTAGAATACAAGGTGTTTACGGAAACAAAGATTTAAAACGGGAAAAACTAATGAAAGTCGAGTTCCGGTAATGGAACCCTTGATGACGCCAAGCTTTTCGGGGTCGGGAGCGGTTCGAGGATATACGGCTAGGATATTTTGGTGGATTGATGTACCTAAATCACAACACAAAAGAGCACCATTAAGGTCAAAGTCGGATCTTACTCCAACTCAGGCCCTCGGGTGTGAGAGTAAGAATACTGAGATAATAAGGCTTGGAATACCTTGGAGTGTGTGTGTGTGTGTGTGTTTAGGGTTTAAGAGTAATATTGCTTACTCAATATATTTAGAACTTACCTTGCCCAAGGGGACAAAGGTCTTCTATTTATAGGCAATGTAGTGGTGCTTGTTGATGTAAGCAATGAGATCGGCCACAGGGGCACTTTGGTATTTGACCGGCTACACGTGTCCATGACTAATTGGCCTGTCGGGGAGGAACATTGGCTGTCGAGGGACATAGGTGAAAGGGACATGAGCCGTGTAGATGGCTTGGCGCATTAAATGAAATAGTAGGCGCTGGCGAGCCGCATTAAATGCGTGATGGGGGAGCCGGCAACTTGCATGTCAGAGCCAGTAAGCTAACTTGCTCAGTAAGGCTTGACATTAACTGGGAAGCAGGAGAGTTTAACTGGGAGGCAGACATGAGCCCGCGGTCAACATCGTGGCCGCGGTCAAGGTATTTGAGGTGGGCACGGATGGAGCGGTCACACCTCCTGCGGGCATGGATCCCGCGGACATACAATCTGCGGGCACGGACCAATCGGTCATAGATCGTGCGGGCACGAATATAGCGGTCAGGATCCCTCCAGTCTTTGATAGGATTAATGCGGGGAGGGACGCGGTCTTGACCTCAAGGGCCTATCTGTCCGCGATTTTCCCCTCCATTAGTTTAGGAACTGTCACATCACTGATTCCTTGGACCAGATCGAGCGCAAGCCCGATCCAATAGATCCTGGCTCATCAGGTAGACTTTGCGGGCATATTCAGTAATATTGCGGATAAATAACAATTCTCTTTCCGTTAATAGTGTTAGTACAATCTTTCTTTTCTATCTCTCTCTCTACTCTCTCTCTCTAGCGTCACTCCCTCTTCCCAAAACATTCCCGCCCGCTGCTGCAAGCCTGCAACCAACACCGTCGTCGCCTCCTCCTCTCTTCTGCCATGGTCGCCGCCCGTTCTCTCTTCCTCCATGGAGCCGCTCTCTCTCTCGCTTCTCTCTTTTGCCATGGATTTTCCGATCACAACGCAATTGCAGCAGTACGATGTAGTACGATGTTGTAGATGGTTTCGGCACAGGTATCTCTTCTCTCCACTCACCTTTTCTCCCTCTTAGTCCAATCTCATATCCCTAAATTTCTAAATTCTTAACAAATTTAGGGTTTTGAATTTGAAACTCTTTCAAATTTTGAAAGATTTCTATAATTTGCATTTGAATGTGTTTTCAAGGTGTGCATAGAACATAAATTTAGGGCATCATGAAGAAGCAGCTCCATCTGACAGATGTTTAGCTCCACCCTCCTTGGTCACTGTCGGGCTCGGCTCCACCCTACAGGGAGAAATTGATTTTTATGTTTTTTTTTTTTTTGTTAACTGTCCTTTGAGTGTTTTGATTTTATTGCTTTTTATAAAACAAGAAAATAGAAAAATCAATCATGGTACTTTTTTCATTTACGAAATTAAAATCTTCCTTGTGTAGTACTATGTGTCATGTGTAAGCATATTAAAATTAGGTTTCCAAATAGACACCCTTTTGGATTTGGGATGTGTGCAGTTTCACGGCAGTTGGATTTTGCCTATAATATATAATTCTTAGTAAAAAATGTACTTACTCCGAATCTAAATGAATGGTTAAAAAAGGTTTCAAATTTGCTCTTGATCAAGAGCAAAATTGAAGAAAAAAAATCGACAATCATTTAGATCGAATATAATACACAAACTATGAAATAATATAAAATGTAATTCATTTATAATTATAAAATGTAACTCATCAACTATACCCCGAAGCGGATCCCCTCATCTTTACCTTGGTCTACTTTTGAGCAAGGAAGTGAGAGAAAGAGAAAATAAAGATTTCACAATGGTACAGATTAAAGATTTCAGTTGTTATGCTTATCATGTTATGTTCTTTGTTTATCAGTGTTTGATCCTCAGTTTTGCTCTTTTGGTCAAATGTTGAATGGTACTTGTTTACTGGATTATCTTATGATTTCTAGATCTTTAATACCATAAAGACCGGATTTTTTATGGTTAAATTTCCGATGATGAATGTAATCTCGGTTCTGAGTTGTATCCTAAACTTCGTTTCAATTTTTATAAGCTTGATCACTCCTAAAATTCGTTGTCTTTGTGCCGATAGTAGGTATGAATGGAAGTTTCAGCTTTTTGGCTTGAAATTCTTTACTTTCTGGAGTTTTCTTTTTGATGGATGTTGAAAGATAAGTATTCTTCATTCAATAGTTTTCATCATCCGTTCGGTTACTATGTGCGGTTTTTATTTACTCAGGTTTCATTGTTTGACTATGTTTGTGCCATTGTTTTCTGCTGTAGGACTTTGTTTTCATGATCATTTTTGGTTATTTGTAGGTTTAGAACTCGAAATTTTCTGATTAAACAAGTTGCTCGAGGTACGTTTCACCTTCAACTGTAGACAGTCTTGAGTTCACACTGAAAGATAAAAATTTAGTAAGATTCACATATAAATAGGCATGATTTAGTTGTCAAGGAAATGTAGTTATCTGTTGCATACTTCTGATAAATTTTGGGCACTGCTGAGATAAGCAGCGCCCATGGATGCCACGACAAGTGGGACCCCTATTATTCAGTACCATAACATACCTGATGTTGATAAATCCGACATTGTTTTGGCGATGAGTGTCCCTGTGAATTCCCACTGTCTGCAAATCCCTCCATTGTTCTTCATGTTCTTACAGGGTGCAATTTAAACCCTCAGGATCTCGCAAAGCTAGATGCAAGTTCCTTCTCTATTATCAAGAAATGAAAAAAAAAACGTATTAAGAAACAAGTACTCCCTCCCTCCGTCCCAAAATGAATGTCTAAAAAAAATCAAATTTATATGAAACTTTTTTGGACATTCATTTTGGGACAGAGTTAGTTGAATTGATGGTGCTGTTGATTCTATGTAATATATATTTTTGCAGGCAACATGTTCTTTCTGCAAGCGGCCTGCTCATTTTTCCCCGATCACGAGCTGTGCTTGTCAGAGCTTGCAGCTCTTGACATGTGTCAGAAACGAGCTATATTTAAACCAATGACGATAGAAGAACACCAAGAATTGAAAGAAAGATGTGAGGGATCTTGGAAGCTCGTTTTAAGATTCTTTCTAGCCGGAGAAGCTTGTTGCCGGAGAGAGAACTCAGAAGCCATAGCGGGTCCGTCATAGTATTGCCGTGACCTCGAACGGTGTTGCTTACTCTTTCGGCTCAAACAGCTCCGGGCAGATCGGTCACGGGACCATGGAAAAGGAGTGGTGACCCCGCCAAATCTGCTCTCTGCAAGGCATTCGGATTATCCAAGTGGCTGCCAGAGCCGGCCGGTCAATGCTGATAAGCGAATCAGGGCAGGTTTAAGCAATCGGCAATTTCTTTACAGCCGTGTTATCTAGAGAAGGAAGAGTTTATACATTCTCATGGGGAAATGAAACCAAATTAGGCCACCAAACAGATGTTAATGACTAAATGCCCCATCCTTTATTGGGTGCGCTCGAGAATATCCCAGTCGCAAAAATCGCAGCAGGATACTGCTACTTGTTTGCTTTGACAAGGACAAGATTGTGTGATAGTTTATGCAGATGGTGTTTCCAGTCATGAGACTACAGTAATCACGAAAGGGTACCCTCATATGATCATATCAATGGGGACTCTTGAATCCAATATCCTTAATGGCAATACTGAAATTAAGGAATTTGAGGTGAAAGAATGCACAACTGAAGTTTCGATACAGAAATCTGATGTTCTCAACTCAGGGGCGAGCTTGGTGAAGGATAAGCTGACACCTGGCACTCAGAAAGCAAAGGATGAAAGTAGGAAGTCTAGAACTTCTACCAAACTGGCTACAAAATCTACAGTTGGAAATTCTAAAACGAAGCCCACTGTTCCACAACCATTTGCTCTCGCAACTGAAAAGCGTGCCTTATGTGGAGCTCGTGCAGTTGGTACTGAATTGGATATTGCAACTCCTATTAGACTATCTCAAGCTAAAATTTCGCCAGTTACGAAAAGACAAAATGAGGTAGCTTTCATGTCTCAGATAGTCATGATAGTATTCTTTTTTTATTCAGTTATGTAGCTTTTTTTATTAATTGTTTTTTTCCTTTTGCAGCTTGTATCACCGTCAATTGTAAGGAAGCCATTGCAACCTGATAATAAGTAGCATCCTGACAAAGATGATTCTTGTTCTGTTGCTTCCTCGTATCCATTTTTATGTCTTAGAGAAGCCTGTGTTTTATGTTTTATTTTGTAAAGCTGTTTGTATATCTGAATCTGCTTTGCTATTGAAAAAATTCTTTAACTATGCAAAGAACTGTTGCTTCAGTCAGAAAGTTCAGGCCAACTGCTGCTTCTGCTCCAGTTTTCAGATGCAGCACACGTGCAGAGAGACGGAAGGAGGTTGTGTTTCTGTCAATTTCATACTCATTAACCTTTTCAAGGACTTCTGCATTTGAGCTTTCTAAAATGCCATCTCTGTCCCTTACTAATTTCTTTTTAAAATAGTTTTATTTAAAATTAAAGAAGCACCAGGCACTCGAGGCTGAAAAAAGTCAATGTAAAGAATGAACCAAGGTACATATATATGAGCATAATTTCTTTCTAAATATTTACCAATAGTAGTCCCTTCTCCATCTATCCAATCGTAGGATTTTGTGTTGTTCAAAGCTTAATGTCTTATAGATCTGAAATATTTTCTTTCTGCCTTCTGTAATTTGGTCCTTCTTTTTAACTTTGAAGGAAGAAAACGAAGAAGCCATCAAGCAACTACGAAAGAGTTTGTTGTTTAAGGCTAACCTGATGCCATGTTTCTACGACGAGGGTCCCTCACCAAAGGTTGAACTGAAAAAGGTACACGAAGATTATCTTGCTTCTCAAAATAGTTTTTTTTTGGGGTCTTGCTAACTAGTGTCGTTGGCACTAGAGTCAATGTGTCCCAATTAGGAAATTCATTAGACAAAGAATCAATATACAATGATTTCGGGAGGGGGGATTCCAAATGCTTTCAGGATGATTCCCAATTCACATATTTTTATTTGTAGGCATTACCTAGTGCCATATAGGACCGTTTGTAAGCAAAATCCTACATTTAAAAGATATGAGTATATAACAGAGTGCAAAGTTTTATAACTGCAAAAACTTGAATAAGAGCAATTTCATTGGCAGTAATATTCTGCAAAGCTCTACATAAACTAGGGCTGTGCAAAAACTTTATGGAAACAAACCTATCCACTTGATACTAATAGTAACTCTTTTAATTTAATTTCTATTATTTGTCTAAGTTTTATGACGCACGGCTGTTAGACTAGTTATTCATAAACCCATGAACCCACCCACCCATCCCAATCCATTAATTACCCTATCCAACCCAACTCAACCCAATAAAATAAAAAGATTCAAATAAATAAACCATTTGAACTCACCCCAATTCACGGGTTAAGAAAGGTTTAACCCGATTAACTGGAAATTTCTCAATTCCCTTCGTTCATGGTCTTGGATAATAAGAAGAGTGTTTACAATGTAAACTTTACATTGATGGTCTCCTATTCTTCATCTTTTTAAAATACATCATAATTTCTTCGTTTTCAATTTTCTGAAAAACCTCATCCTCTATAAATAACATCAAACAATCGTTCAACCAAGCATCTCCCATTTTGTTACGTAAAGGTGTCTTAATATGAGCTTCATCGCGGAAAATACTCTCTCAACGGTTGCCGTTGCGACAAGCAAGAGTAATGCAAGTTTGAGTAGTTAATAAACTAAAGGATAAACAATATCCTTTCTTTTTGAAATCTCAAATCCCCTAAATTTCTAATTCCCTAAATTTCCAACACTGTTTCAAAATACATACAATAATTTAAAATGTGAATAACAATAAAATATCAAACAAATACCAACAACAAGACAAAAATTCATACTAATCATATAAATATAAATAAGACTATAGTTCAAAGTTTCTAACCTCCTGTACGGGGAGCCTCATTGAATTTAGAGCCTAAAGTAGTCTGTCCACGCGATCTCTTCAAATCTTGAGGCGGAGGTCCCATTTGGGAACCAATCCGAAATCCCAAACTGATTTTAAAATTAAGCAGAATGTTAAATATACACAAATAAGAATTCAATAACCATATACATATTAAACCCATTGTTAAAAATAAAAATTTGTATTTTTTTTTCATGTGGAACAGAAGAAGGAAGGATTATATAAATACAATATTGAATTCATGTTTAAACCCATTGTTATAAAAGTAAAACCCACCAGCCACCACTACTATTTGTGTTTCCAAAGATGCTTTCACTCCAACCAACACCACCTCAGTCAAACACCCACGCGAACCCACCCACCCTCACCTCTCACCCGTAAAATAAATATAATTTTATTCATATTAAAATTATTTTTTGACAACTCTCCTGCCGATTCTCCACCCCAAACCCCACCCACCCTATCCCCCCATCCACCTACCCCATTTTGTATTTTCATCAGAAAATGTTTGTCTTAGATTTACCAAGCGCATGAAAATGTTTTCTGAAAAAGGGATGATGAGCATGGGTCTTTGCTAGAAAGGGATAAAATAGGGAGAGTGGTGGTGTGACTAGTGTTGAATATTGGGTATACTTAGTATTGCGGGGGTATTCAGCAATATTGCGGGGGTAAATAACAATTCTCTTTATAAACTCATGAACCACCCATCCCAATAAAATAAAAAATTCGAATAGATAAATCATTTGAACTCACCTCAATTCACGGTTCAAGAAAGAAAGGTTTAACGACCTGTTTAACCCGATTAACTGGAAATTTCTCAAATCCAGTCGTTGTCGCCCTAATCTTCGCCCTTCAGTCTTCTGCCCTTCTCCCTCGCATCTCCGCTCTAACTCCATCGACTGCAAATCGGGGCGACTACCCACATGGAAAGAGAGAGAAAACAATTAGAGGAGGGAGAGGAGAAGGAGAGCCATTGGTGCCAAGATTTACGCCGGACTTCGTGCTCAAGGTAATTTCAGGCTTCCTAAACACCGACAACAACGAGGTTCTTAAAGCTCTCCGTCTTGAAGCCATTGGGTCGTTGAAGAAGACGTCGCCACCTATCGCAAGAGTTCATTTCTCCCTTGCCCTCTATGTATATCTCTTTACTAATTTGATTTAATTTCGTTTTTTAAGGGTTTTTAAGGGTTAATTTTTGGACTGATTTTGGGGTTTTCCGATCTACTGTTTGATTTTATGATTTTTAGTTGATTTGGTTGATTGCTTTTGCCAAATTTTTTGACTTTCCTTTAGATCCATACAGTTCTTTATCTTTTAGGTCTGATCTATTGGGTTGATCTTGGGTTGACTTTAGGGATGTTTTGAGTTTGTGTTGGACAATTTATTCATGGACTACTATTGGGATTTGCAAGCACTAGCATTTTCTGATTTAGACATATTATCAAACACTTTGAAGGCATAATTCACTGAGTCTTTTTTGCTCATCATTTGAGTAAAATACTTTCTCATAAATTAGCAGCTTACTTAATGACATGAAACAAATCAACTGGTTATGATTCTTTGTTAATATGAAAGTCAAAAGTGGAATACATGTGTTTATTTCTCAAGTTAACCTTAGGCCTAGTTAATATTTGGATGAGTTTGGATTTTATCTAGTCATGTCATTTTCAGTCACATTGTAGGGTAATTTTTTGCAAGTTAGGCATTGGTTCTTATTGGTAAGGAATGATTTTGAAAGCCTTAGGAAATGCAACTTTGAGTAGGGTATTTAGTGTTATGGAATTGTGGTCCTGCTTTTGATCAAGACATATTTTGCCATTACCGATGAAACAATCCGGGTAAAGATTTCAGAGGGTCCCTGGGATATCCAAGTTTATAAGGTAAGACCATTTACAATGGGCTTGTTGAATCCCATTTTCAATAGTTGAATACAATTGAAACCATTGCGAAGGGGTATTTAATGTTGAAAAAAAAAGCTTTGTTGAATATATTCAACAACTATTGAATCCAAGTAGGCCCCTGCTTCCTTGCCACGTGGCGCCACCGGATAGGGCCGACATGGCGCGTGACAAGGGCGTCTGGTGGTGCAGGTGATTGTTTCATTTGATTTGGACACAAAAAAAAATCCTTTTTTTCAATATAAATTTCTCAATTATCCTTCATTTATTCTTATTTTTTATTTTTCAATATCTTTTTAGTGAAATGGATCCCAATAATAACCATTTCAACACTCAAAATTCAGGTAATTTTCCTTTTAACTACAACAATCTTAATAATTTTCAATTTGAAAATCAATCTTCTAACCAACCACGTCCTCAAAATATACCAAATTTTTGTTTTCCACCAAATTTCATGCCTTCATCTGTGCCAAATTTCTCAATTATCGTTCATTTACTCTTATTACATAATATGATTGTTGAGGATGAACGAGATACGTATGCTCAGAATTGGACCGCAATCCGAGAATAGTGGGTCTAGTACACAACAACCCGAAGCAAATGGGTCTAGTACACATCAACCATTCTCGACTGAGGTACTACCTGCATTTGCAAATCATGTGCATGCTAGATATAAATTGCGTGATCCAAAAGTTCATCAAGAATTGCAGGCGGATCTAATCAAGCACATATGGGCAAAGTTCGGAATGAGAAGTAATTAAAGATTATTTTTAAGTCTTTTAATGTGTGATTTAATAGTTTTATTGTATTGTGAGTCGAGTCTATTGTGTCGTAGGCTTATTGTAACTTTTCTTTGTTTTAATAATAATTATCGTCTTTCGTATTTATTTAATTGCAATTAAAAAAATTAATTAAGTATGAAGTATTTTTGAAATTATAAATGATAATAATAATAATTATTATTTTACTAATCATAAAAATAAAGAAAATAAAATAAAGTTGGTGGGGTATAGGATGATGAGTTGGAAGGGTGTTGAATTTTATTAAACAAAATCATTGTAGGGTTAAAAATTGAATGGGGTGTTGAATTATTAGGCAGAAGAAAGAGAAGCTGATGTGGAGTGTTAAAGTGGGTGTTGAATGTTGTTTGGGTATTGAAACCATTGTAGATGGTCTAAGGCTGGTTTGAGCTCAAATAGGTTTATAGGGTAAGGCTATTTGTGAGTTTTCATCTGATCTTGGTATTGAACTGAGTTTCATTTGCTCTTTTAACACAAAGTTCTATCATTTCGGAATGACTTATTTCATTGCTGGTTTTTTAACACTTTTTTATTATCTTCATGAACAGACAAGTGGACTCATGCTGTATTTTTGAATGGATGTTAGGACGCGGGGTAACCATATATAAGATTCCTCCCAATTTCCAAAAACCTCTGCAATGCCCTTCTGCTTTCCACACCGTGCCTTCTTATAGGTAATTTCCTTTTCAAACCTACTACTGATGTGTGCAATAATAACTCCAACATTGACATCTGAATCGGCCTTAATAAGACCAACTACTTCCCGACCAATAAACTTGGCATCTAGGTTGGGGTGATCTCGACTTTCTTCAGAATATAAGTAGCAATGAGGAGCCTTATACTTAGTCACTTCCCAATATCCAAACTTTCTCCAGCTCACACAAACATAAAAATTGCATGAAATTTTTTTCAATAGACATTCAATTACCCATGTGTGAGTTGTGCTCTTTCTTACCCTAAACCGGCGATTGTTGCGAATATGGTACCTTTTTATATCAAATTGCGCCTGTTCTTGCTAGAAAAACGTATCCCTTTAGCAATTTCATGGTTATCCGGATCCCAAACTGAAAAATTAGGTGCATTATGGTAATCAATGAAGCCTTCTTGTCGAGCAGAACTACCAATATCACTGTTAAAGGGATAAGTGGTCTCTCTCGTACCTTCGATTTTCCGGCGCTTCATAATGAACAAAAGGTGTTTCCACGTCATCATCAATCGGTCCATTATCACCCTCTCCCAAATCGACATCAGAATCACTACTACCCTCCTGATATTCATCATCATCATCGTCTAGCATTGCATCTACATCAGTGTCTTATTCTTCTTCATAATCTACATCATCTTCAGAATTATCGTCATTTATTAACATGATCATTTTGGCATGCCCCATAATCATAATTTGGTGTTTGGGTTGATACAAGTGTGTGTACTTGGACCAACCCCTGCATTAAGGTTATAACTTGGTGAATACCCATAAATGGTCTCAGTGTGCAGTGTTTCAAACTCATGATAACGTCGATTTTCAATCACTTTTACAACCACATACAGTTGCAAATTACCCATCCCCCCAAAGCTTGCTAAAACATCGAACATTATATCCATACATGCATCATCTTCAATAAGGAAAGGGCAGTACTGACCAATTCCACTATCAAAAGTATGAGGACATCTATAAATGACTTCCAAATCATATTGTGACCGATCTAAGCCCATCTTCTTATATAATTCATTAATCAACTCATTGTATCCTAACATTTATATCTATAATATACTAAAACACAGTTAAAAATTAAAATTTTATATCTGAACACAAGTGAAAACAAAATGATGTTAATTTACTTTGATTCTTGGTATTAAACGATTCTGACGAAATTAAATGATGTGAAGATTTGTTTGTTTTTTTTTTTTTTAAGAGCAAGTATGAGAGGAGGATATGAAAGAATGAGAATGAATCTGGATGCATAGTCACTTTAAACTCGCTACACCATGTAGCGAGTTCTGTGTGACCGGTCAAACTCGCTACATGGTGTAGCGAGTTCTGCTTTGTTAATTATACTGATTAATTCAAATGCCTAAACCCTAATTTACTGAACTCGCTACACCGTGTAGCGAGTTTCAACGGTAATATGTTGTAGCGAGTTTCCAAAAAGTGGTCATTTTGGAAAATAGTTTGGAAAGAGAGTTAGTTTGGGAAATAGATTTTTAAAACAGAATTATTTCAGAAAAAAATCCATTTATTTATAATGGGTAAAATAGTCCTCTAAATTATATAAAATTGTTAAAATGGAGAAAGTGAAACAAATAAAACCTCATGGTAGTAAGATTTATCACAACATCATAGGTATTAGGTACTTGAAATCAACATCGACTCACATGTCGGGAACTCTTCGGAGACTTTTACATTGCTCCAGCCCACATACCCTGTTCTTGAACAGTCCAGAATTTCTAGGGCCACTGCCACTGCCATTGATGAAGAGCAGGGAAGCTTCCGGATGAATCAAGCTTTCTCCACCAAACTTAATCTGCCTCAAGAAATTGCACCGCCATGAAGGATCCAGATAATCCTTGAAGTTTTACTAACCGACCTAAGCTAGTATAAATAGGGGACAATGCTTTTGGGAGAGACACTCCAGTCCAAAGTCTTACGTGAAGTGAAGTTGTGAGTGATCCTAGTGAGTTATTATTTGGTGTATTAGAGCCTATAAAATATGTGCTCTAGATACTTGTAACTTGTCCATTGTAAGTAATTATTGAATTAATAATAATAGTGAGTTATTATTATTACTTATGGTTCGCCAATTCGGGTACGGAAATTCAACAAGTGGTATCAGAGCGGTACGACCCGAAATCGCGGGAACCGTTGTTGAGGCGTTGTTCGGGATCGTTGCAGGTGCACAGTAGGAGACTGTGAAGCTCGTGGTGGGAGACCAGACTTGCTTGGTGACGTGCACGGAGACAGTACCAAGTCACGATGGTAGATCCAACAAGCGCATTTGGTGGAGTCAGGAGACTCAACAATGGCAATTATAAGTATTAGCAAACGTGTATGCAGTCGTACTTACAAGGACAAGAGTTATGGAATGTCGTGGGTGGTAGTAAGACCACGCCACCGGAAAATGACACTCAAGCATTCCAAAAATGGGAAGCGAAAGTCGGGAAGACTATGTACGCGCTAAAGATTAGCGTTGAGGATGAACTTTTGGAGCATGTTGATGATGCACAAAAGAATTTCAAAAATTAATTTTTAGTCGAGCAAATTTTATTTTTTTAAGACATTCATTTTGGGACGAAAGGGGGTAGAAAATTAGATTGAATGGGATATAAAGAGATGGGACTCCCGTTAGCCGTAATGTTGTTATTGTTGTTTAAATTGCAAATATTACTTTCTTTTTTAAACTTTCTGACCATTAGATTCATCATGCAACATCCGGAGGAGATTGTCGGTCCGGAGGAGATTGTTAGACGAATTTCAGAAAAAATAAGGGTACCATTATCAAACCAGGATCGATAAAGGGAACGATCGATATGGGATAGCCAAGTCGAAACTTAAAGAACACCCGGATGAGTATAGCTTTATGCTCCAAACATTTAGACAAAATCTTGAAGTTTTCTGCAGCCATAGTAGATCAAAGCAAGTTTCCTTGCTCAGATAGATCCCAGTTGTTCAAATTCCTTGTTATATTTAGATTCGATCAATATCCCGAATATCTAGTGCCTAATTCAAAAGATGACGAGTTGGTTACCAATGCCCGTAGGGTTCTTGATGGGTCTGATCATCGGATTATAGTTAATGGAGAAAATGTTGTTGATATGCTCAAATAGAGCCTGCAGAGAGAGCGGCATTCTTTGCCGCCGGGGGCAACGGCGCTGCCCGCCTCAGTCACCGCAACAATCTCCTGGGACCATCTATAGGATGAAACCGAATCATGAAAACAGTGTCATACAAGGGGACCATCATTCTAAGTGGTCTCCTCGATAATTGTAGCATGTTCCCAAGTTTTGGTATAAATACAACTTCATTGATCCGCATTCTTTCATCTCCATTGCTGGACATCTCGTCCAAATTTTTTTGACAGAAGACTTTGTCAAAGAAGCTGACAAGTGCATCACTAGTTGAGTTGAGTGAGTTGAGTCAAGTCGAGCTGAGTCTAGTCATTGTTGTTGGCAGAAAACATTATTTCATTCTTGATTGTAATGTAAGTAAATCGGTAATCGTGTTGATAACCGATCTTCTTATAGCGTGCAATATGCCAATGATTGGCATGGAAACACTTGATTGTGCACATATATTGAACTCCTGTCTAAATCGTTATTGTCTCATTTAAAATATGCATATATATATCTATATATCTGCATATATCAAATGAAAACCATAACAAAATGAGAATATATATATATATATATATATATATGCATATATATATGCATATATCAAATGAGAACCATAACAAAATGAGAACCGTGAGAATCACTTGTATACACTTGTTTACAGTAGATACTTAGCTACTGTATATATATATACAGTCTACTGTATATGTATACAGTTGTTAAGTATCTAATGTATACAAGTATATAACCACACGTATACACTTGTATACAGTAGCTAAGTATCTACTGTATATGTATACAGTCTATTGTATATGTATATAGTAGCTAAATATCTACTGTATACAAGTGTATACAAGTGGTTCTCACGGTTCTCATTTTAAATGGTTCTTATTGGAGTATATATCTATCTATATATATATATATATATATATATATATATATATAAATGCATATTATAAATGAGACAATCACTATTTAGACAGAAGTTCTATATATGTGCACAGTCAAGTGTTTCCATGCCAATGCATTGGCATATTACTGTTATAAGAAGACTGGTTAACAACACGATTCTGATTTACTTACATTACAATCAAGAATGAAATAATGTTTTCTACTAACAACAATGACTATACTCACCTTGACTCGACTCGACTCAACTCAACTAGTGCTGCACTTGTCAGCTTCCTTGACAAAGCCTTCTGTCAAAAAAATTTGGACGAGATGTCCATCAATGGAGATGAAAGAATGCAGATCAATGAAGCTGTATTTATACCAAAACTTTGGAACATGCTACAATTATCGAGGAGACCACTTAGAATGATGGTCCCCTTGTATGAGCTTGTTTTCATGATTCGGCCATCCTATGATGGTCCTGTGAGATTGTCATGCGGTGACTGAGGCGGGGACAGTGGCGGTGTCCTGGGTGGTGGCAGTAAATGCTGCCTCTCTGCTGGCTTCATTTGAGCATATTCAACAACATTTTCTCCTTTAACTATAATCCGATGATCAGACCCATCAAGAACCCTATAGGCGTTGGTAACCAACTCGTCATCTTTTGAATTAAGCACTAGATATCCGGGATATTGACCGAATCTAAAGATAACAAGAAATTTGAACAACTGGGACCTATCTGAGCAAGAAAACTCGTTTTGGTCTACTATGGCTGCAGAAAACTCCAAGATTTTGTCTAAATGTTAGAGCTATACTCATCCGGGTGTTCTTTAATTCGACTTGGCTATCCCATGCCGATCGTACCCTTTATCGATCCTGGTTTGATAATGGTCCATGACTGGACCCTTATTTTTTCTGAAATTCGTCTAACAATCTCTTCCGGACCGACAATCTCCTCCGGATGTTGCATGATGAATCTAATGGGCAGAAAGTTTGAAAAAGAATGTAAAATTTACAATTTAAACAACAACAAAACCATTAATTGATATGCAACAAAAATGAGATGTGCAGCAAAATTGTAAACTGTAAACAACATTACTGCTAACGGGAGTCCCATCTCTTTATATCCCATTCAATCTAAGTTTCTACCCCCTTTCGTCCCAAAATGAATGTCTTAAAAAAATAAAATTTGCTCTTGACTAAAAATTAATTTTGAAATTATTTTGGTCATTCATTTGGAATGTTTTAAGTTGAACAACAACGCTTTCTATAAATTCACCTAAAATATGGTAGATTCTCTTCAGACAAGAAGAGAGTGAATGAATACATAATGCTTAAAAAAACTACTCCCTCCGTCCCACTTTAATTTCAATTTTTGGTATCTCATTCATTGTTACAATATTCCAAAATGATAATAATATTTTTTTTAATACTCACAACAACTATTCACTTAATATTCCATATCCACTATCCACACCCTCAAAACCTTAATTAATATAATACACTTTTCCTTAATTCCCGTTCCCTTCCCCTTTTTTGTAAGTAAAGGTGGGAAGGAGTACTTTTTTAACAACAAAACATAAAAAAAATTCCAACTCTCAAATTTCAATTCTGAAAGTAGATCTATCAGACCAAATTTATGAGAGATAAAAACCAAATACTCATAAAAGCATATGTTAAAAAGAAAAGAGTTAGACAGAGCTGACTGCTACTAGCATGAAATGGATCAGCAAATTAAACAGCGGATAAATTGCAAATGTATAGACAATACTAACAAAAGAGTGAATGGCTAAATTATGAGCAATGCTAGAGAGAGTTAATAATAACTCGTTATGTTTGCGAAAAGGAAGGAAGTGCTGGCCTAGTATGGTGCTTCTGAAATTTACAGAATCGAAATTGTTCAGACAATCTATCAGTAATAAGAAAAGACCGCTCTGTAAGGGAACATGATGAATGCTAAAGATTAATGTAGAGTTTGGAGAATAAATGTCTATAAGGTACCAAAGCATCAACAGTTGCAGAACACGTAGCAAAATTGGCAAATCTGTACAATTTCCTTTTTTGTAGTAAATCCAAAATAAGTATTATATTTACAAGCATGATTGAGAAATTTGCTATCGTTACTCAAAACCATCAAGAAACACTTTGTGGTAAACACCAAAACATATGCAGAAGCAAGATGAATCCTTTTCCGGAGCTTAATGGCTTAACTTGGTCAATAGAAGAGAACCTGGAAGCTACCACAGTATTTGAGTTAACTAACTTCAAATTGGATAACTAATAGTGGGTCAGTCCAACCATAAAATATCCTAACTTCTCATCCCTAAGTGATGGCTAGATGAATCCTTTTCCGTCATTCAATTTATAGCAATATGGCAACCTTGATGTTCCAATAGCGAATGCTATATCAATATGATTAAACAAACTAGCCTGTCAATATTATTCATAAACCCATGAACCCACCCATCCCAATCCATTAATTACCCAACTCAAACCAATAAAATAAAAAGATTCAAATAGATAAATCATTTGAACTCACCTCAATTCAAGGGTCAAGAAAGAAAGGTTTAACGACCTGTTTAACCCGATTAACTGGAAATTTCTCAAATCCCGTCGTTCCTTGTCGCCCTAATCTTCGCCCTTCAGCCTTCTGCCCTTCTCCCTCCCATGTCGGCTCTAACTCCATTGACTGCAAATCGGGGCGACTACCCACATGGAAAGAGAGAGAAAAGAATAAGAGGAGGGAGAGGAGAAGGAGAGCCATTGGTGTCGAGATTTACGCCGGACTTCGTGCTCAAGGTAATTTCAGGCTTCCTAAACACTGTGACAACAACGAGGTTCTTAAAGCTCTTTGTGCTGAAGTTGGTTGGGTCGTTGAAGAAGATGGCACCACCTATTGCAAGGTTCATTTCTCCCCTCGCCCTCTGTATATCTCTTTACTAATTTGATTTAATTTCGTTTTTTTTAGGGTTTTTAAGGGTTAATTTTTAGACTGATTTTGGGGTTTTCCGATCTACTGTTTGATTTTATGATTTTTAGTTGATTTGGTTGATTGCTTTTGCCAAATTTTTTGACTTTCCTTTAGATCCATACAGTTCTTTAACTTTTAGGTCTGATCTATTGGGTTGATCTTGGGTTGACTTTAGGGATGTTTTGAGTTTGTGTTGGACAATTTATTCATTGACTACCATTGGGATTTGTAAGCCTAGCATTTTCTGATTTAGACATATTATCAAACACTTTGAAGGCATAATTCACCGAGTCTTTTTTGCCCATCATTTGAGTAAAATACTTTCTTATAAATTATCAGCTTATTGTATTGTGAGTCGAGTCTATTGTGTCGTATGCATATTGTAACTTTTCTTTGTTTTAATAATAATTATCGTCTTTCGTATTTATTTAATTGCAATTAAAAAAATTAATTAAGTATGAAGTATTTTTTAATTATAAATGATAATAATAATAATTATTATTTTACTAATCATAATATAAAATAAAATAAAAGTGGTGAGGTATAGGATGATGAGTTGGAAGGGTGTTGAATTTTATTAAACAAAATCATTTTGGAAAATAGTTTGAAAAGTGAGTTATTTTGGGAAATACTCCCTCCTTCCCAATCTAAATGTCCCAACTTTCCTTTTTGGGTGTCTCATTTAAAATGTCCCAACCCAAAAAGGAAAGTTTTTTATTACTTTTTTATTTGTGGGACCCACTTGTCATACTCACAATAAATATCCACTAACTATTCCCTATCCCACTTTCTCTTTTCTACATCACTTTCATACTCACAACATTTATTTCACTATACACTTTTTACATTATAGATATTTATTACTTAATTCCCGTGCCGAACTCATTTTGGGACATTTAGATTGGGACGGAGGGAGTAGATTTTTAAAACAGAATTATTTGAGAAAAAAATCCATTTATTTATAATGGGTAAAATAGTCCTGTAAATTATATAAAATTGTTAAAATGGAGAAAGTAAAACAAATAAAACCTCGTGGTAGTAAGATTTATCACAACATCATAGGTATTAGGTACTTGAAATCAACACTGACTCACGTGTCGGGAACTCTCCGGAGACTTTTACATTGCTCCAGCCCACATACCCTGTTCTTGAACAGTCCAGAATTTCTAGGGCCACTGCCATTGCCATTGATGAAGAGCAGGGAAGCTTCCAGATGAATCAAGCCTTCTCCACCAAACTTAATCTGCCTCAAGAAATTGCACCGCCATGGAAGGATCCAGATAATCCTTGAAGTTTTACTAACCGACCTAAGCTAGTATAAATAGGGGATAATGCTTTTGGGAGAGACACTTTAATCCAAGAGTCTTACATGCAGTGAAGTTGCGAGTGATCCTAGTTTGAGTTATTATTTGGTGTATTAGAGCCTATGAAGTATATGCTCTAGATACTTGTACCTTGTCCATTGTAAATAATTATTGAATTAATAATAATAGTGGGTTATTATTATTACTTATGGTTCGCCAATTCGGGTACGAAAATTCAACAAGTAGTATCAGAGCGGTACGACCCGGAATTGCGGGAATCGTTGTTGAGGCGTTGTTCGGGATCGTTGCAGGTGCACAGTAGGAGACTGTGAAGCTTGTGGTGGGAGACCAGACTTACTTGGTGACGTGCACGGATGCAGTACCAAGTCACGATGGTAGATCCAACATGCGCATTTGGTGGAGTTAAGACTCAACAATGGCAATTATAAGTATTTGAGAAAAAAAATCTAACTAAATGACTCCAAAAATTCAAAGTCCAATAGTATTATTAAAGTTTAAGGGATAAAATAGTTCTTTGTTAGAAAAATAAAGTCAACGGAAAAGATTTTTCGATAATTAGAAAATAGGCTTGTTTGCTTAAGAAAAATGACTTTCGAATTTGTCCTCCTCAAAACATATTCCAGAAAATACTTTTTAACACCATCACCCCCACCTCCCTCCCCGTCCCACTCCAACCCTCCCCCCCACCCGCCCCGCCGTTAATTTTTTTTTGCTCGTATTAATCTTTTTATCAACTCTCGTGTCGCCTCTCCACCCCCTTTCCGCCAAATTTTTTTGCTTATTTTTTTTATCAACTCTCATGTCGCCCCTCCAACCCCCACGCAAACCCACCCACCCTCACCCCACACCCCCACCCCCGTAAAATAAATATAATTTTATTCGTATTAAAATTATTTTTTGACAACTCCCCTGCTGATGCTCCACCCCAAACCCTACCCCACCTACCCTCTCCCCACCACCTACCCTATCCCCCCATCCACCTACCCTACCTACCCCATTTTGTATTTTCATCAGAAAATGTTGTCTTAGATTTACCAAACCCATGAAAATATTTTCTGAAAAATATTTTCCTTGTATTTATCAAACAATCGAATGTCATTTTTGGAAAATATTTTCATTTTCCAGAAAATGTTTCCCATAAACTATTTTCTGTAAAACATTTTCCCCAAAAACAAACGGAACCTAAGACGACATGTTGGATAATTAGGGGTTTAAACGGTTCAATTAGATTTGATCAGAGACAATTTACAAAACAAACGGAACCTAAGACGACATGTTGGATAATTAGGGGTTTAAACGGTTCAATTAGATTTGATCAGAGACAATTTACATGTGGAACGGCTAGAACAATTTGGAACTAAACTGAAACATAAAAAATTTAAGCTTAACTGAACCAAACCGCAATGACCCAACTATTCAAATCAAATTATTTAAATTTTCATTGACCACAAAAAAAAAAAAAAACAGAAAAAAAACAAAGAACAAAGGGTTTTCACCTTTTTTTTATCTCTAAAAGTAATTGTTTCTGTAATTGTTTCTTGATGGATTAGTTTACAGTATATCAATTATCCTTACGAGGTTTTATTAATAATTTTTTTATTATGCTTGAGAATTTCTAGTACTGATTTATTATAGGTTTTCATGAGTATTTTGGTTTTTATCTCTCATAAATATGATCTGATAGCTTTTATATAAGTATTATTGAAAAGGGTTTAAAATTTAATTTTATCTCCTTTTAACTAAAATGTATTAGTCCGTCCCAGAATGAATGACCAAAAACTTTTCAAATTTGCTCTTGAGCAAGAGCAAATTTTATAAATTTTAGGTCATTCATTTTGGAGCGGAGGGAGTACGTGTTTCCTGATGGCATATAAATTAGTAACCAGAACAATAGAAGATAGGTTAATGACAATAACACATTACATTGAACCTATAGGAATACAGTTTGTAGACTTTTCAGGAAATTATAGCTTCAAATACAACATACCACAGGTTAACATTAGTCCGGAATATGTAAAATCAAAAGACTTTATATATATATATATATATATATATATATATATATATATATATATATATATATATATATATTGGATTTACTACGGAAATCATAGTTATTAAAGGCGTACCAAGGCGCAAAAGGTGGGCCCGGAGCCTAGGCGCAAGGCGGGCGCGCCCGAGTGACGATGCCCAGAAAATGCCTTAAAATTGTAAAAATATACTCCCTCCGTCCCACTTCAATTGGTCCACTTTCTTTTTTGGGACGTCCCACTTCAATTGACCCATTCCATAAATGGAAAGTTTTCCATATATTTATACCCTTATCATCTCCACATATTTACAAAAAAATCAATCATTATCTTACTATTCCTTCCACTCATTTTCTCTCCTATTAAATATTTTTAACTTTTACATCCTCTCTCCTATTCCCTACCACACATTTAACTTTTACATTCTCTCTCCAATTTCTACCCACTTTATTCATTTTTCTTAAAAACCGTGAAATTCACCCCGGGACCAATTGAAGTGGGACGGAGGGAGTATGTTTTAAGTCATAATAGAAACAAACATAAAAGAAACAAGCATAAATAGAAGTTCAAACAAGCATAAATAGAAGTTCAAACGGAAATCTAAGTCTAAATCCTATAAAATGATAAGTAGTTATTGTTCATCCTAAGAACCCTTCATCCTTCCCAATCATCATCTTCATACACATCATCTTCTTCCACATACGTCTTTTCTTCTGCCTCTTCTTCAAATTCTTCCTCGACCTCTGAATCTCCATCTTCTTCATCTATTAGGAGAAGAGTACGACGATTAGCTGTAGAACGAGATGAACTTGGACCAACAGCTTCTTTCCCTCTCGTAGTTCCCACTATGGGAGTAGCACTTGAAGTTGCTCTTGCATTCAATCTAGTAAAATGACTTGGTTCTCCAACTCCGGCAGCTCTAGCAACATTAGACCATGTCAATGAATCATCATCATCAAAGACTCGGTCTTGATCATCATCCTGATCCTCCATGATTCTGTCGACCACTCATTGCTCTCGTGATATCATCCAATAAGATGAGATCAATAGTGTCTTGTATATTATATCTTCGCTTTAGCGCCCTGTTGTACTTCACGAACACCAAATCGTTCAAGCGAGAAACCTATTCCGCTTTTTGCTATGAAGCTGCATAATGTCCATATACTTGTTAATCCTAATAAAAAAATAAAAAAATAATGAAAAGCTTTACATTAAAAAAAAATAATAATAAGCTTTACATTAAAAAAAAAAACGCACCTGTTGGAAAAAAAAAAACTAATATGGAAATTATAATCACTAACATTGGCAACAACATACTGCTGAAGTCTTAGCCATCTGTAAGATGGAAACACTAAATTTTCCAATTAAAAATCCGTGGAAATGACACTTTTTATGTTACTTTAAGGTTTAAACAACATGACCTAGCTTTCAAAATTTATCTAAAACACAGATGGTAGGCAACATAAATTCAAAAGGAAAAAAGAAAGTACAGTTCCAATCCTTGGTAACATCCCAACCAACTAGCATAAACAAGCAAGAAACATGACTACAAAAACATAATATAATTATTCCTACAGCTCTAGCTGACCAGGCCTGTTTGAAAAAAAAAGTCATGTTTGAAAAACCTGACTTTTTTTTTTCAATTCTTATCACGCTTATTCACACACATAAGTTATACATACCAAAAAAAAAAAAAACCACACCTGTTTGAAAACATTAAAAAAAAAAAAACACCAACACCTGTTTGAAAAAACAGGTGTATTTCTTATCACACTTATTCACACATCAGTTATACATACCAAAAAAAAAAAGTCAACATGGTCAAAGCTTTACATTAAAAAAAACCACACCCGTTTGATAAAAAAAAAACACCTGTTTGAAAAACCTGTTTGAAAAAAAAATTGAAAAGCTTTAAAGGGCAAAAACACACATGTTGGAGATGTTTGGTCTCGCCGGAGGTTGCCGGAGTCTCGCCTGAGGTCGCCGATGGTCGCCGGATAATCATCGGAGGTCGCCGATGGTCGCTGAGTAGTTTGAACTTTGAATAGTTCCAAGGTACTTATTTATACATCCCGTTTAGGCGATCGACTTCGCGATCGACGTCGGTGTGACGGTCAATTTCTTTACGGAGCCTAGGCGGTGACGCACCGACGTTCAATTTCATTCCGGAGCCTAGGCAATTGACGCAATTGACGATTCAATTTCCTTCTCTCGCCTAGGCGCACATTGCGAGCCTCGCCTAGGCCCACTAAGGCACAAATAAGCGCTCGCCTCAACAACAGCGCCTCGCCTGGCCTAGTCAAGTCCCAAAAACTGCGCCTGTGTGAGCCTTGCGCCTAGGCGCGCTTTTGATAACTATGACGGAAAGGAAATGGGTATAGATCTGCCAATTTTGCTACCTTAAAGTTATTTATTCTCCAAACTCTGCATTAATCATTAGCATTCACCATGTCCCCTTACAGAACGGTCTTTTCCTCTCATGGATAGATTCTCTGAACAGTTCTGATTCAGTTTCTTTTCAAATTTCAGAAGCATACCAGGTCCTCACTTCCTTCCTTTTCGCAAACATATTGATTCCTATTAACTCTCTCGGGCATTGTTTATACATTTAGGATAGTTCGATATCATATAAGGCCATTAGTGTTGTGATAACCAGTATTACAGAATTGCTTGCATGTTATCTTTACATTTGCATCAAGGACATCAATTAAGGTATGGCGTGAGTTAGGCTTAAAATAAATGGAATTATACCATCCTAAATCCAAGAATTTTTCATTGTATTTTCATCAGAAAATGTTTGTCTTAAGATTTACCAAACCCATGAAAATGTTTTCTGAAAAATATTTTCCTTATATTTATCAAACAATCGAATGTCATTTTTCGGAAAATATTTTCATTTTCCAGAAAATGTTTCCCATAAACCATTTTCTGGAAAACATTTCCCCCAAAACAAACGGAACCTAAGAACGACATGTTGGATAATTAGGGGTTTAAACGGTTCAATTAGATTTGATAAGAGACAATTTACAGGTGGAACGGCTAGAACAATTTGGAACTAAACTAAAACATACAAAATTTAAGCTTAACTGAACCAAACCGCAATGACCCAACTATTCAAATCAAATTATTTAAATTTTCATTGACCACAAAAAAAAAAAAAAGAAACAAAGGGTGCCTGCCCAATGCAGAGAAAGATGGAAGCCAGGGGAATAGAATGTATATTTTGGGTTGGTTCAATCCGAACCACGACCAAGCCGCTTACGCACCCCTATTATTTGGATATAAACACACAACTTGGGCCAAACTCTTAGCTCCCTCATTTCCGACCGTTATACGTAAACCTCTTCTTAATTCTTGATCTTCAAACCTCTCTCTCTCTTAAGCGTAAACCCTACTATCTTCATCATCTTGCTCCTGGGCGATCTTCTATCTCGCATTCAACTCTCGTATTCTTATCTGAATTCAATTTATAAAAGGTTCAATCTCTATCAGCTTTGTATTCAGAGTTTAAGGGTTTAGTTACTGCGATTCGTGGTTGGGCCACACAACCATCTCTTTTAGAGTTAGAGAGTTTGCTGGCCAGCCAAGAAACGCTAGACAAACATACGTCTAGGCCTTCAACGCCAAAACCAATGGATTCGGAGGAAGCACTCTTTAGCCACCGAAGTCGCGGAAGGCAACAAGGACATGTTGTTGCGGGATGGAAAAAGAAGGATGAGATCCAAGACGAGCATGAAGGTCCGAGGTACAAAGGATGCTCTTATGCAATGCAGGGGAGCTAGGACGAGAAATGAAGATAACTCTCGACTAGACGACTGGAGACGAAACAACGAATGTTACAACTGTGATCGCAAGGGGCTTTTCCTAAAAGATTGTCCATTCAGGAAAAAGGTTGTCGAAGGAAATGCAGTTACCAATCAAGACCCCTATGATAGCGAAGAAGAGTGGGACATGGAAGCATCATTCGTAGATATAAGGATTCATAAAGACGATCCCGAAGAGAAATAATGGTTTGAGGACCACGCTTATCCAGATACTACCGAAGAATGTTGGATTGATGACAACGTGGAAAGCAAAGAAGAGATTGACTTCGAGGAAGGTCGATGATTTGAAGATGTAGCTGTCATGATCAACGTTGGATGTAAGGGCATTCTAGACAATAACGACACTTCAAAATCATTAACAAGCATGGTCGAAGTTGGTTCGAAGGAAAGGACACTTTAACTGGCCGACATGAATTTGGATAATCCAAAGCTCGTAAACGAAAAGAAGCCAAAGATTAAGGGGGAGTAGTATCAAGAAGACTCGGCACTTGAGAAAGCATTAAAGGAGGAACTTTGGCCAAGGCAACCTGATAATGAGGAAGTTGCTCGTTATTGTAGAGTTGTCAATGAGTCACTTGCGAAATCAAAAACCAACGAAGTACATCATCTCAAGGTGGAAGCTATCCGAAGGATGCCCATGGTTAAGTTCAAGAAGAAAGAGTCGGCGTTGAGGGGAAGTATTGAAATCAACACCGACTCACATGTCGGGAACTCTCCGGAAGCTTTTACATTGCTCCAGCCCACATATACCCTGTTCTTGAACAGTCCAAAATTTCTAGGGCTACTGCTACTGCCATTGATGAAGAGCAGGGAAGCTTCCGGATGAATCAAACCTTCTCCACCAAACTTAATCTGCCTCAAGAAATTGCACCGCCATGGAAGGATCCAGATAATCCTTGACACTAGTACATATTTGAGCTTAGATAGCGCTTTTTTTTTTTTTTAGCTTAGATAGCGCTTATAAGCGCTATCTAAGCTAGCGCTATGCAAGTTAGCATAGCGCTTGTATAAATAGGGGACAATGCTTTTGGGAAAGACGCTCCGGTCCAAAGTCTTACGTGAAGTGAAGTTGTGAATGATCCTAGTGAGTTATTATTTGGTGTATTAGAGCCTATAAAATATGTGCTCTAGATACTTGTACCTTGTCCATTGTAAGTAATTATTGAATTAATAATAATAGTGGGTTATTATTATTACTTGTGGTTCGCCAATTCGGATACAGAAATTCAACGTTAGGTACAGATGCGGATCCACAAAGGGCCCAGCAGGGGCAACTGCCCACCCCCCCTCCCGCTCTCTTAATTTTCTTTAATAATGCCGTTTCATATAAATACAATCATACTTTTTTTGTCCCACAAAAAATTAAACATTTTTGTTTTAGATACAAGAATTAAGTGTGTGGATTTCATTGAATAAAAAAATATTAAAATATTTTTATTTTAAGAAAATATAATTTTTAATAAGACACCCAAAAAAATAAAAAGTGTAATTTATAATGAGACGAAATAGTATACGTTGAAGAAAAATGTTTTATACTAATTGATTTTCTTTTGGTAGGTAAGATTTATAGATGTTGAACAATTATATATGTTGAGCCTTTTTTGACACGTGTTATTATGCTATTTATGTGTTGAATCTCATTCATTGTTCATTTGCTCCAAAATTTCTCCCCCACCCTCTGTATATTTCTTGCTCCGCCCTACATACATACGTAGGCAGTGAATATAACATGTCATTCTTTAATGCGGTTTAGGATAAACTTACATATGTGGGTGTACTAATAATCTGGTTTTGTGGAAAAAAACATTCTCATCCTGATTGCTTTTAAAGAAGTCAATATTTTGTTTAATCTCACTCTATTTCTCTCCATAAGCTACCTGCAGTTTGCGGTCTTTAGCAAGGCCTTAAAAGATTTGATATTGCCAGAGTCATAAAGGGTATTTGTGCAACTGCCTTCACACTCACACCAGCTGGATCATCATCATCACTTGTACTGTGCTTACACTTGTTGCATGGGTTCTTCGCTTCCAACACTAATAGATCACTCATATGGCCATACATCAGGATCCAAGGATCCAATGAGGACTAGCATGTCTCAACGCCGGTGCATTACTCAGCTGCTGATCTGAGCCCATTTGGAAAGGTGGGCCCATATTCTGCTGGTTAACTATAGCAGCAGTTCCGAGCCTAATCTGATTGGTCCCTACACCAGCCCCTTGAGTTGGACCCACAGGACTTCCGGGCAATCCCGACCCTCCCATTGCTATCTTCCTTTGGGCCGGCTGATGTGGAACTATTTATCAAGTGTTGTTGTTGTTGCTGTTGCTGCTGCTGGCATTGTTGGCTAATGGGTCGGGTCATGTTGGCCTCTAGAGAGATTGCTTGTTGAAGGAGAATTGGTAGCAGTGGGCGGTCTGGGGTAAAGCACTGTAGTTGAAGGTGAGAGTGGGGGAAGCTCAAATGCAGCTGGAATGGCATTATTTAAAAGCCTGCCCAGGAGTGGGTCGATTCAGGGCCGGCCCAAGGGGTGGGTCAGAATGGGCGATTGCCCAGGGCCCACGCTAGCTAGGGGCACAAATTTTATGTCCAGTATATTATATAACACTTGTCTTTTTTACTAATATGAAATATTAGTGCAAAATAATTTAATAAGTAATGTGTTGATTTGATGATAAATGTGTTGATTTGATTTTAAGTGAGCAATAACTAAATAGCTAAATAGGAGATAAAGTTTAAGCTCGAATAATTGAGGCCCCAATTCTAAGTTATCTTTAAAAGTCTTATAAATTTATTTTTATTTGTATTTTATCTCTAAACTATAAGATTAAATTTTAAGTATTCGTGTTATTCTATGTAACATACTATATACTCCCTCCGTCCCTAAAAGTTTGTCCCATTTAATTTTTTTGTTGAACTTTGACCACAAATTTATGAGAGATTAATCATGTTCATGAAATTCTAAAAGTTGTTGTTGATAATATTATTAATGGTGAATCAATAGGAATTTTTAGAATTTCATGAACATAATTAAATTGTCATATATTTGTGGTCAAAGTTCAACTAAAATGTCAAATGGGACAAACTTTTAGGGACGAAGGGTATACAACAAATAGTAGAGTTTGTGTTGTAAGTATGAAAAGTAAAGTAGTAAAGAAAAGTTGGGTAGTAAATACTAATTGAATTGTTGTTGTGAGTGTGACAAGTAAGTCTCATTGAATAAATAATTACTATCAAGTTTTCATTTTTAAATTATAACAATTGTTATGAGAAATTCAAAAGAGAAAGAAGTAACATTTATTATGAAACGGGGAGTATGTTTATAAGGTTCAAAATCTTAAGATCTAATATACAGTATTTAATTTGAATCATAATTTTATTTATATATAACTCATAGAAAATCATAAAAAAAATTAATCTATTTATAGATTTTTTTCTTCTATTTATAGATTATTGATTATGATTTTATAACCTTGCATTTGTTGTTATCTACAATCCAATCCAATCCATTTATATTTATATTTATCTATAAATTTATTAATTATAAGTTTAAATTTTAGTTTTACATAACATCTCTCTTGGTTTCCCTTTCCCTTTTACTGGATCAAATAAAATAAATAAATTTGTCATACATAATCTCTGTTTCATATTTATTGTTTTCATATGTTTATAGTACTTCTTTTTTAATTTCATCTTGCGTAATCTGTAAATATCTTTCAAATTTGAAGAAATAAGGTAATTTTTCTAAAATTTCATTGTAATTTTTTTTATCTATAACATTACTATATCAATTATAAATATTTTCATATTTAATTTACACACATATTCTCAATTTGTAAATGTTAGTTTAATTTTTTTCTTATTGATTAAAGTGAGAAAAAAATATAACGAATAATTAAATAGAATAAAGTTATAAAAATTTGAACAACTAATGAACATATATACATTATCGTATCATATTATAATATTATTTTTAATGATATATAGATATATGTGTGTACCTATATAAAGTCATTAGGGCACATTATTTAGTTTCGCCCCGGGCCTACGAAACGCTAGGAACGGCCCTGGGTCGATTAGAGATGTTAATTGGTTCAATCCTGTCGGTTTCGATCTAGCCCTATCGATTTCGGTCCCTAATCGGTCGCATTTTAAACGGTCCGCCAAAATTGCTAACTTAGACCTACCTCTCTCGATTTCGGTTTTAAACGGGTCACTAACGGGTTATACCTAAACAAAATAAAAAAACGTATATATATATAAATATATAATTCGAAATCAAGTAATTAACGAGCAACGAGTCAAAAAATAATATTCAACAACACACAATCCAAAACAAAATGACTCAGTCTCAAATGAGTTCTACAACGAGTCAACAACTTCAAACGTAAAGTGATAAAGTTCAAAACACAAACAAACTTCAACTTCAAGTTTTAGTGTTTTTCTAGTTAAAAACTAAAAAGTACTAATCAAACATGAAATGATAAAATAAGTCAATAATCATAAATATCATCTCCACTCTTCGGTTTTCAAACACATCCACATTTAGTCTTCAACCACATTTGATATCAAGTAGAGATGTTAATCGGTTCAACCCTGTCGGTTTCGATCTAGCCCTATCGGTTTCGATCCCTAATCAGTCGCGGTTTAAACGGTCCGCTTTAAATGGTCCGCCAAAATTGCGAACCGAATCCTGTAAAAACCCGGTTTAATAGGTCCGGACCTGCAGTTTTCGACCCTATTAACATCTCTAGGGTCGATAGCAGCCAAGGAATAAGGGACAGATGTATCCAGAACATTGGCTACTGCCGTTGCCTCACTCTCATGACTGGCATTTGCATGAGATCCAACCAGGGGCGGAGCCAGGAATTGGCCGAGGGGGGGGCAAGATTACACGGGAGTTCGGGGGGCCACTCAAAATTTTTCGGCCTGATAAGTAAAAATGGGTCGGATCCATGAAATACAATGTATTTTAGTTAACAAAAATGATAAAAGTAAATAATTCAAAGAACAATTGAAATAATGTTGAAGTATTTAACGCAAACGATTTATTAAAATATATTACTCGTACAAAAAAGAAATTCAAATTTGCTAATTAAACTTGGGATAATAGGAAGAAAGACCAAAAACAAAAAAAATGGGAAAAGCCTAACGAATTAATTAAGATTGAAAAAATGTGAGGAAATTAAGAGAAAGAATAGCAAAGATGGAAGACAAATAAAATTAATTGAAAATGTAGGTAGCAAGGTTCGAACATGGATTTGAAAGGAAACACCAAAGGCTTTAACTTCATCCCTTCTACCGCTGAACCACACCACTCACTGGTGTTAATCTTGAAGTTAATTATATATATACATATATAACAAAAATATGGTGGGGGCAAAAAAAAAAAAATTCCCTTTGCATTTCCGCCGGCTGGGGGCGAGTGCCCCCGCCTGCCCCCCCTGGATCCGCCCCTGGATCCAACTATGTCCATAGCTACTTCTGGGAAAGTGGTGTTTGGAAGAGATGCCACTTGAACTATTAACAGAGCTCTTTTCTTTGTCTGCTTTTGGGTCGACGACGAGACCTAATTAGCTCTTACTCGAGGAATTGGCCTCGGTGAGCTTATCATAGAGCAAAAAAGAATTAATAATTACAAAACATATTTATTCTTGTGCTTCAAAAAAATAAATATGTATTCCTATTATATTAATTGTAGAGTCAAATTATCGAAGAAAATCATTTAATTTTTCAAAATCTTTTTTATTAACTCCTAATACCTTTAATCTATACCGAATAATGAATGCGCTTTTGTGGAGGAAGATACCAAATGAACAGTATAAACCGAGATACGACTATGGGTTTGCCCGAGCTGGGCCTCAATGGATTGGGCCCTTAACATAATTCAGCACCCAAGTATTAGGGCCGAGGAAGACCTTCCTCATATGCCGAGGAGCATGCGCCTCGGCCTTGGGACATCATTCTTGGGCCGCCATGTCACAAGTGACGAGGAGAGAAAAGTTATTATCTCGGCATATCATCAAGTGACGAGGAAACAAAATCATTCACCCCGGCGCTTCTCCTTGTCGACCAATTACCAAATGACTGGGGAGCTCAATCATTCACTTCGGCCAATTGACAAGACCGAGGTAAAACATTTGTGTTCCTCGGTTTTCCGGCTAGCAGTTACACAGTCCTTATCAAACAAGGATTCTACAATCATTATCCAATCAGGATTACAATCACCAACACCAATTCAAGTCAAACAATGACTCCTTAACAGATATAATTCTCTTAGGATTATGTCTTATCTCTGTGCAAGTTCACTTCAACATGAATTCTATCAATCCATCCCTATAAATACAAGCCACATGGCTCATTATTTGGTACGTTACTTTTTACATTGGGAAAACTCTGTCAATTTGTTTTCTCACATACAAACCGTGAACTTACTCTCACGCCGGAGGGCCTTTAGCCGGATTCGCCCCGGCTTAGTTTACGTGTTTTCTCTTATTTTCAGGCCTTGCAATCGCCGGAGCTTTCATCGCTTGGATTTGGACTGATTTGACGATTTTGGCATCATCAATTGGTTCCATTGCCGGGAAATCGACTCAAACACCCTCTCTTTGGCCTGGAAAACGCTCGCTATAAGCCAATTGTCTTGCCGGAATTTTTTTTTCTCTTTGAACGGAATTTCTGGATCGTTTGGGCTCTGTTCTTGAAACCGCCGGAATCTGCAAATTTTAACCGGAATTTGCCCAGATTCCGTTGGAGGCGTTTTTAGCGTGAAATTCCGCCCCAGTTTTGGCTTGAAATTTTTGTTGGAAAAATCACAATTGGCTGTTTGTTTGTGGTCAAATTTTGCCTTACGTTTGGCCATAAATCCGGATCTGTTGAAATTGTGATTTTTGGAAGATTTTTACTTGGTAATTTGTTGTTAGACTTACAATGGACGGACAGTTTACTAGTGTTACGGCTGAGGACCCAACCCAAGTGAATGGGGGGAACACTGGAGCCGAGGAGCTGCCTCCTCCTCCTCCTCCTCTACCTCAGCCAGATGCCCCTCCTCCCCTCGCCATGACCCTTCGTTCCATGGGTCAGGCGAATGCCGAGGGAGAGGGTGCTGAGCTTCCTCGTCCTACTCGTGCTCGAGGAAAGCAAGGAGGAAGGAAGAAAACAAAGAATGCCGATGCCGGTCAAGCAGGAGGATCTCAACCCGTTGACCGACGCTCTTTGTTACATAAACAAATGGAGACACTGCAAAGGATGTATGAAACACAAGTTGCTCTTTTGCAATTAGACCCAGATCATTACATGGCTCCATTCATTATGCCATCTATGGGCAACCCACAGTAAGGGAACAAGGTGAGCAACAACCTCCTCCCTCAAGGCCAGGGGACCTACCAAGGCAAGCCCCGGGATTCTCCTCATCCTCGGCACAACGGTAGCGAAGGCTCCGGTGGTCGACCCGAGAAGCCACTTAACTCCTAGGGAAGAGGAAGTAAATTCCAGGGACCTAAGAACGAGACTCAGCTTGAACAGACGCCTATCCCCGGCTCGTCTTGTCATGGCACCTAGGCATCCCACGCCACCTCGATCTCGTCGACCAAATTCTCCTCGACCTCGTCGACCGGATTCTCCTCATCCTCGGCATCGAGAATTTGCAAGGCCGAGGACACCAGAGCCGTACAGGATGATACTTGGCGGTCAAGACCTGGAACTAAGGCGTGACAAAGCTCCCTCTAAACGGGACAGCCACCGACGTGATGCGGAGCACAGCAGGGTGAACAATCGTACCAAAGATAAATCAATCAGAAGCTCCCAATGAAGCACCCGCTCAAGCAGCGACAAGGGATAGGAGACCAAACAATGGGAGCTGTTGAAGCAAAGGATAGATGACATGGAGATGGGAAAGAAATACAATGACGATGACTATGACTGGGCCACCCGTCCGTTTTCCTTGAGGATAACTGCTGCACCTCCTAATCCTCACCTCAAAATCCCGAATTTTGAGAAATATAACAGAACCACAGACGCCAAGGACCATGTGCAAAGTTTTGAACAAACCATGAATCTCCTCACTACCGCTGATGACCTGCTCTGTAAAGCTTTCACGAGCACCTTCGCCGGAACAACTTTGACCTGGTTCCGTGAACTTAAAAGAGGTAGCATCGATTGCTGGAGAGGCATGAGGAGAATGTTCTTGGACCACTTTGCTACCGCAGGTAAGAGGAAGATGAGATTGGCTGACTTGGCCAACATTGAGCAAGGAAAGGGAGAGACCACCCTTAGCTATTACAACAGGTTCCGAAAAATGGCAGACCAAGTTGAAGAGAGCCTCACTGATAGGGAGGTCATAGTCTGTTTTAACTCCGGGTTAAAATCTGGCCCCCTCATTTATGAACTCTCAGCCCGGGAACCTAAATCCAAGGCCGATTTATACAAGGTGGCTTATGCCATTTCCATGGCTGAAGACAAAACGAAGAAAAGGGGAGCTGACAAGACGGAACCTGAGGCGGCTAAAGCCCACCAGAATGACAATGGGAACGGCAAGGGTTCCAAGGGGAAAAATAGAACAAGGAGCACTGAAAAGCTTGAATTTACCCCCCTTACTAAACCCATCTCCGAAATCATGCAGTTGGTAAACCTTCCTCCACCTCGTCCGCTGACTGACAAGCCAAAATTTTCTCGTAACATGAACAAATACTGTGATTTTCACAAGGATAACGGGCATACCACTGATGGCTGTTGGGCCCTCAAGAAAATAATCCAACAATGGGTTGACGAGGGAAAGCTAGACCGTTATGTCATGAAGAAAGACGGCTAGCAAAAGCGGAAGCAAGAGGAGAGTGAAGATGATTCTAAGAGTGAGGATGAAGATCGAAGGCCTCCTAGGGCTAAACTGCATGTGATCCGTGAAGAGGTGACCTCCACCAGAAAGCTAAGGGACCAGATCCACGAGCTAAGCAAAGTATACCATGTTCCTGCTTGGATCCATAAAGCGGAAGAGGTCATTAGTTTTTCTCCTAATGAGTTGGCTGGGAGCCGAGCAGCCCGTGAACAGCCCTTGGTCATAAAGGGCCGAATTGACAATGTTGAATCCGAAAGACTTCTTGTTGACACGGGGGCCTCCCGTGACATCCTGTACTATTCAGCCTTCCAACAAATGGGATTGAAAGACACTGTACTAGAACCATATCACGGTAGGCTTGAAGGATTCACCAACCATAAGGTTGGAGCAAAGGGGACCGTGGAACTAGAGCTTGAAGTCGGCGATCATCCCTTCCGAGCCAAAGCTACTGTCACTTTTATAGTCATGGATTTGACTAGTGACTATCATGCAATCATAGGCATTCCAAGTCAAGCCAAACTTGGGATGGTAGCCTCCCTTCCTCACCAACGAGTTAAGTTTCCCACTCGTGCGGGCATTGGATGCGTGAGGGCAACCCCCAAAGACTTCTTGGAGCATGTTGTCAAGAGCCGGAAGAAGTTGAAAAGCATGGAGATAGATACACCTGAGGAGAACATCAAGATCTCCAAATCGCAGAAGACCACTGAAACTAGCTCTAGAATGAGCTATATCCGAGAGGTATGGGAAAGTGAGGAGGAGCCTATGGTCCTAGAAACTGTGGATGACCAAGGCATAGTTCCGCCCTTTTTCGAGGAATATCCCATTCTCGTCAATGGCCAGAACTCGGGGGTCAACCATGACGTGGAGAAGAACGATCTCCCAGACATTGATAAACTTATGGAAGAAGAAGGTCTCAATGTAAACGACAACGAAGGGAGGAGAATCAGAGAAATTATCATCGAATCCCTGGAATTTCGAGACGGACCTGAAATGAAGCCTGTAGATGAGCTGGAAGAGGTGGTCATTAATCCTGACTATCCCGAATGTAAAATCAAGCTCTGGGGCCGCCTATCGCAGAAAGAGAAAGAAAAAATCATCTCCCTCTTAAAAAATAGTCTCGACGTCTTTGCTTGGAGAGTCGAAGACATGAGGGGGATCAAGGAAGAAGTAGCCCTCCACCGCCTAGAAGTTGATCCTTTGGCGAAGACTATCTCCCAGACAAGGAGAAATTTTGCAAGGGACAAGGAGGAAGCTATAAAAGAAGAAGTGCAGAAATTACTTAGCGCCGGAATAATTCGTGAAGTTAAGTACCCCGTTTGGTTGGCCAATGTAGTTATGGTGAAGAAGCAAAATGGGAAATGGCGTATGTGCATAGACTTTACTGATCTAAACAAGGCCTGCCCCAAGGACAGCTATCCTCTACCCAGGATTGACAAGTTGGTTGACTCCATTTCGGGACACCAAACTCTCAGCTTCCTAGACGCCTATTCAGGCTACCATCAGATAAAAATGGCGGAAGAGGACATTGAGAAGACGGCTTTCCAAACACCGGTGGGGAATTACTGTTACATCATGATGCCTTTTGGGCTCAAGAACGCGGGTGCCACTTACCAACGGATGGTGAATCAAGTTTTTGAAAGCCAGATAGGTCGAAACATGGAAGCTTATGTTGATGACATGGTCATAAAGACCAAGGAAGGCATCCACGCTCCGGACCTAGAAGAGACAATCCACAACCTCCGATCTAATAACATGAAGTTAAATCCAAGCAAGTGCGTGTTTGGAGTAACTACTGAAAATTCCTAGGCTTCATGGTATCTCAAAGGGGATTGAAGCAAACCCCGAAAAAATCAAGGCGCTCGTTGACATGAAGGAACCTACCACCATCAAGGAGGTTCAAAGGCTTAATGGAAGAATCGCGGCCCTAGGAAGATTCATCGCCAAATCCGCTGAAAAGTCACTGCCCTTCTTCAAGGTATTGAAGGGCACCAAGAGCTTCTCCTGGACTCCCGAATGCTCTGAAGCATTCCTCCGATTGAAGAAGTACTTGGGTTCCCCTCCCTTGCTTAGCAGTCCGACTACCGGTGAGATGCTATACGTCTTCCTAGCCGCCACCGATCATGCCGTCGCACTGCCTTAGTTCGAAATGATGAAGGAATTCAGAAGCCCGTCTACTATGTTTCTAAGGCACTGTCTGACGTGGAAAGCAGATACTTCAATGTGGAGAAAATAGCGTACGCGCTAGTCATTGCATCGAGGAAGTTACGTGCCTATTTTTCTGCACATCCTATCACCGTCTACACCAATGAGCCACTGAAGAAGATATTACACACAAGTTGGACGGCTCAGGGAAGTCTCCTTAATTGGTCCATCGCTCTAACTGAGTTCGATATCACTTACCAACCAAGGAAGACCCTCCTGGCACAGCCTTTGGTTGACTTCATGGTCGAGACTGCCTTTATGGGTGAGCATCTCCCCACCTCCCGAAAGCAAAACGCCCCGGAGGGAAAAGACTCTCCCATTGAACTCCCACCCAACTGTTGGATTCTGTATACGGACGGATCAGCTACCAAGGAAAGAAGCGAAGCTGGAGTTGTACTAGCAAGTCCGGAAGGAGAATACACTATGCAAGACGCTATTCGCTTCAAATTTCCTGCCTCCAACAATCAAGCTGAATACGAAGCTCTGATATTTGACATTGAATTGGCCTCCTTCTATGGAGCAACTAAGGTGGCGGCTTTCTGTGACTCCCAGCTCGTTGTCAAACAAGTAAAGGGAGAATATAACACCCAAGACGTCACCCTTGCCAAGTATAGAGACCTAGTCCTAGACATGACAAAGAAGATGGAATTTTTCGAGCTCAAACAGATAGGCAGGGAAGATAACCAAGTCGCAGACGTTCTCTCCAAACTAGCCACCATGGACGTGTCTCCTTCTAAGACAGGTCCATATGTAGTTTATGCTGAGGAACCTGCGTATGAAAGACTACAAGTCATGCTCCTGGACGAAGAAGAGAGATGCTGGATCGATGACTACATTGAATACATTGAGAAGGAGAAACTACCAGAAGATGAAGCTCGAGCCAAGCTTATCAAGAAGAGGTCTCCAAGGTTCGTGGTGATGAATGGAGTCCTCTACCGAAGATCTTTCACGAAGCCCCTGCTAAGGTGTGTCTATCCCAAGGAAATTGAGAACCTCTTGGCAGAAGTACATGAAGGTGTTTGCGGCAGACACCCGGGGGCCAGAACCTTAGCTGACAAAATCATATCGCTAGGGTACTATTGGCCAAACCTGAGGGAAGACGCGCACGCCTATGTTCGAAAATGTGACAAGTGCCAAAGGTTCTCTGACATTCCTAGACTACCGGCAGTCGAGCAAACACTCGTGATACATAAGTGGCCATTTGATATGTGGGGGATCGATATCATCGGACCCTTCCCTCCCGCCCGTGGTAATTTCAAGTACGTGATAGTAGCTGTTGATTACTTCTCCAAGTGGATAGAAGCCAAGGCATTAGCCAAGATAACGGAAGAGAACGCGATCAACTTTGTCCATGACAACATCTGGTGCAGATTCGGCCTTCCACATACAATTGTCTCTGATCATGGACTGCAATTCTCCACAGCATTCACTACAGAGTTGGGAAGGGTAAAAGTCCGCCATGCAAAATCTTCAGTTAGCAGACCACAAGGCAATGGCCAAGGTATAAAGAAACAAAATGGTCCTAACCGCCCTCACCAAGAACCTCGAGGGACGCGAGGGTAGATGGTGACGAACTTCCCTAGCCTTACGGGCCGCTTTGCACAACCACCGGGGGGCCAACTGGGGAAACCCCATTCGCACTAACCTTCGGTTCCGAGGCTATGGCACCAGCAGAGATGGCCATCCCTACTGTGAGAAATTCCCATTATGATGAGCAAGTTAACAAGGTCAATAGGCTCCTAGACCTGGACCTGATAGATGAGAAACGACTAGCTGCACAGATGAGGATGGTGAATTACAAACAAAGGACCAAGGCGTATCACGACAAGAGGGTCATCAGAAGAGTATTCCAAGTAGGCGATTGGGTACTTAGAAAAATTGAAGCTACTGGTCGGAAGGCAGAACAGAACAAGCTCTCACCAAATTGGGAAGGTCCATATATCATCACTCAAATCATTCGAGAAGGGACCTACAGGCTGAAGACCAAGGAGGGGAAAGATCTTAAGCATCCGTGGCACTCCGACAACCTTAGAAAATATTATCACTAGTCTAGTTTATGTTGCAGTAGATTAGTTCTTTATTTCCTGTCTTTTATTTTCTGTCTTTTACTCTCTAGTTGATAGGATTGCAGTTCGATGTAATCGTTTCAGTTTTATCAAAGCAGTTTCTTCCAACGTGCAAAGCGACTGTCAACTCTCCGCACAAACACCAGAAGATGAGGATATAGTCCCCAGCACTTCAAAACACACTTTACATCCTATCAAGGGTCCGCCTTGATCCAGGATTACAAATCAAAGTCAAGACCAAGGGTCCTCCTTGGCCTGATGACTTTACATCCTATCGCGGTCCGCCGATCCGTGATTCCAAATCCGCCACAAGGGTCCTCCTCTCGATGACTTTACATCCTATCAAGGGTCCGCCTTGATCCAGATTACAAATCAAAGTCAAGACCAAGGGTCCTCCTTCGCCTCGATGACTTTACATCCTATCAAGGGTCCGCCTTGATCCAGATTACAAATCAAAGTCAAGACCAAGTGGTCCTCCTTCGCCTCGATGACTTTACATCCTATCAAGGGTCCGCCTTGATCCAGGATTACAAATCACAGTCAAGACCAAGGGTCCTCCTTGGCCTGATGACTTTACATCCTATCAAGGGTCTGCCTTGATCCAAGATTACAAATCACAGTCAAGACCAAGGGTCCTCCTTGGCCTGATGACTTTACATCCTATCAAGGGTCCGCCTTGATCCAGGATTACAAATCAAAGTCAAGACCAAGGGTCCTCCTTGGCCTGATGACTTTACATCCTATCAAGGGTCCGCCTTGATCCAGGATTACAAATCACAGTCAAGACCAAGGGTCCTCCTTGGCCTAATGACTTTACATCCTATCAAGGGTCCACCTTGACCTAGGATTACCAACCAACAGTCAGGCTTGAGGAGTTCTTCCTGCCACCACAACTTGAAGCTTAGTCCAAGCCGAGGAGATCTTCCTGCCTAAGCACTTCGCTCAACTATAAGGAATGAGGGACCTCCTCATTTCCCACCTTCTTAAGTCTAGTGCCTTTGACGGGCATACAAAAACATAAGCAAGTCATCGAAATAACAAGAATCATGACAAAAGGATTTTTCATTGATATTCAAAAAGAATTACAAATCCTACCATCTATTACAAAAAGCAAAGGAAAGTCTATCCTAAGTTTGCTGCTCGTCATCAAAAGACTTCTCGAGCCAATCCTCAGTAATGGAGCCAGGGGGGAAGATTAGTTTGGTTAGCATTGGCTTCGCCCTCTCGCCTCCCTCCCGACCTCGGCCTCGTGCTCTTCCTCATCCCGAATCGCCTCCACCAAGGCTTTAAGATTGCCGGATCAACGGAGGCCGGCTTCCACACTTCTCTGCAGGCCTGAGCATCCTTGGCTGCGATTATTTCCAAGTTGCTCTCAGAAAAGGGAACCAGGTGATGGAGAGTCCTAACCTCCTCGCTATACTGATCCCGGCAGATCAACATGGCATCTAAGCCGGTGGAGGGGTCAGCCAGGATGCTCCAAGCAAGGTGTAGGTACCCGTCCTCGAACATGGTGGCCGTTTGATCATTCACGGCATCTTGGAAGGCCGAGCTGGTCAGCATGGCATCCTTAAAGGCCTGGCTTTCTTTAAAACGGGTAATAGCCTCCTCTTCCCTAAATAGAAAGAGTAGCCTCAAACCCTAAGATTTGGCTTCGGCTTCCTCGGCCCTAGTTTGGACCTCGGCCTTAGCCCTCTTTGCCTCTTCCACCTCAGCATTTTTCAGCCGGAGTTGTTCCTCGGCTTTATCTCTGGCGTCCTTGGCCTGAGCACGAGCTTCCTCGGCTCTCTTTACTTCGGCCTCAACCTTGGCCTGAGCAGCTTCGAGCTCGGCCTCCTTGGCCTTCAAGAGTTCAGCCAAGTCAGCCGCCTTGGCTTCACTCACCTTCTGAGCAGCTTTGGCCTCAACCACTCGTTTTTCTTGGGCCTTGGCCAAGACATCCTCATAGGCCGCAATGCTAGCTTGCTGCAAGGAAAACTCGTGTTATAACTATGAGCAATCACATGTAAAAATAATAAAGTCAAAAGAGCGAGATCACTACCTCAGCCAACATGAGTCCTTTACGGCAGAGCAAATGGTCCCTACTCGCCTTCCCCTTTACCAGGGTGTCGTACACATCCTCGTCCAAGGCCCTCTGGATGGGAGCTCGGCCTAACTTCATCATGTAACTCTTCCTGTCTAGCACAGGAAGGCCCTTCAGACGAGGGACGTTTTCCACCATGAGCTGAGCAAGCTTCTCTGCATCAGCCTGAGTCTTGGCGGTTTGGATGGTCAAGGGAGGAGCAGCCTCAGGATTGGAAGCCTCCCCAACATTTGCTTTCTTGGCTGCAAGCTCCTCGGCGCTAGCCCCTTGAGCTCTCTTGGAGCCAGAATGCCGAGGTACGAGGTTGGTCACCTCAGTTTCCACTTCCTCGGCATCAACATGGAGGCTATGCCCCTCTACAGTTGATGGGTTGGTTTGTTCCTCAGTCGCCGCTTCCTCGGCATTTACCTCCCCATGTAATTTAAGGGGAAGGGGTTGGTCACCCTGAACATTAAGCACCAAGTTACGGGCATTAGCTTCTTCTCTCCTCTCCACCAAAGCAGACTTCTTGCTTTGCTTCCTTTTCCTCTTTACCAGCTCTTGGGGACTTAGTCTCTGCATGGCTAGGGTAGCTTCTTCCTCGGGTGTTAAGACTGAAAAGACAAGGAAGAAATGGTTAAGTACGAGCATAAGAAGGAACATCCAAAAAATAACTAAGTACCAAGAGTTTAAATATTTACATCCCATTATGTCCTGCCTCATCCGCACACCGGTCCCGGACGTTCGGCCTTGCAACTAGTGCAATCCTCGTGAAATACCAGGCCGGTGAACTCGTCCACCATTAAAGCTGTCTCCCCTCTTTACGGTGACAAGGGGAGATACCCCATCCTTCTTCCCGTATCGACCCGCCCGAATATAATAATGGTCTCGAAAGATTCTACCACCGACCAATCAAGGACCCCCACCTCGGCAAATTCTTCTAAGCGTTTGATTAAAGCCTGGGTCCATTCATATTGTTGGACGGGAAAGGACGAAGTTGGATCCTTACAAGGAGATTGGAACTCCCATCCTCGCGGCTCTCAACCCTTATGACATGGTTATCCCACTCGCAACTTTCGCTAGACATAGTGGAGGAGCAAATTTCGGTTTTTCGGATGCACTCCTAATGACGAGAAGCCAACTTTCCTTGACATATTGAACATTGTAGAAATGTCGAAAAGCTCACATGGTCGGCTCATACCCTAAGCTACGGCAGAGGACAATGAAGCTGACGAGAACCCGGGCACCATTAGCTCCTAGCATGGCTGGCACCGCCCTCACATCGTCCAAAAATTCACGGATGAAGGGATCCAAGTGGAAGACGAAGTCCCCGTTGAAACCGTTTGAAGTAAAAATGGACATAGTCTTGGTTATAATAAAAGTCCTCCTCCTCCTTCTTCGTCTTAAGCTCCATACGGCCCATATAAGTTAGCCTCGTACTCACTTTGTTTACCCCGTATTTGGAGTACAAATTTTTCCAACATGGGATCCCCGGCTCTTGGGGTCCTCTCTTGTCGCTTTCCTAATCCTAGGCCTCCTTTTCCTCGACCTCCTCTTCTTCGGGCCAGGCGGCCATCAGCTTGTGCATCTTCCATGAAAGCGTCAACTATTTGAGTAGACGAGGAGGGTTCTCCTTCTCTTCCCGTCATATCTCGCATAAAGACGAGGAGACAAAGTTAGTAACCTCGTCAACGGCTGATTTAGGACGGGGAAGGGAGATTCCCTCCTCGTCATTTCATAAGGTCGAGGAGGGAGCCGTACCTCTCAGCGCTCACGCATTTCGCGATCGGAGGCCGGGTAGAACAGCTCGACGTGCTCCATCATCTCGCTCTATCCTCAAAAAAACTATAATGTTGGGTGAACCGGACTCAATCCTATCTATTCTTGTGGAATCGTGGTATTGGAGGAATAGACGAGTTCGACCATAACCTCTCAACTGCTTTCTTACATCATCCAGGGTGAGCATCAACCATGGACCTCTCTCTACGATAGACCCTCAGATTGCCAGTATGATATCCATAACGGAATCGGGGGGAATGGTCCCAAGAACGAGCCATTTCTAAGGGGAATCAAAAATGAAAGGGGGAGTTCATTCAATATTCAAGAAAGTTCATACAAAATACAAAGAAAATCAAAGACTTGAAGTTTTGAGAATTCATGAAGAAAAGCTTCATTCTTTAACAATGGTGGTTCGCCTTTTCTTGGCATATTCAAGATTCTTCCCAACAAACCCTAGAAAGCTGGAAATCAGAATCAAAATGCACAAAAGGGAAGAGATTTCATACCCGAGTTTGGAGAAATTGATGGAATCACAACAGGATGCTACTTCGTCGGAAAAAACAAGCTCGTCGGAAACTGGGCTGAACAAGACTAAGATCGCCGGAATGTCGCCTGAACCTTGCTATTCTCTCTCAAATGCTTGGGGTCTGTAAAGGGTGAAATGAGAAGGGTTTTAGCTTTTATAACTCCTTAATCGGGTCAAACCCATGGGTAAAGCTAAACCCCGGGTCTGGCGCCCCAAGAATTAAATACAAAATGACGGTTTCGAGGCGTGACAAGACCGGGGGCCCTGCAATGGCAAATCCCGAGTTATACGAAGCGACAGCCGAGGGCACGTGTCAAACCCGTTCGTATCCCATATGCCGAGGACGAGGTGACTTTCTACTCTTCCTAATCCGAGCTAGAAAGTCGGGGGCCACTGAACAGTATAAACCGAGATACGACTATGGGTTTGCCCGAGCTGGGCCTCAATGGATTGGGCCCTTAACATAATTCAGCACCCAAGTATTAGGGCCGAGGAAGGCCTTCCTCATATGCCGAGGAGCATGCGCCTCGGCCTTGGGACATCATTCTTGGGCCGCCATGTCACAAGTGACGAGGAGAGAAAAGTTATTATCTCGGCATATCATCAAGTGACGAGGAAACAAAATCATTCACCCCGGCGCTTCTCCTTGTCGACCAATTACCAAATGACCGGGGAGCTCAATCATTCACTTCGGCCAATTGACAAGACCGAGGTAAAACATTTGTGTTCCTCGGTTTTCCTAGGCCAGCTACACTCCTTATCAAACAAGGATTCTACAATCATTATCCAATCAGATTACAATCACCAACACCAATTCAAGTCAAACAATGACTCATACTACCTGAGATATAATTCTCTTAGGATTATGTCTTATCTCTGTGCAAGTTCACTTCAACATGGATTCTATCAATCCATCCCTATAAATACAAGCCACATGGCTCATTATTTGATACGTTACTTTTTACATTGGGAAAACTCTGTCAATTTGTTTTCTCACATACAAACCGTGAACTTACTCTCACGCCGGAGGGCCTTTAGCCGGATCCGCCCCGGCTTAGTTTACGGGTTTTCTCTTATTTTCAGGCCTTGCAATCGCCGGAGCTTTCATCGCTTGGATTTGGGCTGATTTGACGATTTTGGCATCATCACCAAATTTACAACATTATTTGACTAATATTCTTGTACTCCTGTCAAAAATGAGTTTTCAAAAGAAATCAAATTAGCTTTTTAATAATAGCAAATTTAATTTTTTTTTTTTGGTCAAGTGAGAGATGAAGTATATTTTAGTTAGAACCATACATATGCATTCATAAGAGTTTTGATGATGACTAATCTCTAAAAGACAATATATCATCAATTCAAGTCTTAAATCTTAATCAAATCTCAACCGTAAAAACAAAACTCAGACAGCCTTAGCTATTACAATTTACAAACTGACCTTATGCCATGTCATCCGGTCAACAAAGTCAAAAACATTATTGGTCAAAAAGAAGACAATCATCAACAACGATTAAACATTCCTCAACACAATCCTTCACTCAACAACTTCCTACACCCTTAAAAAACCATAATATACACCCAACAACTCCCAAACACAAAATCTCTTTAGTAACGTTTACTGCCTTTTCTTGAATAACCGTGATAGCTACATTAGTCCCGACAATTTAGACGTGTTACCCGTCAATTCGTTCGACCCAATTCGCTAATTACCCGACTCACGACAACACATTTTAATTAGTTGTACAAAGCTTAACGGGTCAACCTGGCCCAATTCGTTTCGATCCTTTTAGCCCACAGACACAAATAATAAATTTAAGACACAAAGTAGAATAAATAAACGGGTCAATATGTCTCAACCTAATAACCGACTTGCTTGACCCATTGAATAAAAGAATTGTAATGGGTTGAACCTGTTTCAACCCATTAACCCGTCGCCACCCGTCCTAACCATCCCAATCGACAGGCCTAGCATGCAATTGCATGCACATTCTTCATATTAAGTCTCATCTTGAAAGATTTGAGTATATCTCCTTGGTCAACTACCGATTCTCTCTTCCATAGTTACTTCATATTCCTTATTTTAGGTTACCTAATTGTTGTATATTCCTTGTTTAGGTTCCTTAATCATAGCCTAATTAGAACAGCCCTAGTCTGGAAGGTTCACCATTAGTGTATATATATATGTAACTCCTCTTTATAGCATAATAAATAGAAAAAGCCCGTTTCTCTGTGTATGAAATTCATCATGGTATCAGAGCGGGTAAATGATCAACAAGCTTCCGCATAACTTAACCATACCTACACACTTCTTCGCCAACCATGACAACAAAGGACGAAGGAGCGTCCAACCCAAAAGGATCGGCTATGGTAGATGTGATGTCCCCATACTACATATCCGGATCCGATAATCCAAACCTCGTTTTTACGAGTGATCTCCTCAATGACGGGAACTACGTAGATTGGGCTGATGAAATGAGTAATGCCCTCTACGCCAAAAATAAGTTTTGTTTCGTCGACGGGTCGCTCCCAATGCCAGTCGAGAACAAGACAGAAATACCATTGTGGAACAGATGCAATGCCATGGTTAGGGGTTGGCTGCTAAGTTCAATGGACAAGGAGGTACGTACCAGTGTAAAACACGACAAGACAGCCGAAGACATCTGGAAGGATCTCAAGGAGCGGTTCGGCAGTGAGAGTGCTCCTAGAGCATTTGAATTAAAGCGTGTTATCACGCTAACTCGACAAGAGAAATTATCAGTTTCTGCTTACTACACCAAGCTGAAAGGCTTATGGGACGAGTTTGATTCGATCTCATCAGTACCAAGATGCAAGTGCAATGGCTGTACCTGCGAGATCTCCAAAGAATTGACGGCAATGAAAGAAAAGGAACGACTATATGAGTTCCTCATGGGCCTTGATGAAAGCCACGGGACCGTGAAGACGCAGATCCTGAGCACAAAACCATTAATGTCACTTGGAGCAGCCTTCCACATCGTGTCGGAAGATGAAAGACAAAAGCAAATCTCTGTCGCTAGAAGAACAAATGTTGAAGCTGTTGCATTCCATGCGCAAGGAGCGCGGCGTCAAGACAAAAATGCTGGAGAACCGAAGGAGGGTGGGCGCGAACCAAAGAAGTGCACTCACTGTGGAAAGCTTTATCACACGGTAGATGAATGCTATGAGATCCTCGGTTACCCAAAGCGTGAGAAAAATGGACGTGATGGCAACAAGAAGGATGATTCAAGGAGCAAGGGAAAGGCGAGATCTGCGCATATGGCTACTGGAAGGCGATCCGCTGGTGGTATAACAACAGAACAAATCGTTGATATCATCAACTACCTTGGGAAAAGCTTTAGTGAACAAAAAGTCAAGGAAGATGTTTCACCCACAACAAATATGGCAGGTAAACTCTATGAATTAAGCCCCTGGATAATCGACTCGGGGGCATCCGAACATATCACATATGACAAGAGAATTCTTGAGCATGAAACAGGTCCGAGGAATGAGTTACCTGTAAAGGTTGCAAATGGTGCTGTTGTTCCTGTCAAAGGAGTAGGAAACGTCACCCTGCAAAATGGGTTAAAATTGGAACGAGTTTTAAATATTCCTGATTTCAAATGCAACTTACTTTCAGTCAGCAGACTTACAAAAGATTTGAACTGCACACTCACATTCTTCCCGGCTTCTTGTATTTTACAGGACTTACCTTCGAGGAACCTGATTGGAGTGGGTAGCCGCCGCGATGGTCTATATTACTTGGAGCCGATTGCAAGAGAAGGTATGGCTATGTCAGTAAATGTTGACTCCAAGATATGGCACAACAGATTAGGGCACGCTTCGAGTTTCAAGACAAGTACTTTTAATGGTTTTTGCAATAAAATTGGACATTGTGATTCCTGTTTGAGGGCAAAGTTGACCCGTTTACCTTTTCCACTTAGTAGTATACAGACTAATTCTTGTTTTGAAATTATTCATTGTGACATTTGGGGTGGGTATCGAACTGCATCTTTTTCGGGAGCACACTATTTTCTCTCTATTGTGGATGATTTTAGTAGGGGTGTTTGGGTCTTCCTTATGAAACATAAGTCTGAAGTCAGTCATTTTTTGACATCTTTTTGTAATATGGTACACAATCAATTTGGAAAAAATGTCAAGAAAATTCGAGCAGATAATGGGGAAGAATTCCAGTCTGGGTATATGATGGAATATTATAATGATAAAGGGATAATTCTTGAAACAACATGCACCGACACACCACAACAAAATGGGGTAGTCGAGAGAAAGCATAGGCACATTTTAGAAGTTGCAAGGGCTTTGCGTTTTGAAGCAGGCTTACCTATTAAATTTTGGGGGGAATGTGTCTTAACCGCCACTTATATCATAAATCGGACCCCATCTAAAGTCATAAACAATAAAACGCCCTACGAGTTTCAACAAAGAGCCATCTTACCAACATTTACGGGTTTTTGGGTGTTTGGCTTATGCCAAAGACAATAAGAAAGGGGGAGACAAGTTTGGAGTAAGAGGCCGACGTTGTGTCTTCGTTGGGTACCCATATTCTCAAAAGGGATATCGTGTTTTTGACTTGGAGACAAAGCGAATTTACACATCCAGAGATGTAAAGTTTGTTGAAAATATCTTTCCGTACAAAGAAGCCAATGTTGAAAATGTGTCTGATGATGTAGCAAGCAGAAGGGTCATGGAATGGGAGCCTGATGAATTTTGGGCAGAAGAAAACAATGGCCCAGTTGAAAAATCAGGAACAAGTAATGGGCCACATGAACCAACAACACCGGCGCACAGTAATGACGATGAGCAGCCGACACTAATATGGAAGAAGGTCGATCCACCATCGAAGCAAGTAACACCACTTTACAGCCGCCCACTGAGCCAACAAGGAGAAGTGACAGGCCAAAAAGGCAGCCCAAGCACTTAGAATCATACGCAACGGATTTGCCCAAGTCCATAGACCACTCGCAGCCTACTGCCAATTCGGAAACCTCTGAGGTATATCCTTTATCACACTTTGTTTCTTATGATAAGTTTTCTAATGGTCATAAAGCTTATCTGGCGGCCATTACTTCACGTGATGAGCCTAAGTACTTCTACCAGGCGATGAAGGACAAGCGATGGTGTAAAGCAATGAAAAAAGAAATTGACGCATTGGAAGAAAATGGCACATGGACCTTAGAGCCACTGCCATCGGGAAAGAAGGCCATTGACTCAAAATGGGTTTACAAGATCAAGTATAAACCCAACGGAGAAGTTGAGCGCTACAAAGCACGTTTAGTTGCAAAGGGGTTCACCCAAATCAAAGGTATAGACTTTCATGAGACTTTTGCACCCGTAGCAAAACTTGTGACAGTGAGAAGTTTGCTCGCAATAGCAGCCAAGAAAGATTGGGCGATTCATCAATTAGATGTAAACAACGATTTTCTTCATGGAGACTTGGTGGAAGACGTTTACATGAAAATAGCGCAAGGATTTTCTAAAGAAGGGGAGACAAGGGTTTGTAAGCTTCGAAAATCCCTATACGGTCTTAAGCAAGCTTCAAGAAATTGGTACCACAAGTTTACACGAGCCTTAATCGACGAGGGTTTTCGGCAGTGAAAGGCAGACCATTCTCTATTTATTTACAAAAGGGGTGACACATACGTTGCAGCGCTCATATATGTAGATGACGTCATTTTGGTTGGCAATAAAGATAGCAAAATTGTTCAAGTAAAACAGTATTTGGATAGGCTTTTTAGCATAAAAGACTTGGGGCCATTAAAATACTTTCTCGGGATTGAAGTCGCTCGATCAAAAGAAGGAATTGTAATTAGCCAAAGAAAGTACACACTTGATATTCTGGAAGAAAGTGGTCTCCAAGGGAGTCGGCCATGTGAGTTCCCCATGGATCAAAATCTGCATTTGAACAACGAAGATGACAGCCCTTTGATTGACAAACTCCGCTATCGACGGCTGATTGGCCGATTGCTTTATGTAACTGTCACGAGGCCCGATATACAGTTTGCCGTAAATTTGTTGAGCCAATTCATCAACGAACCACGAAAGAAGCACATGGACGCTGCGATGCGTGTCCTTCGATACCTGAAAACCACAGCTGGACAGGGACTGTTTTTTCCAGCAAATAATGATTTCAAACTGGAGGCATACTGCGATGCCGATTGGGGAGGTTGCAAAATGATAAGGCGCTCTTGCAGCGGGTATTTTATGACCTTAGGTGGTGCACCTATATCATGGAGAACGAAGAAGCAATCTGTTGTTTCACGATCATCGGCCGAAGCCGAATATAGAGCCATGGCAACAACGGTTAGTGAAATATTGTGGCTTCGTTGGCTACTTAAGGACATTGAATCAACTCAATCCACACCTACACCACTCTTTTGTGACAATCAAGCGGCGCGCCACATTGCTAACAATCCCGTCTTCCATGAACGGACTAAACACGTGGAGATGGATTGTTATTTTGTCCGTGAACGAGTTGAGTCGCGCGAAATTGTTCCATGCAAGATAAGCACCGAACAACAAGTCGCTGACATATTTACCAAAGCTTTGGGGGCAGCACGGTTCCAGTTTCTTGTTGGCAAGTTGGGCATTCGAAACCTCCATGCTCCAACTTGAGGGGGAGTGAAAGATTTGAGTATATCTCCTTGGTCAACTACCGATTCTCTCTTCCATAGTTACTTCATATTCCTTATTTTAGGTTACCTAATTGTTGTATATTCCTTGTTTAGGTTCCTTAATCATAGCCTAATTAGAACAACCCTAGTCTGGAAGGTTCACCATTAGTGTATATATATATGTAACTCCTCTTTATAGCATAATAAATAGAAAAAGCCCGTTTCTCTGTGTATGCAATTCATCACATCTAACTATCAAGAGTTACTAAAAGAGACTACTTTGTATTTTTCAAGTGCTAATAACGCTTAAGTTAAGGCTCGTTTGGTAGGCCGATAGAATTGACATGTATTAAATATTAATAGTCAGGAGATTATTACTTCGGGAATTAATTATACTATCATTTTTTGGGATAAATATGAACGGGATAAGAGATGATAAGAGGTCTTATCCAGATTGTTAATTACACTGATTGTATTTAATTTACTTAACATCAAACTAGTAATCCTATCCATCCCAATCGACAGGCCTAGCATGCATGCACATTCTTCATATTAAGGGCCCGTTTGGTTCGCGAAATTGACCATCCGCCGATGGAATGGAATGGTCAATTCCGTTTGACCATTTTCATTCCCATGTTTGGTTTATATTTTTCATTCCTCCGGAATGGCGAATTCCATTGAAGGAAGAAATTGGTCATTCCCTCCAAATATGGAAGGAATACTCAATTTCTTTGGCAATGGAATAGTAATTTTTTTGTTGACCAAAATACTCCCAAACCCTAATCACCCCTACCCCTGCCTACCCACCCCACCCCCACCCCTCCCCCCTCCAATTTTTTTTTTTAAAAGACCCCTGCCTACCCCCCTATCCATTCCCATGCCCTACCACCCCACCTACCCCCCATAATTTTTTTTAAAAGACCCCCGCCTACCCCCCATCCAAATTTCGCCCTACCACCCCCACCTACCCCCCACCCTCCCCCCCACGAATTTTTTTTTTTTAAAAGACCCCCTGCCACCCCCCCCCATCTAGCCCCTGCCCTACCACCCCCACGATTATTTTTTTTTAAAAGACCCCCGCCACCCCCCCAATCCAGCCCCTGCCCTACCACCCCCACCTACCCCACTCCCACGAAAAAAAATTTTTACTCATTTTTCATACCCCCCCTACCTACCCAGGAATTACTTGAGATTCTGGCATCTCAAGTAATTCCTGCAAGATTCTAGCCCGTTTCAGCAACATGTCCTTCCTACCAAGGTGATTTGTTGAGGGACCTGAATTGTCGCCTGCAACCGTTCGACCTACCAGTAGACGTTTTGGAGGCGGCTGCGCTTTTAGCTCGAACATAGGTCTCTTTTCCCTTCTGTTATCTGGTAAGCATCTGCCATCAGCCACGCTATTGGAACGAGTGGCTCTCCTAGCACGGGGTGGTGGTGGAGGAGGCAAATTGGCAGTACGATTTCTGGCGCCGGTGTCCATGTTTCCACCGGCATTCCCTAGTTCGCTTTCAGTAGTGGGTGTTGCGGTGTGTCCGTCAGAAACCATGATTATGGTTTGATAAGATTTCGAGGTCAAAAAGCTACGTTTCCCGGCAATGGAACCAAACTAATGCCGCAAGAAACGTGCTGTATCATTCTCCGTCCAGCAATAAGACTGATCACCTGGCTTCTTTAGAATCTACAACTAGTCGGAATGGTCTCCGGCGAAGACCCTCAGGCGTGAGAGTAAGTATGGTGTTTAGAGCTGATAAATTATTATGAACATAAGTATTCAAAATAACAAATAGCAATTACCTTAAAACCGTTGATGTTGTGAAGTATTTATAGGCTTTGATATGTGGTATAATTGTAGTGGGATTGTTTGAGATCCCTAGAATCACGAACTGAATCGTGGAAATAATCGTGTCCATATATAACTCCAGATTTGTAGGACTTTTGTTATGGAAAGAGTTGCTGGCTTAGTAAGACTCTGTAGGTCGACGTACGCCTTGTAGGTCGAGGTCGCCTGCATGGATCTAGGTCGACCTGACTGAATGATATAGCCGGGTAACATCCGTATAAGAGATGGATCATATGTCGGACAAAGCTAGGTCGGGACCAAGAAGGTCGGATAATGAGCTAAGTCGACTGATCTTGGCTGATGGGCTTTGGGCTTTTGTAATACTTGGGCCGACCCACTAAGAATATGGTGGCAATAATGTACGTAAAATTGGGCTTGCTCGCTGGGCCTAGCCCGTCATTTTTATTCCGTTATATTTTCCTTTTCATTATTATTTTTAATGAAAGTGAGAATTATACTTGTAGCAAATGACTATTTAAGTATTTTAGTAATATAGTTTAGAAAGTTTGCTTATTTTAACCACTCAAAGAAATGATTTTATTTTTCTTTGGACAGGCAAAAGTAGAAATTGAAAATATTTTTAAGGCAGGGAGAGTATATAATCTTCTTTGGAGTAATTTTTTTGAGGCCCTCATGTTATTATTATTATTTTTTTGTTGTACATAATATAATCTTTTCTTTTGTAAAAGTTTATGTCTCTTCATATTTCTATTTAATATATTATTTTGCAATTTTTGGGAAATTATATATTTATTTCCTCATATTTATTTCAGTACCTAAGTTTCCTTGAAAGAAGCTTGGGGTTGAGGGATGAGGGTAGACGTGGCCGGTTGGGCCAACCGCCGGTTAGCCGGTTTATAACCGCCGGTTTTCAACCCCCAAATCACCAATCGGAACCGAACCGCGCCTAACCGGCTAAACCGGTTACGGTTTAGGCGGTTTACGGTTTTCACGGTTATCCGGTTAACCTCCGGTTTGACGGTTTGGATATGCTCGGTCGAGTCCTTGTTGTTGCTCGGCCGAGCAACCCTTTTAGGGTTTAGGGTTTTGAGGGTTGCTCGGCCGAGTCTTTGGTGTCGCTCGGCCGAGCAACCCTATAGGGTTTAGGGGTTGAGGGTTGCTCGGCCGAGTCTTTGGTGTTGCTCGGCCGAGCATATCATTTTCAGTTAATTTTTTTAACGGTTTTTTGAAAAAAATTAACTTTTATTTTTTTTCAATTTTTTTTTGGATAGATAAGACTATTTTAAACTTAAGTTTACTACATACATTTTTTAGAAAAAGGTTTATAAAAAAAGTTATGAATTTTTAAAGAAATGAAAGTTAACGGTTTTTTGAAAAAAGTTAACTTTTAATTTTTTTCAATTTTTTTTTTGGATAAATAAGACTGTTTTAAACTTAAGTTATCTACATACATTTTTTGAAAAAAGGTTTATAAAAAAAGTTATGAATTTTGAAAGAAAGAAAACTTAACTTTTTTTAAAAGAAACAAGTATATAAAAGAAAAAAGGGACGGTACCCTTAAATTTTATTAATCAAAATAAAATTACAAAGAGGGGGACAACCAACCTTACCCTTTTATAAATAAGGGGGGACATTTAGGAGCCTTTACCTCAACCTAACTATTACAATTAATTAAAAATAAATCTAATCTAAAGTCTAAACTAATCTAATTAAAATAAAAATTAATCTAAAACATCATTCATTCATCACTACTTTCCGTGGAGTCCTCGACATCGTATTGATATCTTGGATCCAATAGATCCTCATCATAAGGCATGTCTTGTTGCCTTTTTCCGCTCTAACCCAATCGCCAAGTAAAAGTTGATGTTCCAAGTTTTCACTTGTTAGTTGAGAACGTCTTTCATCCAAAACATTTCCACCAACGCTAAATGCCGATTCAACCGCCACCGTTGAAGCGGGAGAGGCTAATACTTCTTTAGCAACTATGGAAACTATAGGATAAATGTCTTTCCTTCTTGACCACCATTGTAAAACATCAAATTCATTTGAATTTGGATCTTGATTTAATTCAAAGTTTGTAGTGAAATAGGTTTCTAACTCCACGGGAAGGTTTGATGATGATGAAGATGAACCTCGAGAAGGACCATATTTTTTACTATACAAATTTGTAATAAAACTATATGGATCCCCATTAGTAAAACTTGGTTGGAGAGTAGAGGAATCATCTTCATGTTGTTGCCTTTGAGAAGTGTTTCCATATAAGACATTATACTCATTAAAAAGGTTAATCAAATCATTTTTTGTGTCATTAACAATATTTGACGGAAGTTCATAAATACCGTCACCATCGGGATATAATTTCATATAATAATAAGTTATAATGGACTCTAAATCATCTAATTTAACTCGGGGATCTAATAACTTTGCAACCAAGAAAAGAGACGGAATAGTGTCAAAATATTTAAGCCACTTTTGTCTCATGTTAAAAATGCATTGGTTTAAAATAGGGCAATCTTTTAAATTGTCAAAAATAGTAACAATTGCAATATAATGCTCTAGCACCAAAACGGAAGTTGAATAATAAACTCCCGAAAAAGCCAAAGTAGCGGTATTAGAAATCTTTAACAATTCACATAAATTAATGCATGCATTCCAATGATGAGTAAATAGAGGTTCATGATAGCCAACTGACATAAAAAATTGCGTTAGGAGATCTTTATAAGCAAAACCATCGCTTAACATTTTATAGGTGGAATTCCACCTAGTTGGAACATCGTAAGTAAAATATTTGTCCCAAGCACACTTTTACTTCTTAAAAACTTTATCCACTTTTTTGTATTAGAATTTTTTTTTTGAAATAAATTGAAGAGCTCGTCTAATTGGCTTAACATAAGTTTCTAATGCATCTAAACCATCTCTAACACATAAATTAATTATATGGCATAAACATCTAATATGAAAAAACTTACCCCCAAGTGAGGGTTGACAAACGGTAATTAAATCGGGCAAACTAGCCGTATTAGCACTTGCGTTGTCAAATGAAATAGTAAATATTTTATTTAAAATACCATATTCAAGAAAAATCTCAAGCAATTTCGCACAAATATTTTTCGCGGAATGCGGTGGCTCAAAATCTTTGTAAGCAATTAATCTTTTTTGGATTTTCCATGAATTATCTATCCAATGGCAAGTAACGCCCAAATAAGTATTTCTTTGCCAATGATCACTCCAACCATCGGCACAAATTGAAACTTTATTTTCTAATTTTGATAAAACACCAATTAAATCTTTTTTATATCTTTCAACCACTCTAGTAATATCACGTACGAGATTCGTACGTGGTACTCTCGTGGCGGCGGGGTTCAAAGAAAGGCGAGCAAAATTTTCATAAAAATCACAATCCGCAAAATTAAAAGGAAGGCCTTTAACGCAAATAAATTTGGCTAGTTCATCCCTATAAACCCACTTGTCAAATTTAAAAAGGACGGAAGAAGGGAAAGACGAACCTTGTGCACCCGAACCCGAACTACGTTGAAATTGTAATTGAGTTTGCGAAGCGAAAATGCCAAGTTTTTCGGGATGTTTTGCCGCCAAATGCCCGTTGAGCGTCCCATGCCCTCCACCTCTTTTCCATGCGTAAGTCGCATTACAATAGTTGCAACATGCTCGAAAATTATAATCATCCTCGACAGTAATTTTTCTTTTGCTGAAATGGATGGCGAAGGTATCGGATTGTGGCTCTCTTTCTTGTCGTTGTCCCCGAGGACCCCGACCCCTACCACCTCCCCTAGCTCGGCTGCCCCTACCACTCCTAGCATTACCACTTTCAATTTTAACTTGTTCTTCTTCCTCATTTTGTTGAATATTTGGATTTTGATGATCAAAATCATCGTTGGGGGAGGAAGAATCAACAACGGACTTGCCTAAATTGCTTCTTCTTTGATTTGCAGCCATTTGTATAAGAGAAAATGAAGTTTGGAAACAAAACGGAGCTTAAAAATGGATGAAAATGGAGAAAAGCACTAATTTCGTTAGAAAACTAACTGAAAATGGAACAATATTTAACTGAAAATTGGATGAGGGTGAGAGTATATGTGAATATTTGAGAGTAGAAGAGAAAGAGTAGAGAGAAATAAGGTGGAAATAAAATGGGAGGAGGAGGGTGATATTTATAGTTAGTAAATTAGGCAAAAAAAACATTTTTTTTTTAATTTTTGACTGCCCAATAACAAAATTAACGGCTAGTTTTTGAAAAAGTAGCCGTTGGAACATGTTCTGGCGTTATGCTCGGCCGAGCACCACATATGACTCGGCCGAGCAGAACCTTCAGTTTGTTAATAACAAACTGGAAGGTTCTGCTCGGCCGAGCAACTCATATGACTCGGCCGAGCAAGTCAAAAACCGGCGGTTAACCGGCGGTTGACCGGTTTTTCAAAAATCTCAACCTTAACCGAACCGGCCAATAACCGGTTCCGGTTAACCGCCGTTGACCGGTTTTGACCGGTTTTGGCCGGTTTTCAACCTCCCGATTGACCGGTTCGGTTTATAAAATGGACACGTCTAGATGAGGGGCCTGAAGGGTGGTGGTGGTGGACCGTGGTGATGTTATTTTTTTTTTTGTTGCTCACTTCTTTAGTGGTCATGTCTTGTCTTCTTCATGAGAATGTCATTTATACTCCGAACTTGATGTATCTAATCTATTTGTGGGTGTTTCAGTGACAACTGGAATACATCTAACTATTAAGATCTTGTTTATTACAACATTCTAGATCACACATTACAATGGTGAAGGTTGTCACAGTTCTTAGCAGCAATGCTGGTGTCTGTGGGACCATCCAATTTACCTAAGAGGGAGATGGTATTTTTAGGTGCCCTATGACCTAGGCGCGCCCAACACCAAGAAAGTTGATGTTCACTAAGGAGCCAAAGGTCCCAAAATTTATACCACTCCATTTCCTAGAATTTCAATTCATAGACAATGTAGGATTAATGTCTCAATTGATTTTCAAATGCTAAGGCCTCTCAATATATACTACTCCATTTCCTACTATTTCAATTCCTAGACGATGCGGTATTAATATCCCTTAGATTTTTCAAATTTTATTTTGGGTTATTAAAGGGGTGTGTTTAGTAAATGAGTATGAACCTAGCCTCTATTTAGTCTCGATTCTAGTTTAAGTCAATTATTTTGCACAACATTTGTAAAGAAATTAAAACATCATACTTCTTCCAATATTAGAGTTGAGCACCTGTACATTGCTTGAGCCAGAGATGTCAATGCCATCAGTGTTAGGGCTATTTTTAGGAGCAATGATACGGAGATCAGAGATAATGGCACCATTACAATGGGTTAATATTATATGGCCTCTTGGGCTGTTTATATGTGTCAAACCTTCCAGCCGAAGACTGTTGCAATGGTAGAATATTAGTGCCTGCAGCCATGATAAAGTTAGTTCTCACTTCTAGTATATTCATTTATTTAAAAAAAACATTTTTCCATGGAAAATTTGGTAAAAGAACTTGATGAATATGATGAAGCTGTACTTACAGATGGAGGATTTATGAAGAAAGAGTTACCTCATGAAGGCAAGGGTATGACCACCAAGCTGAACCTTGCCCGTCAATCTGGCCTCCACCATTAACGGTAAGTCCATTGATGTTTGAGAAGGATAGCCATGAATGGAAGTGGAAGCGGATCCATTCTGTCATTTTGTTTAGAGCAACAATGTTTTCAGAGACCTGTTGTCAGGTTTTATATTCATACAAATCAATTCACAAGTGCTCGTTAATTTAGCCAGCAATTTTTTTATCCCGAAAACATGTGATTAGGTTGTGTCTTATTTATAACTAGCCAAGTCAAATGATCATGTAAGCCTCACCATGGGGGGTTTGACTTTGTAACCCATTTTAATGGTTCTCAAAGCCCTTGTTATTCATTTACAATGTCTTCAATATATGATCATGCACACAAACACACACACACACACACACACAAACACACCCTATACCTGGAAATCTATTTGGGAGGACTTGCATGGGCCAGTGAAAGACAGAGAGTTTAACAGAAATGTTCTCTTTGCAGGAATAACCAAAGTTGAACTCAGACCAGAATGATTGAGCTTTGCAGACTACGTTCTACGCCCTGAGAAAAGCCTACAAGCTATATACACATTAACAATTAAGCTACTTTGGAATCGTACGGAGATAGTGTTGTGTGTGTGTGTGTGTGTGAGAGAGAGAGAGAGAGAGAGAGAGAGAGAGACTTGGGAATCGTCAGTTCTTCCATCTCCAGCAGCTCCATAATCCATGACATTGAAAAAGCTGGAAGAAGATGAAGATGAATGGAGGGAAATATTCCAAGCACAGGAGGAGGAGGAAAGGATGCATAAGCATAAGGATAAAAGCAACAACAGAGGCTTGTGCTTGAAGGGGAATCCCCCTTACAAATAATCATGTGAGCTTGGTACTAAGATCATCTTGTCTTGAAAACAGTTTTTCACTAACAATTTCACTCTTATGTTTTGGTCTTTGTCCTTTTGCACTGCCTCCTGTACCAAAAATATATAATCCCTCCGTCCCATCAAAACTGATACCAAATTTCTGGGTACGCGGATTAAGGAAAAGTAAGAGAGAGAAAAAGTGAAAGAAAATGTTGTGAGTATGAAGAATTAAATAGGAGAGAGAATGAGTGGGAGGAATAGTTAGGAGAGAGAATGTTGTGAGTGTAAAAGTGAAATAGGAGAGAGAATGAGTGGGGTAAATAGTAAAGATTTCCTTTCATTTTGGGAAGTATCAGTTTGGCTAGGACGGATCAAAAAGAAAATAAGTATCAGTTTGGTGGGACGGAGGGAGTATTCATGTTGTCCTTTTTATAATATTCATATGTAAAAAAATGGTATGCTTTTAATGATCAAGTCAATTGAATTTTTAACTAACTTTTTCTTAAAAATCTGACTGCTTCCATCATAAAATAAAATAAAATTATTGATAGTATTTTTTGTAGTGCATCAGTAACAATATTTAGAATCTATCACGGAGGATAATCATTTTAATATAATTTTAGTCAAAATTCAATTAACTTTTTTTTTTAAAAGACTATTTTTAGCAGCAATGCTGGTGTCTGTGGGACCATCCAATTTACTCAAGAGGGAGATGGTATTTTTAGGTGCCCTAGGCGTGACCTAGGTGCGCCCAACACCAAGAAAGTTGATGTTCATTAAAGAGCCAAATGCCCCAAAATTTATACTACTTCATTTCCTAGCATTTCAATTTCTAGACGATGTGGGATTAATGTCTCAATTGATTTTCAAATGCTAAGGCCTCTCAATATATACTACTCAATTTCATATTATTTCAATTTCTAGACGATGTGGGATTAATATCCCTTAAATTTTTCAAATTTTATTTTGGGTTATTAAAGGGGTGTGTTTAGTAAATGAGTATGAACCTAGCCTTTATTTAGTCTCGATTCTAGTTTCAGCGGGAAAATCGGGAGTGTGCTGAAGTGCTTTGCACTTCAGCCTTTATATAGTTATAGATACAAAATATATATTTTACTAGTAAAAAAACATTAGAGTTTTGAAAGGGTTCTTCATTTGTTTTAGCTTCGAACACACAAAAAAAAAACTAGAAATGCCCCTGGAAACTATGGAGGCGCATTACAACTGTGGATCTCACACTGAGCATTGTTTCATGAGTGGGGTATTGTGTTTGTTGCGGTTTCCATTTGACTTCATTTATGCTATTATCAAAAACACAACTTTTATTCTCGATCCTATTAGCTTTGTCACATTCATTAAACTCAAAATTGTGAGGAGTTGAATTGGACAACTTGATAAAGGAATACTCCCCTCGTCTCGGAATGACGTTTTTATTATAATTTTTGTTATTTTGAATCAACTTTTGAGCAATAATTCTACGCTAGATTGAATTGTTCAATGAAAATCTAAATATTGTTGTTGATGCACCCTTATATGCTATCAATAATATTTTTTGGATTTTTATAAGGATAATTAAATGAACTTAAAATTATTATTGCTCAAAATTAAATCTAATTGACTACAAAAATGTGGAAACAATATTTCAGGGACGAGAGAGTAAGCTGATTAACTACTAGCGCAACTAAGCAGGGCCGTTTCAAGCGTTTCGTAGGCCCGGGGCAAAACTAAATAATGGGCCCTAATGACTTTATATAGATACACACATATATCTATATATCATTAAAAATAATATTATAGTATAATACGATAATGTATATATGTTCATTAGTTGTTCAAATTTTTATAACTTTATTCTATTTAATTATTCGTTATATTTTTTTCTCACTTTAATCAATAAGAAAAAAAAATAAACTAACATTTACAAATTGAGAATATGTGTGTAAATTAAATATGAAAATATTTATAATTGATATGGTAATGTTATAGATAAAAAAAAAATTACAAAGGAATTTTAGAAAAAATACTTCATTTCTTCAAATTTGAAAGATATTTACCGATTACGCAAGATGAAATTAAAAAAGAAGTACTATAAACATATGAAAACAATAAATATGAAACAGAGATTATGTATGACAAATTTATTTATTTTATTTGATCCAGTGAAAGGGAAACCAAGAGAGATGTTATGTAAAACTAAAATTTAAACTTATAATTAATAAATTTATAGATAAATATAAATATAAATGCATTGGATTGATTGGATTGGATTGTAGATAACAACAAATGCAAGGTTATAAAATCATAATCAATAATCCATAAATAGAAGAAAAAAATCTATAAATAGATTAATTTTTTTATGATTTACTATGAGCTATATATAAATAAAATTATGATTCAAATTAAATATATTAGATCTTAAGATTTTGAACCTTATAAACATACTCCCCGTTTCATAATAAATGTTACTTCTTTCTCTTTTGAATTTCTCATAACAATTGTTATAATTTAAAAATGAAAACTTGATAGTAATTATTTATTCATTGAGACTTACTTGTCACACTCACAACAACAATCCAATTAGTATTTACTACCCAACTTTTCTTTACTACTTTACTTTTCATACTTACAACACATACTCTACTATTTGTTGCATATTATATAGTATGTTATGAGATAGAGTGAGTAAATATTATACATAGAATAACACGAATACTTACAATTTAATCTTATAGTTTAGAGATAAAATACAAATAAAAATAAATTTATAAGACTTGTAAAGATAACTTAAAATTGGGACTTGAATTATTCGAGCTCAAACTTATCTCCTATTTAGCTATTTAATTATTGCTCACTTACAATCAAATCAGCACATTTATTATCAAATCAACACATTACTTATTAAAATATTTGCACTAATATTTTATATTAGTAAAAAAATACAAGTGTTTACAATATACTGAACATAAAATTTGTGTCCCTAGCTGGCGTGTGGCCTGGGCGATCGCCCATTCTGACCCACCCCTTGGGCCAGCCCGCAACTAATGGGCGTTTGGTTGTTCGTCTTGTTGGCTGACTGGATAATTAGACCATGTACAACGGAGGTGTTGAAAAAAAAATTTCAACAGTTGAACTACTTACAATGGCAGTTGAAATTTTTTTTAAACTGTTGAAAATTTTGATTTTGTTGAAAAAATTCAACAGGTGTTGGAAAAAAAATTGGGCCCCATTTTGCCACGTGTTGCCCTCCTATTGGGCCGGAATTGGCGAGTGTAGTACACTTTCTCTTTAGGCGCGTTAGGCGCAGTTAAGGCTGAGACGGAAACCTTTTTTTTTTTTTGTCTTTTTTTCTTGTGATGACACTTGTCACTTTATGATTGATCAGTTTTTTTTTTTTTTCAAATTTCATCCAAAACTTTCAAAGGCATTTATCTTATATATAAAAAAAAAAAATTTACACCAAAATTCATAATTTTTTTTCTCTATAAATAGAGTCTTGTTTCATTTGATTTGGACCAAAAAAAAAACACTATTTTTTCAATATAATTAATTATATTATAAAATAAAGAATATAAAATAAAATAAAATAAAATATGTATTTCATTATTTTTTTAATTATAAATGATAATAATAATAATTATTATTATCATTAATAATAATTATTATTAATTTTTTAATTAATAATAATTATTATTATTTTACTAATCATAAAAATAAAAATAAAGAATATAAAATAAAATAAAAGTGGTAAGGTATAGGATGATGAGTTGGAAGGGTGTTGAAAAAATATGGGTGTTGAAACTATTGTAGAGGTTAAAAATTGAATGGAGTGTTGAATAATTAGGTGGAGGAGAGAGAAGATGATGTGTCGTATTTTGTATTTTAAAGGGTGTTGAAAAAATGAGATTGTTTAAACCATTGTAAATGGTCTTAGTCCCGTAATTAATTAATTATTAAAACCCTAGTGTCCTTCCTTCCCACATTCAATTTTCAAATTTCTGGTACAGGAGTCTTCTTTCACAGTTGCTATTGGTTTTGTCTCCGTCAACCACCGCCAGGTCTGTTTGGTCTCCATCTTCTGATTGAAACCATGACCACCTTGCCTTTCCTCCGGATAGATGGATTCCATCTCCCATCATTGTGGTCTCACTGAATCAAACTCCAATCCATCCATCAATATCCGAGCAACGGCGTGGGTTTATTCATCTTGCATTCTTTTCCCAACCTTGTATTTTATTTCAGTGCAGAAACAATCTCAATGGTTATTGGCTTTGCTCGCTTCTTATTTGTAAGAAGTTACAGCGGAAGAGAGAAAAGGCAATTGGAGAATTTTTCCTTGATGTTTCATTCCATAGAAAGAACACATATATATATATACACTACTCAGATACACTAAAACATGAAATATGTGCAGCCACTATCTATACATGAACCTAAAATACCAACAGGAAGAGAACTGTACATATGCCGATAAAATACTCGGCACATCTCGGCTAATACCCCCCTCAAGCGAGACGGCCATAAGGGAGGCAAAGCTTGATTGAAAGAGCTTGAAACCGTTGTTTAGGTAACCCTTTAGTGAAGGCATCGGCTAATTGATCATCGGAAGACACATATCTTAACTGCAAGAACCCTCTAGCCACTAGTTCCCGAACAAAATGATAATCAATTTCTATGTGACGGGTACGAGCATGAAATACCGGATTACGTGCCATATGCAAAGCTGAAATATTATCACAAAATAGGAACGGATGGCGGAATGGAATATGCAGCTCCTGAAATAAATAAGAAAACCATCGCAACTCTGCGGTAGTCGTGGCAAGAGCTCGATATTCTGCTTCACTACTTGATCTAGATACAGTAGTTTGTTTCTTTGCAGTCCAAGAAACAAGATTGGGACCGATAAAGATACACGCTCCAGTGGTGGAACGACGATCATCTGGGTCACCTGCCCAATCAGCGTCCGAATATGCACAAATGGATTGATTCGAGGAGATATAAAAGGTAAGACCCAAAGAGAGTGTACCTTTAATAAATCTGAGAATCCTCTTAGGTGCAATAAGATGAGTAGAACGAGGTTGGTGCATAAACTGACACACCTGATTTACAGAAAATGCTATATCGGGACGGGTAAGTGTGAGGTACTGCAGACCTCCAACAAGGCTCCGATAAGTGGTGGGTTCAGGTAGTGGGTCACCTTCATAAGATGACAACCGAGAATGTGGAACAGAAGGAGTAGAAGCCGGTTTACAGTCTGACATGTTGAACCGGTCTTGAAGATCAAGCGCATAACGCTTCTGACACAACTGCAATGTTGATTTATCTCGGGAAGCCTCAATTCCCAAGAAATAACTCAAGTCACCAAGTCGTCGACCGTCAAACGTGGCACAAATATCATCTATCACGGATGAGATAGCCAACGAAGAAGATCCGGTAACGATGATATCATCCACATAAACGAGGATGATGGTGGTAGAATCAGTGGTGTGGCGAATAAACAATGATGAATCTGAGCGACTGTTGACAAACTTGTGACGGATCAAGAAATCATGAAGACGTTGAAACCACGCCCTAGGAGATTGCTTTAACCCATATAAAGCTCGATAAAGCTTGCAAACGGAGTTCGGTGAAGTGGGATCAATGAAACCAGGAGGTTGTTTCATGTACACGTCTTCACTAAGAAAACCGTTGAGAAAAGCATTCCGAACATCCAGTTGCTTAATATCCCAACTGCGAGAGTGAGCAACTGATAATACGGTCCGAATAGCGGAAGGTTTCACAACTGGGCTGAATGTCTCATCATAGTCGAGTCCGGCTTGTTGAGTAAAGCCCTGAGCAACGAGTCGGGCTTTATGTCGTTCAATTGACCCATCTGCCTTTCGTTTGACCTTAAAGATCCAACGACATCCCAAAACATTCATATGAGGCTGACACGGAACGAGAGACCAAGTCCGATTTTTATGTAATGCTGTGAGTTCGTCCTTCATTTCAGTCTGCCAATGAGGGAATCTGGAAGCTTGTTTGAATGTACGTGGCTCATAGGATAATGGATCATTCTGAATAGCATCCAACGCAGAAGGCAAAGAATATGGTGATGTTGCAGCAAGTAACTCAGACACAGCTCGAGAGCGAAGAGGTGGAGGTGAAGAAGCCGCAGCTGTTTCAGAAAGGGAAACAGGAATATCCGCACTAGCAGTTCCAGAGGCCGAAATTGTGGTGCCAGGAGTACCTTCAGGAGTATTGCTGAGAAAAGGAGAACCAGAGGGGGTCTCATTCACCTGCAGTGAATTGGTTTGAGTAGCTGGTGAAGCGGGCGGAAGGTGAAATGGGATCGGGCTGTTGTGAAATACTCGCCTGGGCTGAGAAGGGGAAGGTTGCTGATGGAAGGCTGGACCAGTTCGTGAACTGGAACTGGGCAGAGAGGACAGCCCACTCGGCTGAACAGGAATGGGCAATAAGCCAGCTGCTCCTGAAGGGCTAGAGCTCGAGTCTAAACCAGCAGCCACATGTTGATCCAAGTGCACATATGGACCAAACTGTTCAACGTTATCCCCTGTTAACAGTTTATTTATACCTCTATCTTGCCAAGGAAAAGAAGACTCATCAAATAACACATGTCTTGATAGATATACTTTGTTATTTGATAAGTCTAAGCACCGATATCCTTTACGAATATTATCATATCCAAGAAACATGCAATGTATTGATTTAGGCATAAGTTTATGTGCATTGGTAGCGACAACATGAGGAAAACAAGAGCAACCAAAGACTTTCAGAAAGCGATAATCAGGTGTTTGTTTCCACAATGTTTATAAGGTAAACAGCAGTATTGAACGCTTCAAGCCAAAATTTGTAAGGAACTTTAGCTTTAGCCATAAGACACAACCCCATTTCTACAATATGTCGGTGTTTATGCTCGGCTACCCCATTTTGTTGAGGTGTATATGGACACGTCATTTGGTGTTTAATACCTTCCTTTTGGAGAAAAGTAGTAAAAACTCGACTAGTAAACTCACCCCCCATCAGTTTGTACAATTTTGACAGTATGTATGGCAGAAATGCGTCTTGACAATTGATTTTCAATCTGTGTTTTAAAAGAGGCAAATATTTGCGTAACATCAGATTTATGTGTCATAGGAAAAAGCCATACAAAACGAGAATAGTCATCAACGATAGAAAAATAAAAACGAAATCCATTCATAGAATAAACGGGGGCAGGACCCCAAACATCTAAATGTAGCATATCTAATGGATTCAATGCATTAAATGTTCGGGTAGAAAAAGACAACTTGCTAGACTTGCCCAATGGGCACCAATGACAACATTGTTGTTCATTAAGTTTATGGCTCAAGGGAGACTAAACTGACGACACAAAACTTTAAAGATAGGAGTTGACGGATGACCCAAGCGGGAATGCCAAATTTCCTGACTCGTACGTTCACCAAGAAGGGTGACTGGCAGTAATGATGATCTCCTTCGTCCGATTGTCCTTAACACAGAAACCACACGAGTCAAGTTCAAAAAAACAGTTATTATCCTTAGAAAATTGACGGATGGATAATAAAGGTTTATGAATGTGTGGAACATAAAGAACATTGTGGAGATTAAAAGAACGATTATTGACAGAGACAGAAGAACTACCAATGCGTGAAATATTTAACTTAGAACCATCACCAATAGTAATTGCATCTTTACCTGAGTATGGAAAAGATTCGGAGAGGGAAGTCGGATCCGGGGTCATATGATTCGTTGCGCCTGAATCCAGAATATACGGGTCCGAATAAGCCATGTAAGCAAAGTTTTGCTGAAACCCTCGACAGCATCGAACAGCATGCCCGACCCGAAAACACCATTGGCAAGTGTTAGGTGGAGTAGGAAGAAGACCAGCCCCATTGTTGCCATTGTGACCTCCACGTATGGTAGGAGTAGAAACCCCATGACCCCAATTGTTTCCATTCCAACGGCCAGAAGAAGAACTGGGGTTCCAGTTACCAATATTATTGCTCCAATTAACGTAATTTTCCTTCGTAAGGTACGTTTGCCCCATGATTGCAGTAGGGTTATAGAAGATTGGTAGAGAGTTAGCTGCAGAATTGGAGAAGGTTGGACCTGTGACGCCGGAATCTGAAGGATTCGACAGTTTTGGCCGGGAAGAAATAGAGAAGAAAGGATGGAGGTAAGCCCTAAAGATCAAATTAGGCTGATACCATGTAAGAAGTTACAGCGGAAGAGAGAAAAGGCAATTGGAGAATTTTTCCTTGATGTTTCATTCCATAGAAAGAACACATATATATACACTACTCAGATACACTAAAACATGGAATATGTACAGCCACTATCTATACATGAACCTAAAATACCAACATGAAGAGAACTGTACATATGCTATGCTGATAAAATACTCAGCACATCTCGGCTAATATTATTGACATGGTAATTGCAATTGCTTGGGGGTATGCATGGTGCTCTTAATTTACACAATACTTTTCATATTTTATACTATCTCTATCAAACACATATTTTAATAATTATCGTCTGTCTGGACTATTCGTTAATAGTCACAGGAATAATAATCCCCTCCTATTTATCTATCATGCCCGCCAACAAGTTTTTTTACTCAAGTTGGTTGATATCAAGGACATACTGCAACCTTGATGGTTAAAAGTAACTCTCCATTTTTCATGGTAATTAGAAAAAAATGTGTTTTTTAAATTTGCTATATTATTTTTGTAAATAAATGGAACTTTTTATAAAAAACACATGGTGACATTTTTGTAAATAATCGAAACATCACAACACCCTTTGGCACTTTTCAACATACGAACTGACCTGTAACACCCCATATGGTCATCTCAAACACTATCACTGACCATCTTTTAACACTTCGTTTATAAAAAAATTAAGGGCCCATTTGAGGGCCTAAATGACGTATTTTGGGTCTTAAAACCCCTTATAACGGGGACTAAGCCCCTTGACTTTTGTAGGCTTCATAATTTCCTTCGCCAACAAACATTCTGAATATCATTCTCAAAGGTTTTGGATATCAATCTCAAAGATTCTGAATATCCATAAACCTTTAACATTGATATCCACAAGGTTTATTTGGCCATGACCCAACGCGCATGAAGTTTCACTTATTTACAAACCTTTTGGATAACAGTCTCAAAGGTTCAAGATATCCAGAAACTTTTAACATTAATATCTAGAAAGTTTGTTTGTCATGACTTTGTTCAAATATGTTTGTTAGTTTATATCCAAAAGACTTTAATATTGTTATCAAGAATCTTTTGAACTGGATATACAGAAGGTTTGTTGGTCATGATCTTGTTCAAATATGCTTTTTAATTTATTCCGTAAGGCTTTAATATAGTAATTCAAAACCCTAGCTAGTCTGGTATTGGTGTGGTGGTGTTAGTATATTTGGTGGTCGTCGCGCCAGTGCCCATAGAGGCTTCTACCATTCGGAAAAATCCAAAAATGTTACTTGTGGCCACTAGGGGGGGTCGAGGTTGGCTGAAAATCCGGCGTCACTGGTGTGATGGATGTACAGTGGGGGTGGCTGTACATCGATGCCCACTACGGAGCTGGGCGATGGTGGATAATTTTTTGGTCTTACAAAAACTCCCATGTTTAGTTGCTCATTTACGTGTGCTTCCCATCTCAAATTGAGGTTCCACCTTAAAATCAATTGGTGTTAAGGGGAGTAGCCCATGATCCTTATATGTTAGAGACAGGTCTTGTTTATTCCCGATGTGGGATATGATAAAGTCTGAGGTTCCACCTTAAAACCAATTGGTGTCAAGGGGAGTGACCCAAGATCCTTGTATGTTAGAGACAAGTCTTGTTTATTTCCGATGTGAGATAATGTTCTCTTACACAGGATAATGTTCTCTTACAGTAGAGGAGGTGGAGCCTGATTCCTATAATATTGTAGTGGTGGCTCCTCAACATTATCACTACATGCGCCAGCTGCATTGATCTAACCTGGCATTTGCAATCAAGTCTTTATAAGTTGCTTGTATAGTTAGAATTCTCTGATAGCCACCGTAATTGTGGGTACTAACAAATCTATTAAGATCTGACCTAACCATGCACAGGTACTCCTATGGGTTAAATACTTAAACCCTCAGCATATTCCTCCATCTCTGCCTCATGGCATTTTGGAGTTGAGTCTCTATTCCAGTATTGTATTTCCCTTGTGCTTCCTAAAGCTTCCAGTGAAGGAAGGAAGCTTTTGCACGACATTTGTGCTCCAGTATAGCCTTTGCTCCTATATCATTTTCTAGCCTATTTATGAAAGATTTAATATCCTAAGAACTTTGTTCGTATTTTCAATTGAGTTTGTGATTTGGGGTTTTCGAATAAAGTGATGAACTCTTGTTGGTTCTGAATCTTGCAGACCGTTGTGTTATTCTTCATTTATAATAAACCAACAATGACTAAATTAAATAACTCTTTAATCTGATTTTTCTAGCATAATTGTAGTCTCATTTATTCAACTTCTGCTGCAAATTTTAGTATGTTTGATTCCCAAATGATCATATAATATATTCTAGGCTGCACAGAAGGTGAGTTCATCCAAGTGGTCGGGATTTTGTAGTGGTTTCGGAATGAATAGAGAGGGCAGGTTAATTTGTGAGGAAATCTTGGAGTTGTTTTGGTAAGTTTGGAAATATTGGCATAAACCCATGTGAATTAATATGGAAAATTTGGAGTTATTTGTTGGAAATAGATAACGGAAAGTTAAGTTTGACTTAACGTTGATCTAGTTTCTAACGGAAGTTCGTTATTTGTTAACGAAACTTGTTACAAAATGTATTCTACATTTGTTGTAGATTATTAAACTCATTTAATGTCTCTAAACCGTTTAGGGTGAATGAGAATTAATGACAAGTGTTTTTTGTAACTTAACGAGAGTTAAATAAAGGGTTAAAGTTAACTTGGGTTGACTTGGACTGATCCAAATTGGTTTGGGTCACAACTGTTCCCAAAAAGGTTTTCGTGACCTTTCAGTTCTGGGCTTCAGCGCGGTCGCGCTCCAGCCTAGAGCGGCCGCGCTGATTTAAGGTTAAATCTTGGCCTGGTCTCGGCATGAGAGCGCGGTCGCGCTCAAGGCAAGAGCGGCCGCGCTCGTGGGCAGAATCTGAACAGTTTTGACACCTCTTGAAGTGAAAAGCCATGAACCCTTTAAATCTCTTTAAATACCTTCCCTCCGAATTTCAATTTACACATACAGTCATTTGAGCCTTCCAACCCTCTAGAGAGATAGATTAACATAGCCAAATCATATCATCTTGTTGCATCAAATCTTTTCAAGTCCAAAGTTCAAAACATTGAGTTGTTCGTTAGATTAGTTATATTGGAGTGCTCCTTATAACTAATAGTTAAGTCGTTTTATCTTACGAGAGTTTTTGTTATTCAACCGTAAGCACCTGTGCGGGACAAATAACTCTTACGGAGATTGTATATAATACAAGACTCGACTTGTTTCTAGTTTTCCCAATCTCCGTTATTTTCTCCGTCAGATTTTCTGTTAAGTTCTTGAGAAGCCATAGCATTTGTCCAACAATCGTAAGAGTTATTTCACGCTTCTTCAAGATTATCAAGAGATGGCAAACGAGAAAGACACCACTTCATCAAGTCAAGGGAATGTGACGCCTCCTACACAAGGTGACGCTACATTCAACCATGTTGCTCCCGCTCCTACAACTCATCACATCAGTCATGGTGAGAAACTCGCGAAATTCACCGGTGTGGATTTCAAGAGATGGCAACAGAAGATGCTCTTCTACTTGACCACCCTAAGCTTGCACCGCTTCTTAAAGGAAGATCCTCCGGCGGTAGAAAAAGGTGATCCGGACCCTCAAAGGCAAATGGCAAAGGAGGCTTGGGCTCACGGTAATTTTCTATGTAAAAACTATATCTTGAATGGACTTGACGATGCACTATACAATGTGTATAGTACAGTCGAGTTAGCCAAAGCGTTGTGGGACACCTTGGAAAGGAAGTACAAGATCGAGGATGCCGGGTCAAAGAAATTTGTCGTCGGTAAGTATCTTGACTTTATGATGGTCGATTCCAAATCGGTAACAACTCAAGTAGATGAATTCCAAATCATTCTACATGGGCTTGATGCCGAGGGGATGATCATGAATGATCCTTTTAAGGTGGCTTCCATCATTGAAAAGTTGCCTCCTTCGTGGAAGGACTTTAAGAACTATCTCAAGCATAAACGCAAGGAGATGTCCTTAGAAGACATTGTTGTTCGTCTTCAAATAGAAGAGAACAATAGAATGAATGAGGCCAAAGTTGCTAAAGGCAAGATGGAGGCAAAGGTCAATCTCGCCGAGGCTAGCACGAGTGGCACAAAGAGAAAGCATTCCGAAACTGCCGGGAATGCTAAGAAAGGGAAGAAGAAGACCTCTAAAAGGTTCAAGGGATCTTGCTATAATTGTGGCAAACCGGGCCACTTGTCAAGGGATTGTCGTCTCCCGAAGAAAGAGGCAAACAATGTTGACCACATGGACCTAGACTTTGCAGCGGTTGTCTTTGAAGCCAACGTTGCAAATTTGGAGGAGAACCCTAAAGCATGGTGGATAGATACCGGTGCTACCCGCCATATTTGTGGTAACAAGGAAAGTTTCTCCTCCTATACTCCCATCTCCGGAAGAAAGCTTTACATGGGAAATTCTGCGACCTCCGATGTTCAAGGCATTGGAAACGTGATTTTGAAGATGACTTCCGGAAAAGAAGTAACCTTGTTGGATGTGCTGCATGTTCCAGACATCCGTAAAAATTTAGTGTCCGGCGCTTTGCTTAGTAAGGCCGGTTTTAGATTAGTATTCGAATCCGACAAATTTGTACTAACCAAGAATGGTTTGTTTCTTGGAAAAGGTTACCTCGAGGAGGGCCTTTTTAAATTGAATGTAATGACTGTAATCCGCCAAAGTGCGATGAATAAAAGTTGTGTTCCTTATGTTTACTTGTCGGAAAGTTCTAATTTATGGCATGATAGATTAGGACATGTAAATCTCGACACCATTAAGAAATTAGCGAGACAAGATTTAATCCAAATGACTAAATCCGACTCGACTAATAGGTGCGAAGTTTGTATTGAGGCAAAAATGACAAAGTCGCCATTTAATGCCATACAAAGAGACACGACTCCTCTCGAGTTAATTCACACCGACATATGTGATTTAAAACTAGTGCAAACTCGAGGAGGTAAAAAGTACTTCATTACATTTATAGATGATTGCACTAAGTATTGTTATGTCTATCTCTTAAGAAGTAAGGATGAAGCCTTAGGGGCTTTTGAGACTTATAAGAAAGAAGTTGAGAATCAACTTAACTTGAAAATTAAGAAGATTAGAAGCGATAGAGGTGGAGAATATGAAGCACCGTTTGAAGGATTATGTTGGGAATCCGGCATAATTCATCAAACAACGGCTCCATATACCCCTCAATCTAATGGAGTTGCTGAACGCAAAAACCGTACTCTCAAAGAGATGATGAACGCACTTTTGATCAGTTCAGGTTTACCCGACAACTTGTGGGGGGAAGCAATACTCACTTCTAATTATGTTCTTAATAAAATACCCAAGAAAGGTATTGATAAAACGCCCTATGAATTATGGCATAATCGTAGGCCATGTTTTAAATACCTTAAAGTGTGGGGGTGTTTGGCCAAGGTTGAAGTACCTAAGCCTAAACAAGTCAAGATTGGCCCAAAGACCATTATTTGTGTTTTTATTGGATATGCCAATAATAGTAGTGCCTATCGGTTTATAGTGCATAAATCGGACATTCCGGATATGCACGTAGGAACTACTATAGAATCAAGGAATGCGGTATTCTTTGAAAACATTTTTCCGGTTAAGGACAGGAAAGATGTAGGTTCTAATAAAAGAACACATGAGTCTACAACTGGTCCTTCTCAAATAGAAGATGAAGAGCCGAGACGTAGCAAAAGGGCAAGAGTGGAAAAGACTTTTGGTCCTGATTTTCTATCTTACATGTTAGAAAACGAACCATCAACTGTTAAAGAAGCTTTATCCGGTCCGGATAGTTCGTTCTGGAAAGAAGCTATTAACAGTGAAATAGAATCCATAATGCTCAACAATACTTGGGAATTGGTTGATCTCCCTCCAGGTTGCAAACCATTAGGTTGCAAATGGATCCTTAAACGGAAGTATAAGGCGGATGGATCTATCGAAAAGTACAAAGCTAGGCTAGTTGCCAAAGGCTTTAGACAGAAAGAGGGATATGATTTCTTCGATACATACTCCCCTGTCACAAGGATCACATCTATTCGTGTTCTCATAGCTATTGCGGCGGTGCATAATCTTGAGATACACCAAATGGATGTGAAGGCCCTTTCCTTAATGGAGAACTTGATGAAGAAATTTACATGGAACAACCCGAAGGGTTCGTGGTTCCTGGTAAAGAACGAAAGGTGTGTAAACTTGTAAAATCCTTGTATGGACTAAAACAAGCACCTAAACAATGGCATGAGAAGTTCGATAGAACCATGTTATCGAATGGATTCAAGATCAATGAATGTGACAAATGTGTCTACATTAAAGGAACATACGAATCATTCGTTATCGTCTGTCTTTATGTAGACGACATGCTCATAATGGGAAGTAATCATGATTTAATCATGAATACCAAAGGCATGTTAAAGAAGAACTTTGACATGAAAGACATGGGATTAGCTGATGTAATATTAGGGATAAAGATCTCTAGAACATCTGAAGGATTAGTTCTTTCACAATCCCATTACCTAGAGAATGTTCTTCGGAAATTTAATGTCTTTGATGACCCTCCGGCTAAGACACTGTAGACTTGGCTCTACATTTAGCCAAGAACAAAGGGAACCAGTTTCTCAACCTGGAATATGCAAGAATAATTGGCGATCGATGTACTTAACAAATTGTACTCGTCCAGACATTGCATATTCAGTGAGCAAACTAAGTAGGTTCACAAGCAATCCTAGTACTGATCATTGGAAAGCACTAATGAGAGTACTAAGATATTTAAAGTATACATTAAATCATGGGATACTTTACAATAAATATCCAGCAATATTAGAAGGATCTTGTGATGCCAATTGGATATCGGACACGAAAGACTCTAAATCCACAAGTGGATATGTATTCACTATAGGTGGAGGAGCGGTGTCATGGAAATCCTCCAAACAAACGTGTATAGCCGGATCCACGATGGAATGCGAGTTTATCGCGTTAGATAAAGGCTGGGGAAGAAGCGAGAATGGCTTAAGAACTTCCTGGAGGATGTTCCTTGTTGGAGCAAACTTGCCTGCTGTACTAATCCATTGTGATAGTCAATCGGCAATTGGAAGGGCACGAATAGTATGTACAATGGTAAGTCTAGACATATTCGTCGTAGACACAATACCATTAGACAGTTGATCAAGAATGGCGTTATCACTATTGATTATGTGAAATCATGTGATAACCTAGCGGATCCGTTTACCAAAGGTATAAATCGGGATCAAGCTGTATAAAGCTGTTAAGGGAATGGGTTTAAAACCCACAACAAAGGACTTATAGCGGACACTCAACCTTGAGAAATGGAGATCCCAGGCCCTTGGTTCAATGAGACAACCAAGTTATAAGTTCTAGTAGAGTTACTTGGAAACAACAACTCGGTTTATTAACCTGGAGATGTTGAATACTCATTCCCAGAACATCCAAGTACAAGCACATGCGGCGATGGTAAGGATAAGTTGAGAAAACTTTTTAATGATTTCTATACCTACGGGTGGAGTAGTGCATGATACTCTTTATAGTAAGAATCACCTATATAAGCGAGAGGTAATTAGGCCGCCTCTAAAGAAACGCTTATGAATGAGATACGGTCCAGGGCCAAAATGGACAAAACGTGAGAACAACTTTTGTTAGAGCTGTTATTATGTGAGTATTATTGTCTTGGTATACATCCGACGATCACGGTTCAAAGCGACTCGCTACCAAATGGCTAGTATATCCGATAATATTTCACTAGGGAGGATTCAAGGCCACAAGCTATCTATCCCGATGTAATAATAGTTCGCCGGAACTTTGGACGAAATTGCATACATGCATTAATTGTCATTCATGTGGGGGATTGTTGGAAATAGATAACGGAAAGTTAAGTTTGACTTAACGTTGATCTAGTTTCTAACGGAAGTTCGTTATTTGTTAACGAAACTTGTTACAAAATGTATTCTACATTTGTTGTAGATTATTAAACTCATTTAATGTCTCTAAACCGTTTAGGGTGAATGAGAATTAATGACAAGTGTTTTTGTAACTTAACGAGAGTTAAATAAAGGGTTAAAGTTAACTTGGGTTGACTTGGACCGATCCAAATTGGTTTGGGTCACAACCGTTCCCAAAAAGGTTTTCGTGACCTTTCGGTTACGGGCTTCGGCGCGGTCGCTCCACTTAGAGCGGCCGCGGCCGATTTAAGGTTAAATCTTGGCCCTGGTCTCGGCATGAGAGCGCGGTCGCGCTCAAGGCAAGAGCGGCCGCGCTCGTGGGCGAGAATCTGAGCCAGTTTGACACCTCTTGAAGTGAAAAGCCATGAACCCTTTAAATCTCTTTAAATACCTTCCCTCCGAATTTCAATTTACACATACAGTCATTTGAGCCTTCCAACCATCTAGAGAGATAGATTAACATAGCCAAATCATATCATCTTGTTGCATCAAATCTTTTCAAGTCCAAAGTTCAAAACATTGAGTTGTTCGTTAGATTAGTTATATTGGAGTGCTCCTTATAACTAATAGTTAAGTCGTTTTATCTTACGAGAGTTTTGTTATTCAACCGTAAGCACCTGTGCGGGACAAATAACTCTTACGGAGATTGTATATAATACAAGACTCGACTTGTTTCTAGTTTTCCCAATCTCCGTTATTTTCTCCGTCAGATTTTCTGTTAAGTTCTTGAGAAGCCATAGCATTTGTCCAACATTATTTTGATTATGGAACAACTAATTAAAAAGAATAGAGTGCCAGTGTTGCTCTTATGCAATGCAAGTTGTGAGGATATAGAGCTGCAAAAGGCTACCTTCTTATTTGTCAGATGGGGTCTAAATTCTAAGGGTATAAGCGGTTCGTTCAATCTGCGGTTTGAGACCGAACCGAATTAAATCATGCGATTTGGTTCGATTTTCAAATACAAATTTAGTTCGGTCTCAAATATTGCTGAATCACATGATTTGGTTTGGTTTGGTTGATTTGATTTGATTTTGTTTGGTTTGGTTTGGTTTGGTTTGTGGTATGACCTCCCAGACCAAACTAAACTTAATCGAACCAAACCAAACCGCAGTTTTTGACCGCGATATCGAATCACCAAACTGAACAATCAGACCAGATCAAACCAAACTACATTACATAGACTAGTTCTAACCCCCATTTCGTATTTTATTTAATAATTTTGAACATTTCTAAATATTTATTGTTAGATCTATAAAAAAGCATATATTGCATAGACTAATCCTAACGCCCATTTTGTATCTTATTTAATATGTTTTTATATTTATAAATATTTACGTCTAGATCAATAAAAAAACTTAGATTACATAAACTAATCTTAACCCCTTATTTAATAGTAATTTTATCATTTGTTATCTTTATTGTGACACATAAATAACCAAGTTCTCTTCACGGTTGACATCAAATAGTGTTTTTCTTTCTTCGGTCTCTCTCTTCCTCTAACTTTCCTCTTCAACATCCGCATCTTTTGCTCTTCCTCCGTGATCACGAAAAATTTAAACAAATTAGCGGTCTCAATCATGGTTTGAACCACGATCTGGATTGCGGTTTGAACCACGGTTTAGACCGCGGCCTGAACCGTGGTTTAAACCACATAATTGAACAACGGTTTGAATCAAACCGAACCACACCATAGAGGTTTGGTTTGGTTCGGTATGAATTTTTCCATGGTTCGATTTGGTCCGAAATTTTCCCAAACCGATGACTAGTGGTTCGGTCCATAAATTCGCTCAAACCGAACCATTTACACCCCTACTAAATTCTAATTACCACCCCTAATTAGCAAGATCCGCTGCGCTATTGAAAGCGCTATTGAAAGGCTCTTAGCTGCTTCTCCATGATGGCATTCCAAGACTAGAGATATACATCTTCCTCGCTTCTAGTTGTGAGACTGTTGAGAAAAAATTGAGAAAGAAGGAAGAAATTAGTGGTTTTCCAATCTGCCCTTGAAAGTGGCACCAACTTGATGAAAAAATTGGATGTTGTTAGTTAATAAGCAATAAAAATGATCAAATCCACATTGGGTGACTTTTGATGCCAGTTCCCATTTAATAATTAAAAAACTGGTACAAATCTCAGTATGAAGATCAACAATTCAACAATGGCTCATTTAAGCACTTTCAGTTCATTCTCACTGTTAGCACCATGCTATGTTTGGTCTCACACTCTTTTTTTCCAAAAGCTATTTGCAGTTTGCAGTCTTCAGCAAGGCCCATAAGAGATTTCTCTTTGCCACTTCCACAAAGATTACTTGTCGAAGACAGATGAAGATGTCAATATATTCACAAAGCTATCCCCACATCTGCACACACATACGTGACGTGCACCTGCTTTCACGTCAGATGCATCAACTCTATACAAACACTTCTTGGATAGGTTCTTCACCTCAACACTAATAGATCTCATGAGAATTGGATTGACAAGTCTAATCCGGGCCCCATTACTCTACCACAGACCGGGCTGATGAATTTGGGCAACTTCTATTGTCAGACCGCTGAATCCTGGATTCCAACTGAGGACTTGCATGTCTAAACACCGGTGCATTACTCAGTTGCTGATTTGAGCTCATTTGCGAAGGTGGGCCCATAATCTGCTGGTTAACTAGACCAGCAGTTCCAGGCCTAATCTGAGTTGTCCCTACACTAGCCCCTTGAGCTGGACCCACAGGACTTCCGGACAATCCTGACCCTTCCATTGCTATCTTCCTCTGGGCCACCTGATGTCGTATTCTGGCACTATTTATCAAGTGCTGCTGCTGCTGCCATTGTTGGCTAATAGGGTCAAGTTGATGCTGTCGAACTGACTGCACATTATCATGGCCTCTAGAGAGATTACTTGTTGAAGGAGAATTGGTAGCAGTAGGCGGCCTGGGGTAAAGCTCTGTGGTTGAAGGTGAGAGTGGGGAAAGCTCAAATGCAGCTGGAATGGCATTATTTGGAAAGGCTGGCTGCTGGCTGATAGTAGTGCTCCTGTAATGAATGGGTACAGATTCCACCTGTTCATCAACCAAATTATACCCCTCACGAGCCATCTGCACAAGAGAGAGAGAGAGATTATAAACGCAGAAAAAATATAGGAGTAACGGATGAAAGTAAGTAAATATTGCACCCACCAGTGAAATGAACTGAAAGGCAAACTGCTTTGCAAATTCCTGCGAAGTAAAAATGCACGCATCAATATCAAAATTTCAGATAACCACAGAAATAGACTCAGAAAATTGTCAGACCAGAAAAAGCTTGACATGATAATTTCATAAGAATAACTCACATTGTTGTGGAAACTCTGAATTAGCCCAGACCCATCATGTTCAAGCAATGTAATGGCTTCAGTGAGCCCCTCGTCAGGCCTCTCCCTAAGGATTAATCTTCTCTTGGCCTCTAATTTGATTAACCTTCCTGGAAAGGAAAAAAAAGAAAATAAAAAAATTATTCACTTTAATCAACCGAAGGACAAACATGAAAAAGGGTCGAGCTGGGGAGGACTTCTTACCTTGAGATACGGCCCACGACAGGCTCACAAATGTTAATGTGGTGATTTTGCAAACACCAGCATAACTTGAATGAGAGGGACCTGCAGCATAATGGCTTGAGCCTCTATCATCTTCAGCATTTTCGAGGTGGAAAGCAATCATGGACGTCGGACCATAAACCAGCCCTTTATCATTGGTCCAAAAATCATTGTACTTTCTGGTATGCAGACCATAACTGAAAGCATTTGGAAACAAGTTTTTACATGAGCGCTTGAATAATCACATAAACAGAATCATATCGGGAAAAAAAGACTATTGAATTCCGCACCTCTCAGACACATTTTTTATGCTTAAAAGTCTACCCAGGAGTGGGTCGATAGCAGGTGAAGAATAAGGGACAGATGTCTCCAGAACATTGGCCACTGCCAATGCACCACTCTCATGACTGGTATTTGCATGAGATCCAACTATGTCCGTACCTACTTCTGGGGAAGTGGTGTTTGGAAAAGATGCCACTTTCTTCTTACTTGAATTATTCACAGAGCTCTTTGCTTTCCCCCTTGCAGGTGTGGATGACTCTTTTCCCAGATCCTTACTGAGACCAGCAGCAGCCTGGGAAGTTGCTAAAGATTCATGCCCGTGAGTATTATCATTTCTGTTTTTCTGACGGGACTGGCCACTTTTCTTTGACTGCCCTTGGGTTGACGGGGCTTTAGCTCTTCTACTAGGAATTGGCCTCGGTGGTCGCGGCGGAGGTTCAGATATATTTTCTGCATCTTTCCTATTCCCACCTTCAAAAGAGGGAATGTTACTAAATTCCACCCGTTCTTGTTTGACCTTAAGAGCAGTCAATCCAGCATTGGGTCTAGGGTCAACTTCAGAAAGAGCTTGTTGGGTACTAGTTGTTGATGGCAATGGAAATTGAAGCCTCTGGCTATCAGTACTTCCGTGTACACACTCACCTTCTATGCACTGATCTAAATGGTTTTCCTCCTGATATACTTCAGAAGAAATACTTGTCGCAGCCAGGCTTTCGAAAGGCTGTTGTTCCGAGAATTCCCCATTTAGCCTTCTCTTCTTCCTTTCTTGAGAAATTCCGAAATTGAGCTGCACAAGTTCCACACATTAGCAAGCAATGATTATACTCATAATCATACCCTTTATTTTTGGACAAACATTTAGTACTCACTCCGTCCCTAAATGAATGTCCAAATTTCACTTTGAGGGACATTTGCCAAAGTGTTAAACTTAAGCATCTTTTGTAACATAAGTATTTACAAACCCTTAATGATCTCACCATATCACATCGCAAGTCTAAGTGTAGATTAGAACTTGTTGTATGATGAGGGAGGATTTAGTGACTTCCCAAAAAAATGGACACATTCGTTTTGGGAAATGTTTTTAAGGCCGAGCATTAGGGTTCAGTTGTGTCTCACAAATATCCTTATTTTTAAAGTTTTAAAAACTTTTTAGAACGTTAAATATAAAGTCATAAGGGTATCATTTAGGAATTATAGAACTTGTTTGCATAATTTTTAATACATGACCCCTTGAAGAAACTAACATTTACGAACCGGAAAAGGAACTTTGAGGATAACAGAGAGAGTACTAATCAGAGGCACTTCTACCTTCTTTGTTGGGTGGCTTTTCTGGAATCCATCCAGCATCGGCTTTGGATTCAAATTGAGAACTGGTCGCATAACTTTAAGAACTCGGGCCTCCATTTCCTGAAACATCAACACCATGCGTCAGGTTTTCAAGAACTATAGCAAGATATGGAAATCACAAGAATTAATTATTAGTTAAGTTACCAATATGTTACTGTAGGTCCAAGAATCATCAGCAACTAATGCAATTTCCTTGATGACCTGTTCCATGCCCATTCGTAGTACCACTTTCTCAATCTTGGGAGAAGACCGATTCTCTCCCTCCTTGAATGAAGTTCGGTAGTCTCTAACCTGTACCGAGAAAATATGGCAGGCCAGATTTACATTATTGCAAAGTAAGGATTAATAAGAATGTTCTCATTCTTCTCCTCATTAAAATACTTGCATGGTTTTTCCTAGAAAAAAATATCTGTTTAGCATACAAATTGTTACCCTGCGTTTTTAATACACTTGCTACCTCTGTTAAATGAGGGTTACTTTTGAATTTATTTATAAGAGTATTTTAGTGATAGGATCAAACTGAGTGTTATTAATTGGGACGTGCTCTTAAATCAACCATTTTGAATTGGCCTTTCGCCTCTGAAAGCGTCCTTATTAGCCTGTCTTCCTTTCCCTTACTTTGAAATAGTCACGGGCGGTAAGTGAAAATGGACCATGTGATAAATTGGTTTGATCACAATTGAAGCCTGATAGAGCAGAGAAATAGCAAAATCCCCTGCGTTTTTTTAATACACGTACCACCTTTCTATTAAATGAGGGTTACTTTTTGAATTTATTTATCCAAAAGGAAACAAAAGGTGTATGCGGCCAAAGTTCCCAAAAACAAAAAGGGAAAACTTCATTTTTGTCCATTGTACTTTGAGACGTGTTTCACTTTTACCATCGAACTTTATATTTTTAATTTTTACCATTGTACTTCAAACAATGGTGTCATTTTATAACAAATTTGGGTTAAAAATGACAATATTGTTTTTAGTACGATAGTAAAAATGAAATAAATTTGGGTCTAAATAACATATTTGGGTATAAAATGACACCATTGTTTGTAGTACAATGGAAAAATGAAAAAAATAGATTTCGATGGTAAAAGCGAAACACGCCCCAAAGTACGATGGACAAAAATGAAGTTTTCCCAAAAAAAAAAAAAGACTCACTCCTGATCAACCCAAATACATCACTTAAGAAACTCATTTCTCTTAAGGTTTTTTTTTTTTTTTTACAAAGAAAAAAAAAAGAAATAAAAATAATAAGCAAGCAAACCAAAATAAAAAAGAGAGAAAAAGATAATTTTGGTGAGTCCTACATGCCTGCAGCTGTATTCTATGAAGTGCCAAAGATAAAAGCCTTAACTTTTCATATGAATCAAGCAAACTAAGATTAATCAAATGGGAGCACTTAAAGGCTCTACATTACTTCCTGAAATCCAAGGGTAAAGACCATAAACCTAGGCGCCAAGATTCAAGTTCAAGTAGCACAACAGTGAGTAGGTTCACAACCTCTTCCTCCTTCCTACTCTTGGATGATTAAGTTGTTTTGGAGCTTTTTAGTAAATCAAATTCTTGGAGCTATTAGAGAGATTCGAAATTCAGCACGTTCATAGGGATATACCTATATTTCACTTATTTGAATGTGTTCAATTATTTGTTGTCTTCGCGTTTTTCATTTGGGAAGACTAATAGTCCTCCTTGCTCTAACCATTAAATCTGCCAATATAAATTTAAATTATAAAGCTACAAACCATGAGTAGTAAGTGCACATGTATTACAATATTATAATCACAAATAACATTTTATTGAAGGAAAAATATAAGAACTCTTTTACTGACTGCTTACGCCTAATTCCTTTCTATAAAATAATAAAAGGCAAACTGATAACAAGTGGATTCCATTCAAGATCTAGTATAGCACACTATCAAGAAATCATAAAATAAGCAACATCTCAACAAAACAGAAAATAAGATAAAGTGAATTCCTGTGATGACTCACCTCACAAGCAATAGTTCCATTGACATATTTACAGGGAATGTCGTCAAAAAGGTCTCCAGGTATACACCCATGTTCGATTGCCTATTCGGAAACATACACAGAATAAAAAGTTTAATCAATTAATCAAACAATATGTCATCAAATATTTCTACCACTTCATCTCTCCAATATAAAGATCAGATCACCATCATCACTCCCCCAATGAAATTCAGAATTCTTTTTGTATTTTGAGAATCAGTTCGAAGTGCCAATAAAAGGAAAACCAGATCAAATTAAAGAATTAGAGTGTTACAAGTAAGCCTAGCATTTTACAGGAACATGTGGGGTTCATAAAACTTTCACGTAAAGGAAAAAATAAAATGTTGCCTTCCTTGATTTTGAGCTAGTCTGGGTTGATTCCTTGACAGGGTCTGTTTTGTCCGTTTTTAGCAAATGTCAAAGTTACTATTTGGTCAAGCCTTGTTCTATCATTGCCTTGAACTAACCCCTTCAAAGAAGACCATACTGAGACTCTGAAATGCATGTCAACATACACTATGAAACATAAGACAGCAAAACAATTATGTGTCACTCCTTGTTCAGTGCACTTAAATATATTGTAAAGCAATGGAAACAGATTTCACTCTCCAAGTGTCACTATTGTAATAGATTAAGTTATCTATTAATAATACAAACCCGATTTAAATTAAAAAAAAAAAAAAAAACTATTAGTGCTGAAACACATAAGTTACTTACAGAGAAAATCGATTCCGCTTGCCGGTCATAGGGAAGCAAGTCCTTTGGTACATCTTGAAAGATCTGTGAAACTCCAGGGGTCACCAATATATTAAAAACGATTAGATAAAAATATACTATAAGTGCTGCTGAGTGACAAATTATAATTGCCACATAATGGATTTTTTTTTCAATTTCATGAGTTAAGAATTCTGACCTCATTTTGTTTTCCCACATTGAAGCCATTTGGAAACAAGTTCACTGAAAAGGAAACTTCAGGTTCTAAAGAAAAAAAAATGCAAATGTCAGAAAGGAAGAGCCTCCGTACATTCTTACACTACAAAATCTATTAACATCACCTTCTGAGTTACCAGATTTCACGAAATCAAATGAAGGAGCACCAGTATCTCCTACAGCTGCCTGACCACCCTATGACAAAAGGCGTTCAGTAAACTACCCAGTAACATCTAGGTGTCAAATGGTCAAGAAAACAATTACATACTTGATGAAGTCAGAAACATGGAAACAACAAACAGATTAATCAGTTAGAAAATAAATAACAATATCTTGGGGCCAGTTACATGAATTTAACTTCGGGTTGGATGCTCTTTCTTTAGCATGATATTAGTGCAAGCAATTTAGTTCTACGAAATTAATTTGTTTTGGCCGTAGGAGTTTTGCAGTACCAATGTACATAAATTCCAGGCTTTGGCCCCATCTGGAAAAATAAAGGAGCACGATGATAGAGGAATTACCTTATCTACACGATCTTTGTAAGTCAAAAGCCATCAAATAGATAAAAGAATTCATCAGAAGAGAACCTAGAAGCTTCCATTAGTCTGAAGTACATTTGAATTAATCAACTTTAAAATATATAAATAATAGTGGGTCACTCCAACCATAATACTGATCACCCTCATAATATATCCTAACTTCTCAGCAACTCAGCTCAATTCAGTCTTGGATCCTCATCACTTGGGGCTGGCTAAATTAATCCTTTTCCGTCTTTCTATATATTGATAAAAAAGAAAATCAATTTGTAGCAATATGGCAACCTTGATGTTCCAACAGCGAATGCCATATCAATATGATTAAACAAACTAAAAACACATCTCAAGGAAATACAGAAAGGTAGCTATAATTTTTTTAACTTCAATTCCATTGTATTCTTTCACTCCAGAAGCTACACAATAGTATCTCCGGATATCGTTAAAATATATGCAAACAAAATGTAGCATATTGTCAATGGAAAATAAAAATTCATGGATTTGAAATGGTATTATTCCATTTATTTTAAGCCTAACTCACACCATACCTCCATTGATGTCCTTGATGCAAATGTAAAGATATCTAACATGCAACCAATTCTGTTATACTGGTTATCACAACACTAATGACCTTATCTGATGTCGAACTACAGAAATTTCACGCAAAATTGAAGAACGATAACCAGAACTGAATTCAGATTGGAAAATAACTTGAAGGTTACCTTGTAGGGGGCAATAATATATAGCTAACAGAAGAACTTTTACCATGTAATCTTGAATTTAGCATGCCATATTAGAGATTTACCATTCTGAAGTATGTTTAATTTACCATTCATAAAATAAACAAGGGTACTCAATCATTAATCTAGTGACATGATTTGGCGCCAAAAATATTACCTTGGAGGCATTATAGAGAAAATGAGCTAAGCTGTAAGGTATTTATCTGACTAAGAACATGTATGATGAAGAGATGACTAGAGCTACAACCTACGCGACCAGAAAATGGTATGTCTTCATCCCAAAAAACTAGTGTCAACGCATTCTTCTCATCCCTCCTCTAGAGGCAAAAATATCACCAGATTACATTAATTTACAAATTCCCTCAAGTGGCAAACAAGGATTCATGACCCCATGCAACAAAGAAAGAAGAGTAAGTTTACTTTATGTTGCAAATGAACACAATAATGAATATTGGCAATACCCAACCAAATTTTAAAGTTTTTTCGTTTTAAGAAAGGGACATAACTTCAAATGCTAAAAGGTACTATTTCCACGTCCCATTAAAAGTTTCGTACTTTAATTTTGTTTTATTTCATTTGATTAGTTTGAATAGTTTTCAAATGGAGATTTGGTTTGAGATTACTTGCATTTTCAAAAGTAAAAAACTCGCCACTCATCGTACATCTTTATGGTATTTATAGATGTTTAGATCTATCATTTATCAACTAAATTCATCAAATATCGGTCGGAAAAGGGTCAAGCATAAAACTCGCCACTCACCGTACATCTTTATATCGGTCTGATTTTTTTTGGGTGGATTGTTTGCAGAGTTAGGGTTGTAATTTTGAAAAGGAAAGGAAAGAGAAATATTGAGAAAACTGGTAGGAGCAAAGAGAGAGAAAGGGAAAATGAAAGAAAAAAACTTAACCTAAAATTGTGAACGCCCTTATCCATTTTTTCCCAACCGTTGTTGAATGATTCTTCAATTTTGTTTTGGGTTATGTAGGTCATTTTTATGCAAAGACATCACTCAATTGTTTATTTCAACATTTGTAAATGACCAAGGCACAATTTTAGGTTGACTGGCCCAAGAAGTAAAAATGTCGACCTTGTAGTATACTCCCTCCGACCCACCTCAAACCGAACCAACTTTTTGGGCACGGTGATAAAGGAAAATTAAAGTAGGAGAGAGGTGTTGTGAGTATGAAAATTAAAATAGGAGAGAGAATAAGTGGGAGGAATAGTAAGTTGATTGGTGTTGTGAGTATAAAAGTAAAGTAGGAGAGAGAATGAGTGGAGGGGATAGTAAAGATTCTTTGCCATTTTGGGAAGTTCAGTTTGAGGTGGGACAAACGAAAATGGGAAAAAGTCTGATTTCAGGTGGGACAGAGGGAGTAGTTCACAATAAATAAATAAATAAAACATTTTGTTGAAGAGAAATTGCATTTTGTGTGTAGTAAAATGTCCTTGTTCAACAACGTAATGGAACCATATTCATGAATTTGTACAAGTCGCAGATAATAAACAAGTGTGTCCTATTGATAGTCCAATAATTTAATTGATTGGAGTTTATAAATGAATGCTTATGAACTCCCTACCAAATTAAGGATTAAAGATGATTCAGTGAGATAATAGAATAGTTACAAGTACTCACAGGAATTATGTATTAGTTAGAATCCAATTAACAAGGGATTGAATCTGATAGACCTCCATAAAAGGCTTATCTAATGCTGCATTTTCGAAAGAAAACACATTCCCAAATATTACAAATAATGCAATGAACTTGTCAGTGACAGCTTAATACAACACACATTCCCAAATGCTTACAAATAGTTCTATATACTAATTTAAACACCGAGATAGCGCCACATCAACGGCATGTCATTGCCATGTCAGCTCTGTGTAGGCACCAACTTTAACTTTCATGATGTGGCGCTTACGTGGAGCTGTGGTGGAGTTGACACGTCGCTGATGTGCGCTGTCACACTAAGCTCTTGTCATTTTTAACATCATAAGTTTTCAAATTAGTACATTGCTTTACTTGTAAATATTTGGGAAAGTACGTTGCATTATACTATGACCAACAAATACATTACGTTATTCGCAATTTTGGGTGTAGTACGCTGCATGATGTCTTAATTATTCCAAAAAATACATATATAGGAGGAACTTTGCAGGGACAAAAAATTAGTAAACTGTTATAACGTTACTGATTATCAGAAAAGTTTAGAAATATAATCAAAGTCTCTCCGAAAAAATTCGCAATAGGTGATAAATTAATAATGACTAAAATTAATTACATCCAACCAGTATAGTAAACACAGCAACCTGTCACTAATCAAATAACGCATTTAGAATGAGTTTTAATAATCTATTAACAAACTATATTCAAACAAATGCCTGAGAGAGAAAATATACTATGATACAATTCTCAATAATTAAACTCAAGTAAACACTGTATTGCAGAAATTGCTTCTATTTTCTAGTTAAAGGTTTTTTAAAAGCCAACACTATTTTAGGTTAGCTTCAACAAAGTGCTATGTGTAACTTAATAAATAAAAACGCACTTGAACACTTACTTAACTTGTTACAAGAGAAAATGTAGAAAAATATTTTACCATTTAATGAATGTTAAATTTACCGAATTAAGAATATTGAATGGAGTAGATTAAATTGCTTGTGCAATTTTTTAACATACTGCTCGACATTACAAATTTTGACCAATTTAAACCCTTAGTAATGATACCTATGACCGGATATTCCTTTTTAACACAAGTGGCCTCATGGGACCCAACAGACTGAAGAAGGTTGACCCATAGCCTTGAGTTTAACGGTATGTGCAGAAAGATTTAAACTATAACTATTATATAACTCAACCAATTATACAGTGTGCTCTACCATGAATCCAATAATCTACTTCATATAAGTACACACTCTAACGGTGGCCAAGCCACATTTATGCCATGTGGGTGACCCCCTTCAATTTTGGACTGTGTCAATTTTAGGCCCTTCATTTTTTTTTAGAATATGACACTTTACTATAAAAATGATGGATTTATACATCTTGACCCCCTTACTTTTAAGAAAAATTGAACTGGATTGATTTTTTGACCCCCCTTGTATGCTAAATTTTTATACCTCAATTATAATAGTTACCCCAAAAGCAACCTTGACCCTCTTTCCAAAATTCCTGGCTTCGCCACAAATACCGTTTGTAAGCACCTGAGCTTGAAAGTTTGTTCCGCTACACTAGCACTATGCAATAGAGCACTTAGCATAAGCAACTTGGGTTAACAAACCCACCACGAGCCCACCCAAAGTTCATGGATGATGTTGGTATCCAGTGATAGTGGGTGGTAGCTTAGCAAGCACACACAAGCCCCATATCTAACTGATGTGGGTTGGGAACAACCTTCATACTATATCCAATTGTAGTACCCAATTCTTCCTGAGACTATAGAATGTAGAAGAAGATAGAGGAATATAATTCCGGAAATCTAAAAACCACATTAATGTAACAGGCGTAACTAATTAGGCGTAACTAATTTGAGAGCAACTCAACCAAATACTACACATTGTCTTGTAATAGTTACAAATATCATTATTTTGTTTATCAAACATTAATTAAGGTGTGGAAAGCTTTTACCCATTTTCCTCCCTCAACAAAAAGTACAAAGTATTTAGTTTAGTCTTTGATGGGGTTTGATTTTCTTTTATTTCTTTATTTATTTTTTCTCTTTTGTTCTCGTTTTCCTTTTTTCTATTTCCAAAATTTTTTCCCACTTGTTTCTTTTCTTTTTTAATTTCTTCTTAGCTTTCACATTTTTTCCTCACCTCTTTTCATTGACAACTCCATACAAAGATTCATGTTACCCGACCCTAAATTATAATATCCAATTGAAGCTCAATAGAGACAAATAAAAATGTTCTTCCTACCAATTTTTTCTAGGTCATTAGGATTGAGAATAGCTTGTATGTGACAAATTGTACTTTTCGAATTGGTACAATATGAAAATTCAAAGAGAAGAGAGATCCCGACCACACCATACCAGCAACTTCCTAGCCATTGGATCACGCTTGGTGCAATTAATTGGAAGGTTCCCACTTCCCATGCCTCTCACAACATCATAATGTGTAACTGAACAATTAAAGACTCTAGCTAAATACTTAGTGTATTCAGGGTTGTAATGCTCAGACTCTTTTGTTTACCCCGCCAGACCCGTATCGACACGGCTTGGGAACGAGTGATTCTAAACACAAGCCAAGTGTTTTGTTGAGTCTTTATTTGTTCAATTTATGCATTATTTTGTTGCATCCAACCTGACATAGTTTTGGCCTTTTGTAAATGTTAAAATAACAAGCACGTGAGTAGTATGACGCACTAAGGCTATTCTTAATCCGAATGGCCTACAAGAACTCAACCGGAAGGTGACACTGATTTTTTATTGATCACCGTTTAGCTTTAAATTTCTGGGCAATCCAACCTAATATTACACAATCTAATAAAACATAAATATAAATCTCCTTAATCGAGTAAAATTTGAAAGTCATTGAATTGTAAAATACAATTTTTCCGGATTACTTTTCTCAAGAAACAAATTAAGTTTAGTTGAGTCTTTAATTGTCCGGTTACAGATTATGATTTTGTGGAGAAAGGCATGGAAAGTGGGAACCTTCCAATTGACATCACCGAGTGTGATTTAATGGCTAGGAAGTTGTGGGTCCACTTAGTGGGATACGGTTGGGTTTTCTTTTTTAAAATGTTCCTATTGTTGTTCGAAAAGTAAAATTTGTCGGATACAAGCTATTCGCAATCCTAATGACCTAGAAGAGCTCATTAGGATGAAGAACAATTTCATTCATCACCATTCGGTTTCAAATGAATATTAGAATTTTCAAGAAATCCCGCCTAAAATTGCACATGATACATGTACAAGCACCTCTCGTGGATTTAGTAAATTTGAAATTATTTGAAATTTGAAAAGAATTTTCAAGATTTTCTCTTGTAACAAACTAAGTAAGTGTTTACTTGTGCCTTAAATAGACATTGTCACTTTTTAAAAAAAACTCACCTAAAATAGGTGGAGCCTTTCAATAACTTGAAAATAATTAAAACATAAGCAATTTTGTCCGGTACGGTATATACTCGTTTGAATGACGTAGAAAAACTCGGTTGGAAGAACACGACAGTTTACTCACCGTGCATCACCACTAAGCTTTATCAAGCTCTACAATGGTGTTGCCTGGACTTGTTAAAGCCTCCCACCCCACCCCCCATATGCATTCAATCCATCTTTATCATCAGGCATGAAGAACTACTAACAGCAATGCTCCAATGGATCTTTTATCGTTACGAAAAAGTTTAAAAGTAAGCTTATAATAATAAAAAAGAAATCAAAATCAAATTGCATTTTGATTATCATGAATTTGCAATCTCATTCAAACTTTTTGGATGCATTTACATTGAGCACAGAGAACACAATCAAAGTTTGAACAAACCAAAACAACGATTACACGAATGCACCAAATCAACATCCCAAATAAAATTGGAAGGGAAAACAGTTCTCATAAGGCTAGAAATTAAAATCACAAGTTTACCAACTCATAAAATAGTTCACATGCTTGCTATTTGATCAAATTGAATTTAAAAACTACATGATCAAAAACAAGAATAACCCAAAATCAAGCATTTTCCACAGAAAAATCAATCATGCAAACAATAAACAAGTATTTCCTGCAATAGAAACAAATACCCACAAACTAAAGTCATTAAAGAAAGCAAAATGTATATACAGAACAAATTTTACAGAACATGACAAAGAAAATGCAGGTAAACTCACAGACCTGTCTAGCTTTCATCTCTTCCACCTGGGGCTGATTACTAATCGTTGGGGTGTCATTCTGAGTCTCATTCTCGTCGCTCAGTCCTCCCTGTGGTGTGTACCTCTTACCCTTCTTTGAAATCTTGAATGAAACACCCATAGTTTTGAGAAAAAAAAAAATAGAACTTTGGGTTCAACTTGGTTGAGTAATTTTATCGAGCACTTTGTGTGCGTTGGAAGAGGGTTTGAAAGGGGGGCAGAAAGCGCCTTGTCCAAGGAGGAGGTGGTGCTGGGTAGTAGAAGTAGTGTGCAGAGAATGAGAACGGAGGGCCGTATATATAGGTCGTCACCTTCGCCATGAAGTCTACCCACGTAGAGAACTGTAGCTATTAAAATCTGTCTCAGCTTTTTACCCTCTTTTCTTGTATGATTTACAACTCATACCTGGTCTGTGGGCCCCTACCAATATCTGTCATGTCCCAGATGTATTTGGATTCCATGCATTTTTTTGGTACATTTGTTTTTCTAGTTGTATTTGTTGGAAATGGGTAACGGAAAGTTAAGTTTGACTTAACGTTGACCTAGATTTCTAACGGAAGTTCGTTATGTGTTAACGGAACTAGTTACAAAATGTATTCTACATTTGTTGTAGATTATTAAACTCATTTAATGTCTCAAAACCATTTAGGGTGAATGAGAATTAATGACAAGTGTTTTTGTAACTTAACGGAAGTTAAATAAAGGGTTAAAATTGATTTGAATTAGCCAAAAAGTGCTTGGACTGATTGATCAATCGCAAGCTCGAAGAGGCAATTTTCTGGGCTTCGGCGCGGTCGCGCTCCGGCTAGAGCGGCCGCGCGATTTTAAGTAAATCGGCTTGGTCTCGGCGTGCCGGCGCGGTCGCGCTCAAGGCAAGAGCGGCCGCGCTCGTGCACGAGAATCCGATTTTGGCACCTCTTGGAGTGAACAGCCATGAACCCTTTAACTTTCTTTAAATAGTTTCCCTCCGAATTTCAATCATATACACAGTCATTCTGAGCCTTTTACCCTCTAGAGAGATAGATTAACATACCCAAATCATTGCATATTGTTGCATTCAATCTTTCAAGTCCAAAGTTTTAAAACCTTGTGTTGTTCGTTAGATTAGTTATATTGGAGTGCTCCTTATAACTAATAGTAAGTCGTTTTATCTTACTAGAGTTTTGTCATACAACCGTAAGCACCAGTGCGGGACAAATAACTCTTACGGAGATTGTATTAAATACAAGACTCGACTTGAATTCGTTTGTTTTTCAATCTCCGTTACTTTTGCTGTCAGTTTTTCTGTTAAGTCTTAAAGAAGCCATACACAAGTACCAACAATCGTAAGAGTTATTTGCGCTTCTTCAAGATTATCAAGAGATGGCAAACGAGAAAGACTCCACCGAATCAAGTCAAGGGAATGTGACGCCTCCATCACAAGGTGATACTACATTCAACAATGTTGCTCCCGCTCCTACAACTCATCACATCAGTCATGGTGAGAAACCCGCGAAATTCACCGGTGTGGATTTCAAGAGATGGCAACAGAAGATGCTCTTCTACTTGACCACCCTAAGCTTGCACCGCTTCTTAAAAGAAGATCCTCCGGCGGTAGAAAAAGGTGATCCGGACCCCCAAAGGCAAATGGCAAAGGAGGCTTGGGCTCACGGTAATTTTCTTTGTAAGAACTATATCTTGAATGGACTTGACGATGCACTATACAATGTGTATAGTACAGTCGAGTTAGCCAAGGCGTTGTGGGACACCTTGGAAAGAAAGTACAAGATCGAGGATGCCGGGTCAAAGAAATTTGTCGTCGGTAAGTATCTTGACTTTATGATGGTCGATTCTAAATCGGTAACAACTCAAGTAGATGAATTCCAAATCATTCTACATGGGCTTGATGCCGAGGGGATGATCATGAATGATCCATTTAAGGTGGCTTCTATCATTGAAAAGTTGCCTCCTTCGTGGAAGGACTTCAAGAACTATCTCAAGCATAAACGCAAGGAGATGTCCTTGGAAGACATTGTTGTTCGTCTTCAAATAGAAGAGAACAATAGAATGAATGAGGCCAAAGTTGCTAAAGGCAAGATGGAGGCTAAGGTCAATCTCGCCGAGGCTAGCACAAGTGGCACAAAGAGAAAGCATTCCGAAACTGCCGGGAATGCTAAGAAAGGGAAGAAGAAGACCTCTAAGAAGTTCAAGGGGTCTTGCTATAATTGTGGCAAACCGGGCCACTTGTCAAGGGATTGTCGTCTCCCGAAGAAAGAGGCGAACAATGTTGACCACATGGACCTAGACTTTGCAGCGGTTGTCTTTGAAGCCAACGTTGCAAATTTGGAGGAGAACCCTAAATCATGGTGGATAGATACCGGTGCTACCCGCCATATTTGTGGTAACAAGGAAAGTTTCTCCTCCTATACTCCCATCTCCGGAAGAAAGCTTTACATGGGAAATTCTGCGACCTCCGATGTTCAAGGCATTGGAAACGTGATTTTGAAGATGACTTCCGGAAAAGAAGTAACCTTGTTGGATGTGCTGCATCTTCCAGACATCCGTAAAAATTTGGTGTCCGGCGCTTTGCTTAGTAAGGCCGATTTTAGACTAGTATTCGAATCCGACAAATTTGTACTAACCAAGAATGGTTTGTTTTTTGGAAAGGGTTACCTCGAGGAGGGCCTTTTTAAATTGAATGTAATGACTGTGATCCGCCAAAGTGCGATGAATAAAAGTTGTGTTTCTTACGTTTATTTGTCGGAAAGTTCTAATTTATGGCATGATAGATTAGGACATGTAAACCTCGACACCATTAAGAAATTAGCGAGACAAGATTTAATCCAAATGACTAAATCCGACTCGACTAATAGGTGCGAAGTTTGTGTTGAGGCAAAAATGACAAAGTCGCCATTTAATGCCATACAAAGAGACACAACACCTCTCGAGTTAATTCACACCGACATATGTGATTTAAAACTAGTGCAAACTCGAGGAGGTAAAAAGTACTTCATTACATTTATAGATGATTGCACTAAGTATTGCTATGTCTATCTCTTAAGAAGTAAGGATGAAGCCTTAGGGGCTTTTGAGACTTATAAGAAAGAAGTTGAGAATCAACTTAACTTGAAAATTAAGAAAATTAGAAGCGATAGAGGTGGAGAATATGAAGCACCGTTTGAAGGATTATGTTGGGAATCCGGCATAATTCATTAAACAACGGCTCCATATACCCCTCAATCTAATGGAGTTGCTGAACGCAAAACCGTACTCTCAAAGAGATGATGAACGCGCTTTTGATCAGTTCAGGCTTACCCGACAACTTGTGGGGGGAAGCAATACTCACTTCTAATTATGTTCTTAATAAAATACCCAAGAAAGGTATTGATAAAACGCCCTATGAATTGTGGCATAATCGTAGGCCATGTTTTAAATACCTTAAAGTGTGGGGGTGTTTGGCCAAGGTTGAAGTACCTAAGCCTAAACAAGTCAAGATTGACCCAAAGACCATTGACTGTGTTTTTATTGGATATGCCAATAATAGTAGTGCCTATCGGTTTATAGTGCATAAATCGGACATTAGGATATACACGTAGGAACTACTATAGAATCAAGGAATGCGGTATTCTTTGAAAACATTTTTCCGGTTAAGGACAGGAAAGATGTAGGTTCTAATAAGAGAACACATGAGTCTACAACCGGTCCTTCTCAAATAGAAGATGAAGAACCGAGACGTAGCAAAAGGGCAAGAGTGGAAAAGACTTTTGGTCCTGATTTTCTATCTTACATGTTAGAAAACGAACCATCAACTGTTAAAGAAGCTTTGTCCGGTCCGGATAGTTCGTTCTGGAAAGAAGCTATTAACAGTGAAATAGAATCCATAATGCTCAACAATACTTGGGAATTAGTTGATCTCCCTCCAGGTTGCAAACCATTAGGTTGCAAATGGATCCTTAAACGGAAGTATAAGGCGGATGGATCTATCGAAAAGTACAAAGCTAGGCTAGTTGCCAAAGGCTTTAGACAGAAAGAGGGATATGATTTCTTCGATACATACTCCCCTGTCACAAGGATCACATCTATTCGTGTTCTCATAGCAATTGCAGCAGTGCATAATCTTGAGATACACCAAATGGATGTGAAGACTGCTTTCCTAAATGGAGAACTTGATGAAGAGATTTACATGGAACAACCTGAAGGGTTCATAGTTCCTGGTAAAGAAAGAAAGGTGTGTAGACTTGTAAAATCCTTGTATGGACTAAAACAAGCACCTAAACAATGGCATGAGAAGTTCGATAGAACCATGTTATCGAATGGATTCAAGATCAATGAATGTGACAAATGTGTCTACATTAAAGGAACATCTGAATCATTCGTTATCGTTTGTCTTTATGTAGACGACATGCTCATAATGGGAAGTAATCATGATTTAATCATGAATACCAAAGGCATGTTAAAGAAGAACTTTGACATGAAAGACATGGGATTAGCTGATGTAATATTAGGGATAAAGATCTCTAGAACATCTGAAGGATTAGTTCTTTCACAATCCCATTACCTAGAGAATGTTCTTCGGAAATTTAATGTCTTTGATGACCCTCCGGCTAAGACACCTGTAGACTTGGCTCTACATTTAGCCAAGAACAAAGGGGAACCGTTCTCAACCGGAATATGCAAGAATAATTGGCGATCGATGTACTTAACAAATTGTACTCGTCCAGACATTGCATATTCAGTAAGTAAACTAAGTAGGTTCACAAGCAATCCTAGTACTGATCATTGGAAAGCACTAATGAGAGTACTAAGATATTTAAAGTATACATTAAACCATGGGATACTTTACAATAAATATCCAGCAGTATTAGAAGGATACTGTGATGCCAATTGGATATCGGACACGAAAGACTCTAAGTCCACAAGTGGATATGTATTCACTATAGGTGGAGGAGCAGTGTCATGGAAATCCTCCAAACAAACGTGTATAGCCAGATCCACGATGGAATCTGAGTTTATCGCGTTAGATAAAGCTGGGGAAGAAGCGGAATGGCTTAAGAACTTCCTGGAGGATGTTCCTTGTTGGAGCAAACACATGTCGATGTACTAATCCATTGTGATAGTCAATCAGCAATTGGAAGGGCACAGAATAGTATGTACAATGGTAAGTCTAGACATATTCGTCGTAGACACAATACCATTAGACAGTTGATCAAGAATGGCGTTATCACCATTGATTATGTAAAATCATGTGATAACTTAGCGGATCCATTTACCAAAGGTATAAATAGAGATCAACTGTATAAACTGTTAAGGGGAATGGGTTTAAAACCCACAACAAAAGAACTTATAGCGGACACTCAACCTTGAGAAATGGAGATCCCGTGCCCTTGGTTCAATGAGACAACCAAGTTATAAGTTCTAGTAGAGTTACTTGGAAACAACAACTCGGTTTATTAACCTAGAGATGTTGAATACTCATTCCCAGAACATCCAAGTACAAGCACATGCAGCAGTGGTAAGGTTAAGTTGAGAAAACTTTTAATGATTTCTATACCTACGGGTGGAGTAGTGCATGATACTCCTTATAGTGAGAATCACCTATATAAGTGAGAGGTAATAAGGCCGCCTCTAAATGAACGCTTATGAATGAGATACGGTCCAGGGCCAAAATGGACAAAACGTGAGAACAACAATTGTTAGAGCGATTATTATGTGAGTATTATTGTCTTGGTATACACCCGACAGTCACTGGTTCAAAGCGACTCGCTACCAAATGGCTAGTATATCCGATAATATTTCACTAGGGAAGATTCAAGGCCACAAGCTATCTATTCCGATGTAATAATAGTTCGGAACTTTGGACGAAATTGCATTCATGCATTAATTGTCATTCATGTGGGGGATTGTTGGAAATGGGTAACGGAAAGTTAAGTTTGACTTAACGTTGACCTAGATTTCTAACGGAAGTTCGTTATGTGTTAACGGAACTAGTTACAAAATGTATTCTACATTTGTTGTAGATTATTAAACTCATTTAATGTCTCAAAACCATTTAGGGTGAATGAGAATTAATGACAAGTGTTTTTGTAACTTAACGGAAGTTAAATAAAGGGTTAAAATTGATTTGAATTAGCCAAAAAGTGCTTGGACTGATTGATCAATCGCAACTGTTCGAAGAGGCAATTTTCTGGGCTTCAGCGCGGTCGCGCTCCAGCCTAGAGCGGCCGCGCTGATTTTAAGTAAATCCTGGCTTGGTCTCGGCATGCCAGCGCGGTCGCGCTCAAGGCAAGAGCGGCCGCGCTCGTGCACAGAATCTGAACAGTTTTGGCACCTCTTGGAGTGAACAGCCATGAACCCTTTAACTTTCTTTAAATAGTTTCCCTCCGAATTTCAATCATATACACAGTCATTCTGAGCCTTTTACCCTCTAGAGAGATAGATTAACATACCCAAATCATTGCATATTGTTGCATTCAATCTTTCAAGTCCAAAGTTCTAAAACCTTGTGTTGTTCGTTAGATTAGTTATATTGGAGTGCTCCTTATAACTAATAGTAAGTCGTTTTATCTTACTAGAGTTTTGTCATACAACCGTAAGCACCAGTGCGGGACAAATAACTCTTACGGAGATTGTATTAAATACAAGACTCGACTTGAATTCGTTTGTTTTTCAATCTCCGTTACTTTTGCTGTCAGTTTTTCTGTTAAGTCTTAAAGAAGCCATACACAAGTACCAACAGTATTAATTAAAAAAAAGGGAAAATTCCCCGTGATCTTTCACCCCAAGTCAAAAGATTAATTAAGATAAGAATTTTAAAATTTAATCAACTAGTCCAACAACATAATCAAAATTTCACCTAGTCCTTCGCTACCCAAACTACCCCTTACCAAAAAATATAAAACAATTTTCACTCACTTTCTCCCTCTCTCTCTCTCTCTATATATATATATATACTTTCTCTAACTACCCTGCCTCCGGTCATATATGTCCGACACCTCCCACTTTCGCCCAACCAACCTTACCGGCGATTTCATCGCCAACCCCAACCCTTTTCGACCGCCTCCCACTCCTCCGACAAGACAACAATGCCGACGAATTTAAGATCTGTCCAATCCCTAACCCTAGCCCCTTCTTCTCTCTTTCGATTTCTCAACACCAACGTTTCTTCTCAACACCAACGTTTCTCCTACTTATAAAATCATAGTTTCAGAATTCAATTCATGAAATTAATTTAATGGGGTTTTCTCCATTTTAATGGAATTTTGATTCCTTCCAAGAAATTTAATAAATGAAAGATGAAATAAACAGTGGTGGATTCGATAGCAGCGGATCTGAAGGAACAAAAGCTGACGGTGGTGGGGGATATGGACACGGTGGCGGTGGTGAAGAAACTGAAGAAGAAGATAGGAAAGATTGATATAATCTCAGTTGGACCTGCAAAAGAAGAGAAGAAAGAAGAAAAGAAAGAGGAGGAAAAAAAAGAAGAGCCTCCGAAGGAGGACAAGAAGGAAGGGTCCTCCTGATGGTTGGTTAATGATGTCAAGATTCTCAATATGCATGATTAATTCAAATACTAGTTCAATTTGCTTTCCAGATTATTAATAATCTGTTGGTAGCATTTCCACCTTATTTCTCTCAATATTTCTTTTCTGTGTATGTGGGTGTGTGACTGTGTGAGAAGAAGAAGGGTGATGAACACACGTTCAGGAGAGTAATCAAAGTTAAAAGGAAAGAAATGACAAATTAGGATCGAATGTCTTCGAGGAGTGAGCAAATTGGGGTCTGATGTTCCAATTATGTCAGTATAGGTTTCAAAGTTACTAATGTTAGTCAGTTTGAGGTTTTTTTATGTCAAATAATCTCATAAAATTGCAAAAATAGAGGCCATAAAAGACTAAACAACTGTGAACTTAACAAAAAACAACAGTGAACTTAAGTAAAAACAACTGTGAACATAACAAAATGTCAAATAATCTCATAAAATTGCAAAAATAGAGGCCATAAAGGACTAAAACAAGTGTGAACTTAACAAAAAACAACAGTGAACTTAAGTAAAAACAATTGTGAACATAACAAATATGTCAAATAATCTCATAAAAATGCAAAAATAGAGGCCATAAAGGACTAAAACAACTGTGAAGTTAACAAAAAAACAACAGTGAACTTAAGTAAAAACAACAGTGAACTTAACAATTATGTCAAATAATCTCATAAAATTGCAAAAATAGAGGCCATAAAGGACTAAAACGACTATGAACTTAACAAAAAACAACGGTGAACTTAACAAATAGGTAAATAATCTCATAAAATTTAAAAATAAAGGCTATAAAAGACTAAAAACAACTGTGAACTTAACTAAAACAACTGTGAACTTAACTAAAAACAAATGTGAATTAAGTAAATGGTAGTCGTTTTCATGCATAAATTATGAATTTAGCTAAAATAACTTTGAACTTCTCTTAGTTGTTTTTGTAACAAATGTTTAAAATAACTGTGAACTTCTCAAAATAACTGTGAACTTGAAACAAGTGTGAACTTCTCAATTTTGCTCCAGATTATATGTTGATGCTACTAGTTTGATTTGTATTGACGATACGAAAACAACGGTGGTTTCAGATTTTTTTTTGACTTCTAAATCTTAAGATATTTCATTTTAAAGTTTTGAGAGGAAAAAAAGAAAGAGAGAGAAAGAGAAGAGAGAAAATGCAGACGAGCAGAAATTCCTTCGCGCACGTCCGTCCATGTCATTTAATTGAGTGACACAAGCGTAATTTTCATTAATTTACCAAGGACACGCGTGTCCATCAATAACTACAGGACCTGGTGGTAAATTTGCAAATTATGCGTCCTTAGTGATCGTTTTTGTTAGGGTGAGGGATGATTTGGTAATTGCCCCATAAAAAAAAAGGCAAATTAAAGTAAGTGAAAAAATGACCGGAAGAAATAGCAAGTTGATTGGTATTGTGAGTATAAAACTAAAATAGGAGAGAGAATAAGTGAGAGGTATAGTGAAGATTCTTTGTCATTTTAGAAAGTCCGATTTGAGGTGGGATGAATAAAAAAAGGGAAATAAGTCTGGTTTGAGGTGAGACGGATGGAGTATACTCTTTCAGTTCCAAAATAATATTGCTACTTTTTTTGTCGTTATCACGAACAAACATAGAGCAATAATTTTAGAATGATTTAATTATTATAATGAAAATTTAAGACTTGTTATTGATACACCATCAATTATAACAAGTTTTAAATTTTCACTTATATAATTAAATCAGTCTAAAATCATTACTTAAAGTTTCTTTGGAGTAATAGCAAAAAAGTGAGAAGATCATATTGGGACTGAGGGAGTATTAGAAGTTTTTTACTGTATACTTTGTACTTACTTTGTTCCAATGTTGTGATTATACTAAATTTGAATATGCGGGAATTAAGAAAAAACGAGTGTTATGAGTATAAAAGATAAAATAAAAAAGAAAAAGTGAGGCAAAACTAATATTTTAAACAATTGACCAATTTTCAATATACCCATTATTCTTTTGATTTTTGATTGTTATCACTGAAGTTTTTCACTTTCTTAAAGTCATCACTATGTCTATAACTTATCAAAAATCTACCGAAATTTAATCACGTGACTTCATGTGACTAATTTTCGTTAATTTTTTAATCACTTTGCTAACGTATTTCTTTATGTGTGCTAACTAAAATAAAAAATACGAAGGTTTCTTATAGTCAAAATCAAAATAATAAGTATGTTATTTCAAATCTTTTTTTGATGACGGCGCTCCACTATTGTAAGTTTGTTCGGGAGGAATCATTTACTATACTACTATCTTCAATTTTTTTTTATTTGGTACACTCTCCATCTGTTGAAAAATGTCACATTTCATTTGTTTTAAGTTTTTTGAAATGTGTTTTTACTTGTTTATACATTATTTGTATAATGTTAAAAATGTACTAAGATTTTTCCTTTTTAAAAAATTCAGTATTTATTTTGAAACAGACAAAATAAAAATGCGATATTTATTTTAGGACATAGGAAACATAAAAGTCATTGTTGCTTTTATTGTAAAATCTATGTATTTTATTTTGATTTGTCCATACTTTATTTTGATTTTGACCATTGCCACTTTCTCTAAGGTCCCTCAAGCGAAATTTAAACCAAATGCATGACACACTAGATTCAAAATACTAAAGACACCCATCACTGACAAAAGACTAAACTGTCATCCTATCCCAAATCCCAGTCAGCTCTTATAACTAACATATAAGACCGGTTCGCCTCTTATAATTAAAGTATAAGAGTCACTTTTTTCACTTTTTTCACAAAAATAAAATAAAATTTTAATATTTAATTAATGTTGAATCTCATATTCGGTCAAACAACAATTAGATCTTATAACTGACTTATAAGACTATTTCATCTCTTATAAGTGACTTATAAGACTAATTTGTCTCTTAACAATTTTTTCAACAAAAAAAAATCAAAATTTTCAATAATAACAACGAATTAATTTCATAATTTATACATTACAACTCTTATAGCTAAATTATAAGACCAACTTGCCTCTTATAACTAATTTATCTCTTATAATTGACTTATAAGATAAAAAATTCAACCAAAAAAATTAAAGTTTTCGAATATTTTGAAAGGGGCAAATAACAAATTAGGGTCCAAAGTTTAAGAAAGGTGTGCCAATCAAAGTCTGATATTTCAATTTTGTCAATTTAGGATCTAAAGTTATCAAATTTGTACAGTTATGGGTTTATGGACTAAATTACAAAGAAAAGTCTGTTATGGCACACTTGCCTTGCATGTGTGACTTAACTGGGGTATTTAGGGCTGAGATTCCCAATATACCCTCAATTCTTAAACCCTAAACTAAAAAGATTATAATTATTTTTCAAAAATAATTATTTTATGTGGTTTTTTCCAGTAATATTATTTTTAAGTTAAAATTTTAACTTTTTTTTTCAAAAATTATTATTTCTTTTCTTAAATGTAAATTAATTATTTTTTATTTTCTTAAATATTTCTTGATATCTAAATTCATAATTGTTTAACAAATAATTAAATTCATAATTTTTTATGATATATTTAAAAGCTAATTAATTTAATATTTATCTCCTCTCACTAATTTACTAATCATTTCATCAAAAAATACTTTTTTTTTAAATATAAGAAAAAGAAATCCTCTTCTCTACAATCCAGTCGGCCATATCCACCACCACCACCAACCACGACCACTGCCGTCACCGGCCATTACCGTTATCACCGTCAACATCAAAGCCACCACCAACATCAACCCAAAACCGCCCTATCACCCTAAAACCTTTTGTCTTCACCTCCAAATACACACACAACACACAAGTTACTCCAACGATCGATGCCATGCCTGAACAATCATCCCCACGAAGATCCGACAAAGACTCCAAATGTCTACCCGGTGAAGCTCTGACAAACACTTCCCCATCGATTTCAAGGGTAAATCAAAGAGTTCACCGAAGTTGTTCGATCTGATTTAGATCTGAAATGGTCCCATCGATTTGATACCTATTTTCTATCACAATCTTGCCATGTTTGTCCCCCTAAGACACGACCTCAATTTCCTTTGCTGATCCCTTTACTGGAAAGAAGGAATTGAAGGATTGGGACTACTAAAAAAGCTACCAGAAGATGGAAAATGATGGAACTAATTTCAAAAAAGAAAAAAAAATCTTGTTCGGTTAATGAAATAAACTCCAAAAATAGGAAGAGATGAGAATTAGAAACATGAGAGCGCAATCATAGGGCAACATTTTCCCCTTTGTTGGTACTAACGTCATTCATTTTTGTACAATGGTGGCGTGGGTGTTTGGCGTTATTGTCGACGCCATATGTCAAAAAAGAAACAAGTTAAACAATGATGACGCCACAACTTTTGGGGTCTCACTGTATAGGGATATATGGCTTGTATATGATGACTGTACCTATAACACAACAAAGACGAGAATCACCGTTAGAGACCAAGCCGGAGTTTAATCCAGCTTAGGCCCTCGGGTGTGAGAGTAAGATCTCTGAGAAGGTATAAATGAGAATAAGACTTGGAATATCTTAGTGAGTTGTGTGTTAGGGTTTAGATAATGTGGCTTACAATAGTGATTTTACACTTACTTTGTCCATGGGGACAAGGGTTGATATATATAGTAAGAGAGAACTGGTGATGATGTCAGTCCTGGAGGATATCTTTGTCTTTTGATCTAGGACACGTGTTCGCGCCTGGTGGACTCGTACAATAAAGTAATATTTACTGCAGAGGGATGTCTTTGATTGGACAAGGACATAAAAAGGCAAGCCACAGTTGGTGTGACGCCTTACGCGTATAGTAGGCGCCTGAGCCACCATTTAATATGATGGGGACAAGCCGGCTCTTGGCATCAGTGTAGGTACAGACCTTTATTTCACTAGCTTTGTCTTTAACCGGGAGTCTAATGGTAAAACCGGGAGTCTGGTATGAAACCGCGGCCAACATAGTTGACGCAGTCTTGGATATCACGATCATGGCTGATGCGGTCATCTCGTTGATGGTCTTTATGATCGCAGCCTTGACTCTTGCGGTCATGATGCCCGCTATTTTGGATATGCCACGTCATACTTGGCCTTTGGACCAGATTGAGCTTTGGGCCCGGTCTAAAAGGTCCGAGCTCATCAGTGGCCCCTAGCTTCGAGTGAGGAATCATTCATGGTCTGTGCGAGGAGCTATATATGTGAAGCTCGGTCTGAGGTCAGATCGCTTCTGCGGTCACAAGTGTTGTGTATTTTCGTTGGTCTGTCTTAGGCTCCCTTACTATGGCACGTGTGAGGAGCACGTGAGAGGAGTTTGGTAGAAGTTGGTGGAAGCTTTGGGCTGCTTCTCGGATAAATTTCGTGTGGGCCCCTTGATTCTTGAGGCGCCAGCGCGTGTCAGGTACAAAAATGACATTTCCCGAATTTTAAAGGGTGCCATAAATGCAAACCTCCTTTAATTCAAAATTTAAAGTTTTTATGCTGGTTCATGATTAGAGAGAAACGGTTTGTGGGCTCATTAATACGGGTCGACCCGTATAGTTTGATACTGCCTTTAGAGAGAGAAAATACTTGCTCAACTTCCTTAAGCGTTCCCGTGTGCTAATTTTCTTTCGTAAGTAATTCATCCTTCCTCCTCTCTCCATCTCTTTATCCCTTGTGTCTTTAGAAATGACCTATAGGATGGAGCATTGTAACGACCCTAACCCTAGACACTAATTTTAATATTATATTGTGTGCTTTAAAATTTTTGTTAATATTATGTGTCCCTTTTTATATACTTGATTTATTATATTAGGATAAATGATAGGAAAATGAATAAATGTTTTAAAGGAAAATATAAAAATATAAATTTGATAAAAGTATGAGGAGGTTATTTTGAATAGAATAAATAATGGAAAATGAGGGGATTTCATTTAAATGTTTTAAATTGTGGTGAAAGCCTAGATAGTTAGATGAAGGGGGGGGGCCATAAACCTTTCCCCCTAATTCCCTCACTCCTTGGTCCCTAAAGTCAACATCCCCCTTACCTCTTACACTTTCTATTACTCTCCCCATACTCCATCATTTTTCTTCATCCTTCTCTTCTCTCATACTTCCCCTAGCAAAGAAACCCCATGGAAAGCCTCCTTCTCCAAGTCTTGTAGCTACACCCATTTCTTCACCATTTTCAAGTTCAAGGGCATCTTTGAGGTTGGATCATCTAGAGGAACAAATCAAGCTAAGTAGACCAACATTCTATTCTAAAAACCTAAGGTGAGTTATTATGACTTCCTTTCTTTAAATGCTCATAAATGATTTGATGTAGTGATTGCTATTATAATGGTTGTTTGATGCCTTGGAAACCTTCTTGGAGTTGAGGAATTAGTTAATGTTATGGAATATTGTTGTTGTTCATAAGAAATGATTAAGAGTGTAAGAAAATATGTTGAGTTGGATTAAGATTGTTAATCATGAAAAATGGAAGTAAAATGGGTTGGAAATCAAGTGGTAATTGATTTGGGTTAGGTTATCTTGGGGTTTAAATGAAGTAGTAAAATGTGTATGAAGTTTAGGAAGTCCTTCTAAGTTCACAAACAAGGGAAAATCAGTTTGGGACAATTTTGGGTTAGGGCTATTAAAGGTTTTTATTCTGTTCTGAATTCTGGGCTCAGGGCACGAGTCGTGCCCTGTGGCACGAGTCGTGCCTTGGATGGGGACGAGTCGTGACTTGGATTAAAGGGAAGTCGTGCCTTGTAGGGGACGACAGAATCAGAGGAAGGTTCAATGGGCACGAGTCGTGCCCTGGGGCACGAGTCGTGCCCTGGCCTGATTTCAATGTACCAACTTTAGAGCTGTTTAAACCTAATCAAACGGGAACCAACATGAAATCTCTTTAACCTAGATTAAAGTAGAATACTTTGGCTACACAATGACATCTTAAGTGATCAAAATGGAATTGTGGAAGTAGTTTAAATATTGCCCCGAAAATGGTTGATAGGCTTGATTTGTAACTCCACCAAAATAGTTCCAACTTGGGAAATAGATCTTGAACTTTTATTAAGGTTATTCGAGGTTGTATAATGAAAATGTAGGAATGGTTCATGATACATAGTGGCCTTACTTACTCCATATCTTTGGTGAGTAGTTGCAATAGTGTAGAAGCTATAGGTTTCACTATTGAGCTAGTTAGTAATGGGTATGTATCACCTTGTGGCATTGTTATTCCAAGTTGTGGAATTATTGATTATATGGTTACCTTAATATCCTAAGTATGGATTATTTGGCAAGTTGTTATGTGGTATCCCAATTGTGGATTATTTGGCATATGGGTGTGTTGCATCCCAAATGTGGATTATTTGGTTATATGGTTACCTTACTTGAATTTATATTCATTGATGGCATTGATTAGCATGAGTATACATTACCATGTTGTTATAGTATGATGCATAGTGTACTAAATGGTTGTCGCACTATGGTATTGATGTCATGAGTATACATTACCATGTTGTTATATGATTATCCCTTTTTGTGGATTATGTTTCAAGTATCTATAATGTGCTTGAACATGTTGATATTCGGGGGTATGATGGAATTCAATCAGTTATGGATTTGTTCTATAAGTGATTGAAGGTTCATCATACCTGGGACCGTCCCCTCTGTGGCCACAGAGTGGGTGTGCTAACGACTGTATTGACCCAAAAGGCTTTACAGACCTGTTGCGATTGGTGTTCGGGGGGAATGCTTCTGTATTAAGCCTAAAGCTTTACAGCTTAGCGATATTATTGTTGGATACTCTATTATAGGTATCTTTTCTTATATGGATCTCTGAGTATGAGTCCTATAAGAGGTGAATGTGCTGGAGGCAATTCACCAAAGAGAGGAGTTTCACTCCCACGTTGTACGACTTATTGTTCAGACGGGAAAGGTAAAATGAGGTAACGTAAGGTGTTTACCGCTTTCATAACGTGTTATGTGCTACCATGCTATGTGTTGCACCTTGTTTGGCATCTTGCTGCATTCATAATAGCTCATTGAGATTTATTCTCACCCCTCTCCCTTTAATGTTTTTAGATTCCGAGACAGGCGGACCGGCCAAGTAAGGGCGGTGAGGAGTTTGGAAGTGATATTTTGGGAATTGTCGGGGTACATCTAGGTTGGAGTAAAAAGTGTATTTTGATATAATTCATTTACGGAGTTGTATTTATGAATCTTAACTTTACGTTATAATCGATGTCTTTTTGTAACTAAAACAGTTTCTTACTTTCAAAGTTAGTCAACTATTTCTCCTTAGTGGAAAGGTGTAAAATTATTTTGAAAGGATTATAACAATTGTATTTATGTTTGAAAGTTAAACAAAAGTTTTAAAAGGTTTAGGAAAGTTGGGTCAATTTGAGGATGCTCCAGCTCGGGACACGTGTAGGTTTCGGGTCGGGGTCCTCACAGTTGGTATCAGAGCTCGGTTAGAGTTCTCGGGTAGAGTCTAGCTGAGTGAGAGTGTGTGATAACTGACGTCGAGGGTTTAATGCAGGACATTGTTATATGACAGAAAAGGATAATGACCAACCAAAGGATCAAGGAAATGTGAGCATTATTGAGAGATAGATTCCTCTACAGTCATTTGAGGTATATTACCTGTCTCCGGAGTTAGGGGTCATACTTTTATAAATCCCCGTTCATTTCGTTCTCATGTGGCATTACATTTCATTTTTTTTATTTGCATATATGGCCCGAGAGTTGCCTTATGTACTGGAGGTTCTACTCCGATGGGAGAGTACCTCGAATCATCCTTTATCTTCAAGGTAGTTGTGATTAATTGGGCATGGATTGCCGTTGGATATGGTAAATATACCAATCCGTGAATTATTGTTATAGTGACCTGAATTGATTGAGTAGTTGATGTGTTTGGGGAGGACTGTCGCAAAAAAAAAAAAAAAAAAAAAAAAAAAAAAAAGCGAGTCTCCTTATCTATGTTTGATTTGCCTCCGTGTGTGGTTGAGGCGGATGAGTCATTAGTTGCTATTATGTCATATATGCGTAAATGTCGAAAGTATGGCCTAATTAAGAGTGGTTTATGGTTGTATAACTTTCGTGAGTATTTATACATTGGTGTCTCGTGGTGGAGACTATATATATGAGACTAGTATTGAAAGTGATAGTCTAAGTGGGATTTTATGGTTATAAGATATCGCGAGTACGAGTGCTTATCGAACTGACATATATTTGCCTTAGGTGCTATAAGTATATTCTCTGATGAGGGATTGATTGTATTCTTGCTACTAAATTGAATAGGAAATCAGACATTCTTGTAGATGATATCGCCCTATAAGTTGACTAAGTGGTGTTTTCCATGTGAGTTTCAAATTGGGTTCCCATCAGGTATCATGCCAGGATATTGAGGCTTGAGTTGATATAAGGTACTATTTTGGTATTCGGACCCCTAGATAGAGGACACTAATTGAAATGATGGAATTGATGATTCAACTTGAGTTTGATAGAGAAGATGATAGGCTTAGCGAGTATCCGTAAGGATAAATTGTTACTATATTTAGGAAAGATGATACTTGGTGGTTATTCATAGATTAGAGAGATCTCAAATAGGTAACTGTGAAGAATAAGTATTCGTTATCCCTTGTTGATGATTTGTATGACTGATTTTAGAAACTAGTAGGATGCCAAATGGTTATTAGTTGAATTTTTCGGAGAGTTACAATTGCAGTGAATATTTGTTGTAAGGATATACTTAAGATAACATTTGTATCTAGTATGACCGTTTTGGTCTGGGGTTGTGTATTGGTTATGGAGGAGTAAATAGGGTAAATGTGAAGAAGTATAATAGATGTAGTTATTGGTGACTTATAGGATCAACTTCAGGAATTGATAATATATGTATCTGGGTTGTTTTGAGAGACGATTATCATTAGTTGAGGAAATAAAATGAGGATGAATCTTATTGGGAGAAAGGATACTTTAGGATGATTTCACCCTATAGGTCGACTTAGTTGCGTGACTCATATGAGGAATTTGTATGATATTTGGTAGGTATTGGCGTTATGCGAATTTTGAGTTGTTGATGGCTATCGAGAGGTAAGTTAGTTACAGTACTGTTAATGTTTAATCGCAATTTGAGGATGATTTACCTAGTTTATAATCTTAATGATTGTTTTAGTGTTATTTATAGGGATAGTAATAGTATTGCAAGATTTTGTTTTCTTATAAAGAATTTAACTAGGTATAAATATTATGGGTGGTGGCTATACTATAAATAGAGGTCGAACAAGAATATTATGTTAAAAAATTGTTTTAGATGTGTTTTAGAACTTGGGATTTTATATTGGACCTCTGTGTGAGTATTTGTGCCCTTCGGGGATAGTGTGATTTAATAAAGTCAATGAACCGTTTTTGGTGTGCATTAAAATCTGTGAGTAATTTAATTATCTACCACTGGTATGGGACGGTTGTAGATAATTAGATCACTCGAGTTATTTTTGTTAACATATCAATCTTTTAAAAATTTCTTAAAGATTTTGAGTGGTTTAGTTAATTAAAACTGGTATGGGACAGTTTTAAATAAATAAACCATTCGAGTCTCACTGGATCTCTTTTTATCTATCCTTTGGAATTCTGAAAGATGTTGTGAATTTTAGAAAGACTTGGTATCCTAAAGATGTAATTGGTACAGAAGCTAGTAGAAAGGCAACTTAGTTTCCCTATAGTGATTAATTATATTAAAGTTTCGATCCGAGAATGATTTGATAAATTGTGGGGTTATTAATGTGGAGGTCGCAGTAGACTCGGTTTTGTATTGGGTTGGATCGGCTCCGTTGTGGGCGGCCAACCATTTAATTCGGATATTGATCTGTCACTGGACCTGAAAATAATTAGAGCTTTGAACTGGAAAGTATGGTCGACTAATATTCCTTTTATGGAATCAGGGTCTTATTAGCGTGTCCATATTTATTATTCCATGGGCAATTGTTTAATGTGGTATTATGAGAACTGCGGATAAGATAATTGAACTAACTCGTTTCAAGTGAGTCAAGACCTAAAGTGGTATGGTCATAAATGTGAAAATAGAATATTGATGTTAGAAGATTTATTAAAATATTTAGAGTTCTAGATTGAACTTGAGAGTAATAGCAAGATGGATTTTGTGATTGGGTTACCTTAGAAGTAAAAAGGGTATGTTATTTTGTTATAGAAAGTCGAATTGTATTTTCTACTCGTTATATATATAGTTTGATGAGAAATTATTGATAAAGTCCTCATATATGTTAGGGGATAGTTCAATTGTATAAACCCATAGTGTTAAATGGATTGGATAGACATCACTGGGGAAGGTCTTTTTGGAATATATGAATGCTATTAAGTTTAAACTTATGAAAATTTGAGGAATCATTACTTACTGTTGAGGATATGCTACGGGTAGGTACAATGAATGTTAGTAGTCAATAGGACGTATGGTTACCAGTGGCTGGGTGCGTATAATAATAGTTATCCTTCTAGCATTAGATAAAACCTTATGAGGTGTGGTTCGGGAAGAAAATATCGATCTCTAATTTGTTGGGGTGAGGTTAGTGAAGCAAGGCCTATGGTGAATTGGCGCCAAAGTTGTTAATCCAATTGAAGTTTAGAAAGGGTTGGTGGTTGACTTAGAGACTGGCTTGGAGCAGCTTATAGAGTATTTGGAGTTTTAAAGGTAACATAGTAATGTATTTGGAGACATAAGTTGTAATACTTTTAGTTGTTTGTATTTTTATTGAGGTTGTGAAAATTCGGGTTAGTGGTAATTGCATGGTATTTTTGGAACATTAGGGTGTAATACTGTATTGTTAATAGAATTGGAAGTCATGGAGAGAAATCACAACATTGAAGAAATTAATTGGGAAGTAGAGTCTGAGTTATACCTAAGTAACCGAGGCGGGTTGAACATTAGGTAAGTACCAGTCAAATTCGGGACGAATTTTCTTTAAGGGGGAGTGAGTGTAACGACCCTAACCCTAGACACTAATTTTAATATTATATTGTGTGCTTTAAAATTTTTGTTAATATTATGTGTCCCTTTTTATATACTTGATTTATTATATTAGGATAAATGATAGGAAAATGAATAAATGTTTTAAAGGAAAATATAAAAATAGAAATTTGATAAAAGTATGAGGAGGTTATTTTGAATAGAATAAATAATGGAAAATGAGGGGATTTCATTTAAATGTTTTAATTTGTGGTGAAAGCCTAGATAGTTAGATGAAGGGGGGGGGGCATAAACCTTTTCCCCCTAATTTCCTCACTCCTTGGTCCCTAAAGTCAACATCCCCCTTACCTCTTACACTTTCTATTACTCTCCCCATACTCCATCATTTTTCTTCATCCTTCTCTTCTCTCATACTTCCCCTAGCAAAGAAACCCCATGGAAAGCCTCCTTCTCCAAGTCTTGTAGCTACACCCATTTCTTCACCATTTTCAAGTTCAAGGGCATCTTTGAGGTTGGATCATCTAGAGGAACAAATCAAGCTAAGTAGACCAACATTCTATTCTAAAAACCTAAGGTGAGTTATTATGACTTCCTTTCTTTAAATGCTCATAAATGATTTGATGTAGTGATTGCTATTATAATGGTTGTTTGATGCCTTGGAAACCTTCTTGGAGTTGAGGAATTAGTTAATGTTATGGAATATTGTTGTTGTTCATAAGAAATGATTAAGAGTATAAGAAAATATGTTGAGTTGGATTAAGATTTTTAATCATGAAAAAAAATGGAAGTAAAATGGGTTGGAAATCAAGTGGTAATTGATTTGGGTTAGGTTATCTTGGGGTTTAAATGAAGTAGTAAAATGTGTATGAAGTTTAGGAAGTCCTTCTAAGTTCACAAACAAGGGAAAATCAGTTTGGGACAATTTTGGGTTCGGGCTATTAAAGGTTTTTATTCTGTTCTGAATTCTGGGTTCAGGGCACGAGTCGTGCCCTGTGGCACGAGTCGTGCCTTGGATGGGGACGAGTCGTGACTTGGATTAAAGGGAAGTCGTGCCTTGTAGGGGACGACAGAATCAGAGGAAGATTCAATGGGCACGAGTCGTGACCTGGGGCACGAGTCGTGCCCTGGCCTGATTTTAATGTACCAACTTTAGAGCTGTTTAAACCTAATCAAACGGGAACCAACATGAAATCTCTTTAACCTAGATTAAAGTAGAATACTTTGGCTACACAATGACATCTTAAGTGATCAAAATGGAATTGTGGAAGTAGTTTAAATACTGCCCCGAAAATGGTTGATAATCTTGATTTGTAACTCCACCAAAATAGTTCCAACTTGGGAAATAGATCTTGAACTTTTATTAAGGTTATTCGAGGTTGTATAATGAAAATTTAGGAATGGTTCATGATACATAGTGGCCTTACTTACTCCATATCTTTGGTGAGTAGTTGCAATAGTGTAGAAGCTATAGGTTTCACTATTGAGCTAGTTAGTAATGGGTATGTATCACCTTGTGGCATTGTTATTCCAAGTTGTGGAATTATTGATTATATGGTTACCTTAATATCCTAAGTATGGATTATTTGGAAAGTTGTTATGTGGTATCCCAATTGTGGATTATTTGGCATATGGGTGTGTTGCATCCCAAATGTGGATTATTTGGTTATATGGTTACCTTACTTGAATTTATATTCATTGATGGCATTGATTAGCATGAGTATACATTACCATGTTGTTATAGTATGATGCATAGTGTACTAAATGGTTGTCGCACTATGGTATTGATGTCATGAGTATACATTACCATGTTGTTATATGATTATCCCTTTTTGTGGATTATGTTTCAAGTATCTATAATGTGCTTGAACATGTTGATATTCGGGGGTATGATGGAATTCAATCAGTTATGGATTTGTTCTATAAGTGATTGAAGGTTCATCATACCTGGGACCGTCCCCTCTGTGGCCACAGAGTGGGTGTGCTAACGACTGTATTGACCCAAAAGGCTTTACAGACCTGTTGCGATTGGTGTTCGGGGGGAATGCTTCTGTATTAAGCCTAAAGCTTTACAGTTAGCGATATTATTGTTGGATACTCTATTATAGGTATCTTTTCTTATATGGATCTCTGGAGTATGAGTCCTATAAGAGGTGAATGTGCTGGAGGCAATTCACCAAAGAGAGGAGTTTCACTCCCACGTTGTACGACTTATTGTTCAGACGGGAAAGGTAAAATGAGGTAACGTAAGGTGTTTACCGCTTTCATAACGTGTTATGTGCTACCATGCTATGTGTTGCACCTTGTTTGGCATCTTGCTGCATTCATAATAGCTCATTGAGATTTATTCTCACCCCTCTCCCTTTAATGTTTTTAGATTCCGAGACAGGCGGACCGGCCAAGTAAGGGCGGTGAGGAGTTTGGAAGTGATATTTTGGGAATTGTCGGGGTACATCTAGGTTGGAGTAAAAAGTGTATTTTGATATAATTCATTTACGGAGTTGTATTTATGAATCTTAACTTTACGTTATAACCGATGTCTTTTTGTAACTAAAACAGTTTCTTACTTTCAAAGTTAGTCAACTCTTTCTCCTTAGTGGAAAGGTGTAAAATTATTTTGAAAGGATTATAACAATTGTATTTATGTTTGAAAGTTAAACAAAAGTTTTAAAAGGTTTAGGAAAATTGGGTTAATTTGAGGATGCTCCAGCTCGGGACACGTGTAGGTTCCGGGTCGGGGTCCTCACAAGCATCCTTTAGAGTTAGGTGATGGCACCACTCCTGATACCTTTGCCGTTGACAAGCAGTTCGGTGGTATCAATAGGAAGGTGGCTACCTCTTGGGTTAGGTTATCCCTTGAGGCCTTCACTTATTTCTCGGTCAGGTATGACTGGGGAAATTGGGTTCCACCCCAGTTGTGGGAAGCCAAGAAATGGATGTATTTGTCTGGAGATATGTTGGTGATGGGTGATATAACCATCTAAGGAATTTCATTATGGGGGTGTTGTGTAGGTTTCCCCGTGAGAGAGATCAGGCTTTGAACGCCGTAGAGCTAGTGAGGAGAGATAGCATAGACCCTACCGGTGTAGTGATAACTGACTGGGAGAAAATCCCTTTGATGGATGAGACTGAGAGGTCTGTGACACTGATGCCACTGGTGTGCCCGCGGTGGACCTGAACTTTCCATTGGAGGCAAAACCCTTGACCGCAATTGCACCTATTGCCCAAATAGAGGCCCAACCTAGAACAGTGGTAAACTTGGGGAGTAGTGATGATGAACCCATCGACATGGATGTGGTGGAAGCTGGAGGGGTGGTGGAGTCATCGTCGAAATCGACTTCCAATCTCTTTGGCTCTGATAGCTTAGAGACGGATTTGGATGACCGTGAGACCCTAGACCGCATGGCGGTGAGCACAGCACAGCGGGCAGTTGAGATAGTTTATGCCTTTGTTGAAGGACTGGAGGAGATTGCTGCTGCTCACGGTAAAAGCCATGTTGGTGATAAATTTGTATTCTTGCTTTTCCTCTTTAACCTTGTATGACTTTGTGAATGACTGTTTATAATCAAATGCTTTAGCTGTGGGGAATGTAATACCTTTATTAGTATGTAGGTCGCGTTTATGAGTTAGTAACCCTTTATTTAAAAACCCTTTAAGTTATATCATGAGAGTTAACCTTTTTTTCACTATGATCACAGTTAATTGTGGCCTATTTAGACATTAAAGGTCTAACCTCGGTCTGTTTTGTGGGCTCCAACTGCACATCACTCTCGTCCATTCACCTTAGTGATTTGCGCGATCTGGACTCTTAGGTCCATAACGTATTTTAAAAGAGCCAAGGTAAGCTGTTTTCATAGGGGCATGCAAAATGTGGTTGTGAGGCTAGTCCGCGTATCAGCAGGCGTAACCAGTGCTGGCTTTCATATCCGTGTTTGGCGGTTGCGCGTTTGGACTCTTTTGAGTCTAGTGGCACTGGTAAGGGCTCAATTTTTTCCTTTTTACATACGAGCATGCGGTTAACGGCCAATGAGGCCTCCGCGCATCAACAGGTTTTGGGCCGTGCTGGCTTCCATATCCATATCAATAGTTCACGCATTTGGACTCTATTGAGTCTTGTGGCAGTCGAGTACGTGCTCAATTTTGGCCTTTATAGATATGGGCGTGCAGACTGCGATCAATGAGATCACCGCGCATCAGCAGGGCGTGTCCAGTTGCTGGCATCCATGTGGGCATGCGGTTAGCGATCAGTAAGATTACCGCACATCAGCAGGTTATGACCGTGCTAGCATCCATTTTTTTAAGGGCATTCACTCTATTGCTTCAGTAGTGAGTATATCATTTTCGTGTTTTTCTGAGTTTAAAAATATGCAAACGCCTTATTTTTTGATATATTGTTACCTCTATGATTATTTTTAATAAAAAGATCAAAAATAATACTTTCTAAGGTGATCGCTGTTCTAAGTGTTTTTGAGGTCTTTTCCCTCTTTTGTCAATAGTCTGTAGGTCCCTTCTTTGATGATTTTGAGTGACTTGATACGGACCTTCCCATTTGTGGAAACCGGGCTGGGTCCCCTGGACCTCAATATTTGGTAATACCCAATCTCCAACCGAAAAGCTTCTTTTGCTAACTCTTTTTTCATGATGTTTTTTTGCTTTCTGTTTGTAGTTAACCATTTTTTCTCTTGCTCGCATCCTTTTTTCTTCGAGATCATCTAGATCACACCTTCTAGCGGCCTTATTTCGTGTCTCCTCGAAGTAAGTGACTCTGTAGGAGGGAAGGGCTACTTCTACTGGAGCTACGACCTCTGACCCATAAGTGAGCGAGAAAGGAGTTTCTTATGTTGAGTTTCTTATAGTGGTGCGGACTACCCATAATGCGGTCTGGAGCTTGTCCAACCAGCGTCCTCCTCTTCCCTCTAAATTTTTCTTTAGGGCAGAGAGAACTAATTTGTTTGCGGCCTCAACTTGACCATTCCCTTGAGGATAGGCTACTGCGGACTGTCGGTGTTGGATTTTCAATCTTTCGCATTCAGCCATAAATTTTGCTGCGAACTGAGTGACATTGTCTTAGAATATTACTCTTGGTATATCCCAAATCGACACCAGATGTGATCGTGAACGAAATTGATGACATTTCCCTCGGAGATAGTGGTTAAGGCTTTGGCCTCTGTCCAATTTGTGAAATAATCAACGACCACTACTACGTATTTGTTCATCTAGTGGTTGGGAACGGTCCTATTAAAACAATGCCCCACGTATCAAACGGCCACGATGGTATAACCAAAGTTCGCTCTGGTGATGGAAGTCTAGGGATGTCCGCAAACCGCTGGCATTTGTCAAATTTTCTTACGTACTCCTCTGCGTCCCTCCTTATGGTTAGCCAATAAAACCCTTGAAATTTAATCTTGTCTGAGAGGGTGCGGGCTCCTGGATGACTGCCACAAACTCCTTCATGGGCTTTATAGAGTAAATTGGTGACCATGTGAGTTTTCACACATCTAAGCAAAGGTTTGATGAATAATTGCCGATATAACACTCCGTCTATGATCGTGTATTTCGCGGACACTTTTTTGATGATTCTAGCCTTTGTTTGATCCTCGGGGAGGGTTTCTTTCTCGATGTAACCTTGGATTTCATCTACCCAATCCCTTTCTTAGTCCGCGATGTTGTTAATCTGAATCCGATCTATGGCAGGTGTTTCTACGAATACGATTTAGCAGTCCGCACTTAGATATTTAATTTCTTGCTCGGTGATTCTGGAGAGGAGGTCTGCTTCTATATTGCCTTCTCTCATTATTTTGTTCAGCTCATAGTATTCGAAGCTTTTGAGAAGGGTTTTAGCCAGACCACAGTACTTGGCTAAGACCGGGTTATTCGTGTCATATTCTCCATTTATCTGATTTACTATAAGCTGAGAGTCACTATTTATTTCAATGTTTGGGACCCCCATATCTCTAGCTAATTCCATGCCCGCTATGATTGCTTCATATTCGGCCTGATTTTTTGATGCTTCAAATTTGAATCTTAAGGCTCTTTCGAATTTTTACTCGCAGGGTGCGATAAGGAGTATGCCCGCACCACTTAATAGCTTGCTCGTAGATCCATCAACGAATAGAGTCCATACATCTTGTGGTCACTCTTTGGTTAGATCTATCTCTGACTCCGAACCTTCTTGGGTTTCTTGGGGTTCTACCCTCTTTCTTTTTTCCAACTCGTTGTCCGCAAGATTGAATGATGTTTCTACCACAAAATCTGCTAAGGCTTGTGCTTTGATGGTCCTTCTGGGGGAGTAGGTGATCTGGAACTCAGTCAGTTCTATAGACCATGCTAACATCCTCCCTGAAGACTATGGTTTATGTAAAATATTTTTCAGTGGCGCTTCTGTGAATACAGTTATGGGGTGCGCAGAAAAATAAGCTCGTAATTTTCGAGCAGCTATAAGCAAGGCATAAGCTAACTTCTCTATATTAAGATAGCGACTTTCATTGGATTTTTTCACCATAACAACATTGGCCAGCCACTTGGGATATGATATTTCTTCAATTATCCCTTCCTTAAGTAGCTTTTCTACCTCTCCCTTGATCGCGATCTCCTTCTCTGGAGAAAAGTATCTTGATTTTTGATGGATGCGTTTGAAGGTGGAGTTATCATTGAGCTTATGGACGATCACGTCCTCGCTGATACCTTGCATGTCCTCCACTCTCCATGCGAACACATCACTATTTTTTTGAGGAACTCAATCAAGATATTTCTTTCCTTGGGGTGAATTTCCATACCGGCCTTTACTTTTTGCTCGGGATAGTGGATATTAATTACCACTTCCTCGAGCTCTTCGTTAGGCCAGAGATCGCTGATTTCCCAATTGTGGAGGGAGTCAATGATGATTGCTGATGGGGCGGAGCTTGCTTCTGGGAGAGCGGACATGGAATATACGATTCTTGGTCTATGTTTCCTTCCCCTATCAACATAGCCTCCATCAACCGGAGCCATTCTTTTTGCCTTCCTGCTCATTTTGAGCTCTATCTTGGTGGAGTGAAAGGAGAGCATACCCACTCGGGCTGCGAGCATTTGACTTTGTCCTTGCTCCGCTTTGCTTATTCATCCAACTGCGAGCAGGAGGCTTGACTTTTCTGCTTTCTCTTTTCCTCCAATGTTCATGAGGAATCTCTCGGGCTAGTTCTTGATGACCGCAATTCCACCTGGAGTGTTAAATTTTACCCTTTGATGGGGGAAAGATGCTACAATACCTAATGCGGCTTGAGCAGTGACGCCGAGTATGGTGTTGTACTGGGATTGTAGATCTATGACCATGAAGATGACTTAGCGGTTAGTTTTTTGTAAGGGCTTTTCCCCTAGGGTCACTTCAAAGTCTATCGTCCCCTTCACTCTGACAATATGATTAGTAAATCCCTCGAGTAAATCGGGGTAGGGAGTGAGATGAGCTTCGGAAATTTTCATTTCTACCAAAGTATGGTAGCAGAGAATGTCTCTGGCTGCGCCGGTGTCAATGAGGACTCTATTAATGTTTTCCCGCGAGATCCTCATATTAACGGTGGGAGGTTGGGTGGAATGGAAGAGAGTGGAAGCTAGCTCGCTTCGCTTGAATCCTACTTCTTGCTCTTCTTCTGGAGCCAAGGGAGGAATTAGGAAGACCTTATCTAAAGTCTTAATCTGATGGGAGAGTTGCTTGTTGGAGGGAGCTTCTATTCCAATAAAATTAATGTCATAGGTCCCTTGCTCGTTCTCATCAGTATTATCTCTCTCTTTCCTTTCGGGGCCATGTTGAGGTCGTGACCTATTGGTGTTACCATTATTGTTGCTATTATCACCCTTTACGCACTTGGCTAGCTCGCCATTATTGATTCTCTCCTGAATAATCCTTTTCAGCTGGAAGCAATCTTCAGTATTGTGTCCGTGATCGTTGTGGTAATAGCCCTGCTCCTTTCACTTGGCCTTCTGCCGAGGCAATAGCAGAGGCTCTTTCATACATCTCCTCTAAATTTTTGGGCTTGTCTGAGGTAAAGTTCATTTTTATGGCTGGAGGATGAAGCGACCCTCAAAGCTTTGAGCTGAATATCGCTCTCGGATAGGTCAACGATTTGCTCGGACATCTTTCTGAACCGAGTGATGTAGGATTTGGTGGTTTCCGCGGTGGCCTCCTTGACCCTTATTAGATCAGTTTTTGGCCTCGCGGGCTCGCCTGCTCCAGCAAAAGAGTTCAAAAAGAAATTTCTGAATTGATTATAGCTTTTGATAGATTTTGGCTTAAGGGACAACATTCAAGACAAAGCCTTGCCTGTGAAGGAAGCAGCTAAGGCCTTGCACATAACGGTCTCATCCGAGGAGAATAGAGCCATCTGTCCTTCAAACCTCCCCATATGGAAATTTGCATTGGTGGATCAATCATAGGCCTCTATTTGAGGAGGTTTTCCTCTTTGGATTGGCGCGTTGGCAATTTTTTCCGGAAAGACATCCATGGTGCGGCCACATTTCGTGGAGCCTTGCTGGTGAGTTTCCCACATTTGTTGCATGAATTGGATAAAATCTGGGTTCATGACATCTGTTTTTAGCTTCTTGGAGGGAGAAATCACTGCCTTCCCCTTGGCTTTAGACATGGGTTGTGCTATGGATTTCTAGGGGAGAGGAGTAGATTCTGCTCCCTCTCCTATCTCCTTATCCTCTTTCTCCTCGTGACCGTGGTCAGCAAGGGTTGTTACTAACCTTTTTGTCCCCCTAGCTTGAATAGCTAGAGATTTTGTGGGGACTCTTTGGGAGAACATTTGGGAGCCTTCCTCTAGGGGGACACCGTCATTGGCTTTCAGCTCAACCAACTCGAGCTGGGCATCATTTATGGTCATGGCCTCAGCCACTAGCTTAGCCCTCTCAGCCAGAGCTTGGTTTCTCTTGAGTATTAACTCAGGAGTGATAGGAGAGGTGGGGTTTTTTGGACTTAGATTTTTTTTTTGGGGGGGGGGGGGGCTTTTTCCTTGCGGGTAGCCTCAAGATTCTCCCTAAGGTCTCTTTGAGAAGGAGTAAGAGATCCTTGACTACCAGAACGGCCGCCCAACCTATTAAAGGCTGAGGTGTTTGGTCTGACAGGGTTTAGTTGGGAGGGAGAAGTTTGATTATTACCTGGAGTAGTAAGAAAACCAGCGTTTTGAAGAGGAGTGCCGGTCATTTTTAAAGGAGAAAAGCTAAAAAGTAGTTTTTTGGATATAAGTGTTTGGAAAAGTGTTTGTTGTGAAAGAGACACAAGATTACACGAGAAAAACTAGACGATTCCCAGCAATGGAACCACTGATGACGCCACAACTTTTGGGGTCTCACTGTATAGGGATATCTGACTTGTATATGATGATTGTACCTATAACACAACAAAGACAAGAATCACCATTTGAGACCAAGCCGAAGTTTAATCCAGCTCAGGCCCTCGGGTGTAAGAATAAGATCTCTAAGGAATTATAACTGAGAATAAGACTTGAAATGTCTTAGTGAGTTATGTTCTAGGGTTTAGATAATGTGGCTTACAATAGTTATTTTACACTTACTTTGTCTATGGGGACAAGGGTTGATATATATAGTAAGAGAGAGTTGTTGATGATGTCATCCGTGGAGGATATCTTTGTCTTTAGACCTAGGACACGTGTCCGCGCTTGGTGGACTCGTACAATAAAGTAAGATTTACTGCAGAGGGATGTCTTTGATTGGACAAGGATAGAGAAGGCAGGCCACAGTTGGTGCAGCGCCTTACGCGCATAGTAGGTGCCTGAGCCACCATTTAATGTGATGGGGACAAGCCGGCTCTTGGCGTCAGTGTAGGTACAGACCTTTGTCTCACCAGCTTTGACTTTAACCGGGAGTCTAATGGTAAAACCGGGAGTCTGGTATGCAACCGCGATCAACATAGTTGACGCGGTCTTGGATATCACGTTCATGGCTGACCCGGTCATCTCGTTGACGGTCTTTATGATCGCGGTCTTGACTCTTGCGGTCATGATACCCGCTGTTTTGGATATTTCAAGTCATACTTGGCCTTTGGACCAGATCGAGCTTTTTGTCCGGTCTGAAAGGTCCAGGCTCATCAAACAGAGAGAGAGAAGTAGTTCAGCCGAAATTAATCTGAGAGATTTGGGGAGGCGACGCTATTGGGGATTGGAGATGAAGGGCAGAGACTGAGACGGAGCAGCAGGGCACCGGAGCAGGGAGAGTAAGTGGATGAGTGATGGTCGACGGGGAGATTTAATGAAGAACTTGGTTCTTCTTTAAAGGTAGAGGATTTAGGGTTGAATGGATTATCCTCACAAGTTTCTCACTGCACGTGATTATTTAACAATTTTTTCTGATATTTTTTACAAAAACCCCTAACTGCATATCTTTGGTGACTTTGAACCCTAAATTAACAAAATTGAATCTTCAGACCCTGATTGACACATCCCCTAAACTTTGTATCCCGATTTAGCATTTTCTTTTTAAAAAAGTGTCAATGATAATGTTAAAAACTGTCAACAATATCATCAAAGAGTGTCAATACAAGTTCTAAACAAGTGCAAGTGGTAGTATAGAAAAATTGCAAATTGTAGTGCTAAAGAGCGTCATTAGTTGTGCTAACAAAAGTGACAGTAATAATTTAAAAAGTGTTAGTAGTATCGTATTTGTAATTTGGCATGCACTTTAAAAAGTATTTATTAGAATGACACATTTGGAAAAGTATTGTCCAAACTAGCCAAGTTTTTCAAATAAGCAACTACCTACTATAGTGAATTTAAGTTTATCCAGATTAAATCTGCTACTAAAAGTAATGAATTTTTATTTTCTAAATTTTATTTTGTATGTTTTGAAAATAATTTTTTGTGTTTTTGAAGAAAATATATTCAATATAAGAACACGATTGACAGTGGCAAATTCAGTTAGATTGGTTAGTTACTTATAAGTTGAGTAAAAATTTAATTCGAATTGTGCCTTTTAATTCGCTATTCAAAATGGCAAATTATTTCAAGTTGAATTCCACTTTATGTCTTGTATGATTAAAGTATACAAGTGTGAATTTTTGTTTAAGCTATATTCCATATTGAAATTATCAAATTTAGGTTAAGCTAAATTCACTTTTGTTAATAACGAATCAGCTTAACCTTGCTTATTATTTAGCCACTTAATAAAACTTGAACGGTATAAATTGAGTATGACCATGAGTCATAAACCTGTCAAAGCCCAATGGATTGGGCCCAAAGTAAAATTCATACAAATCTCAAATACGACATGGGAAATGGGCTTCCCTACCTAAGCTCGTCATATCTCCTCGTCATTTTTCACTATGTCGACTAGACATAGCAGAGCGAACATAATGACTAAGGCAACAATGAGCGAATATGCCGACCAAGGCATCCTCATATGCCGACCAAGGCACCTACAAAAGCCGACCTAGGCATCAGCAAATGACGACCAGAGCCTCCTCGGTCAATATCAAGACAAGGAGAATGGGTCTCCCTACCCTTGTCCACCTCTTACTCGTCATTCATGTATGTCGACCAATGTCATATGCCAAGGAGCAAGCTTTCTAGGCATACGTACAGAAAGCTTAATCCTACTCCAACAAGAATTGTTGGAAGTTATAATTCTTAGAATATGGATGAATTAATATATATTATTTAATTCATGTGTTATAATCATTTAATAATGTTAAAGTGTGAGTACCCCAACCCGAACTCGTGTTTTGGGCCTGCTTTCCTTGAGTTGCAAAGGGCCTACCTTAGTTTTGGGTTTGCCTAAGTTTATGGGCCTGCCTCCCTTCGGCCTATTCTGCCTATAGGAAGACCGGTGTCGTCCGACGCAGGACAACTCCAAGGCGATTAATGCCCCATGTCGTACGACATGGAAGCCCCTTTCCAGCAGCTTATAAATACAAGGCTCTGCTGCTCATTTTAGGGAGACTTTTTGGAGTAAGGTTTGTTAGTGTAAACTGCAGGTGATATCGTAGATGATTTCCCAAATTTCAGGTGATATCGCAGATGATTTCCTTAACTGAAATTTATATAGTTGTATATTTCTTGCTTATTATTTAATGGACTAATGTGCTAATATAATCTGTATAGTCTATGATTTATGTTTATATTTCAGAGTGCAATAGCATCAAAGAAAGAGCTAGACACGTGTGGGTTTTGAAAGGAAATGATTTATGCATTTTATGCATAAAACCGTAACTTTGGCAACAACATTAAAAATGTGTGGAGACTTGGTCAAGGAGTTGTTGCTGAGTTATAGAAGAGTACAAGGTTGATAAAGCTTGAGAGTACAAGGCATGGAAGCTTGGTTTGAGGTTTAATCAACTCGGTTGCTACAATTGAGGAAGTGGGAGCTAAAATTAAGGAACAACTTCAACCACTCTCCCTACTCTTCCTCAACGTGCAAATACAGCCCCAAGGCTGTTAATTGAGTAGCCTTCAAGTATTTGAAGACTATAAATAAGCTTGGAAGGTTTCATTTGAAGAGGTGCCAAGAAAAGTTATTTCATACACACCTTCGAAAGCTTAGAGATAGAGTTCTTTGTTTGGTTCGTTTAATCCTTCCTCCCTTGTAATTTCGCACTTGATTACATTGGTATCAAGTTGTGTGAAGGCTAGGATAGGATTCCGTTCTTTATCTCTTGTTCCATAGAGCTCAAAATTGTTATAGCGATAGGGAACATTTTCGGCTTGTAAATTCATTTATAGTGATTATAAAGTCTTGCCTAAGAGGCACTCTCAAGTTATATTTATATAAATTGAGAAAAACAATTTTGGTGTTTTTATTCCGCTGCAAACTCTTTTACAAAATTGTTTTATTTTCGAAGTGTGTGTGTGCTATCCCAAGTGCTATCGTTGGTGCAGTTATCACCTTGGATATCACTTGTGATTCTGGCCGTGACAATTTCAATTGGTATCAGAGCAGGTCACTTGACGATACTAAGTGCTTGGTCTAGGTGTCATGGCTTTTGATCCTGCAAATCCAAACCAAAAACGTCTTCCTGTTTTAGATGGTTCGAATTATGCATATTGGAAATTCGTCTTCGCTCGCATATCAAATCAATTGATCTTCGAGCGTGACGATCTATAGTTAATGGGTACTCTCTTCCACTGTTACCTCCTGATGAGGATGGTGATATTCAGGTTAAACCTGAAGGCTAGTGGACTAATGAAGAGATCACCCTAGCTAACTATAATGAAAAAGCTCTTAATGCTATCTTTGAGTGGGTTGACATGCATATTTTTAAACTTATTCAAAATAGTTCCACAGCTCAAGAAGCTTGGGATATTTTACAAAGATTTTGTGAAGGAGATTCTAGTGTGCGTGAAAACAAACTTAGAGGTCTTACTGGCAAATTTGAAAGATTGAGAATGGGTGAAAATGATACCATTTCCTCTTATTTTGAAAAATTGTTTGACATTGCTAATGAGTGTCAACTTTTAGGTGAACCTTTTACAAACAAACAATTGGTTTCAAAGGCTATTAGAACTCTCCCTGAGCGTTTTAATATAAAGGTTTCATCTATAGAAGAGGCTCACAATCTTTCTACTATGGACATCAATTCCTTAATGAGCATTTTAAAAATTTTTGAATCAAACCTTGCTGAGCAAAGTGAAGCTTCTAAAGGCAAGAGTGTTGCTTTAAAAGTTCAAGCCTCTAGTGGTTCAACTAATGAGGATGACGAAATTTTTGAGGAATTGGGTGAAGATGCTAGTGTTGCCTTGCTTGCTAGGAAATATAACTCTATGTTACGAAAATTTAACAAAGAAAATATGCAGGTGAAGGCTAAAGAGCAACAAACCAAGGTGTACAATTCTATGCCAAAGAGGACATCTCCATCTACTCAGAAAGGTGGTCCCATAAAGAGAGCATCATCAGATCAATCCAGATCTGATCCAAAATACCTTGAATCAATCCAATGTCATGCTTGCTCTGGATGGGGTCATTACTCAAACGAGTGTGCTAACACTCTAAGGAAGATGGGAAAGAACCTATGGGTTTCACTCAGTGACAATGAGGATGAGGAGACCAATCAATCTGAAGATTCAGATCAAACAACAATGGTGGTCACAAATTGTGACTCGGATTCTGTCAGTGATACCCCATGTGATATCCAAAGTGGGATAGTACCTGAGATATCATCCAACAGGTATACAGATTTAAATTTGATAAATGCTGTTTATATTGTGGGTTCTGTAAACATGGATGCAGGTAGTTCACAAGAGGGTGAACAAAGTAAGGAGTTCAGCAAGGATGAACTCATTTGTGGTCTTAAGAACCTTTGCAAAGAATTGGTGGACGAATGGAAGAAAGAGAACAAGAAGGTGATTTCTCTGTCCAAAGAGGTTCAAGACCTAACTGATGGCGTGACTAGATTGGAAGTTCAACTCACAAAGAAGGATATGGAGCTGGACAAAGTCAAGACCAAGCTTACTCTAGCCGAGGCCACATTTAAGAAACTCAACACGAGTTCTTCCAAGTTAGATGCAATTCTTGGGTTGAGCAAACCACTCAAGGCAGGTATGAGTTTTCAAGAGTCTTTAAATGCTATTACATCTACTTTGGCTAATAAGGAAGATAAGGTAGTTTTTGTTAAAGAAAAAGACAACGTTGAACTAATATCTTCTGATAAGTCTTCTGACAAGGTAAAAATAAGTAACTACTGTTACTCTACTGGACATTTGAAAAATGATTGTAAAACACTTTTAAAGAAACAGTCCAGTTCTTGTGTGATACCTGAAGTGCTATCTAGCACGTCAGATATCACTGACAGTCAGAAGAAAAATTATCAAAGTAGGAAAGTGTGGAAACCTAAATTTAACCTAATATGTGATGTTGTGTGCACTGCTTTAAAAACTAATGTTGAAGGTTCATGGTATTTTGATAGTGGTTGTTCACGCCACATGACAGGAACAAAAATATTTTTAAAAGAATATGAACCTATTCAAGGTGGTAGTGTAACATATAGTGGAGGTGGCAAGAGTAATATAGTAGGAAAAGGGATATTAAATGTACCTGGATTTTCTGCTTGGAAAAATGTTTTGCATATTGATGGACTTGTAACTAATTTAATTAGTATTAGCCAACTTTGTGATGACAACCTAGAAGTGAAATTCAATAAAAACACTTGTGAAGTTTTTGATTGTACCAATAACTGTGTTATGACTGGTACTAGGTCAAGTAATAACTGTTATTTTGTTGAGGATAAACAAGTGTGTCATTCTGTGAGGGTTGATGATGCTACCTTATGGCATCAAAAGTTGGGTCATATCCATTTTCGAAACATTGTGAAACTCATTAATGCTGAAGTTGTAAGAGGTATACCTAGTCTGGACATAAGTACGAAAATCAAATGTGAAGATTGTCTCAAGGGTAAACAAACACGTGCTACCCATAGTGCTACCCAACATAATGAGGAGTGATTCGAACAACTCACCTGTTTTCAATTGATGCATATGAATTTAATGGGTCCAGTGGAGGTAGACAGTTTAAGAGGTAAGAGATATACTTTTGTAATAGTTGATGATTTTTCTAGATTCACTTGGGCATATTTTTTGAAAGAAAAATCAGAAACTTTTGAAAAGTTTAAGATCTTACATGCTAAAATCAAAAACATGTTTTGTGCTCTTATCATGCGAATAAGGTCTGATCATGGAACGGAGTTTGATAATTCATTGTTCTTTACTTTTTGTGAATTAAAAGGAATTAAACATGAGTTTTCTGCTCCTAAAACACCTCAACAAAATGGGGTGGCAGAAAGGAAAAATAGGACCTTACTTGAGATAGCACGTGTGATGTTGTTTTCAAAAAGAATTTCAAAAAGATTTTGGGCTGAGGCCTTAAACACAGCTTGTCACACGGCCAATAGAGTTTTTTTAAGACCTGGTACTAGAATGACACCTTATGAAACTTTGAATGGTAGGATACCAAAGGTTCATTATTTCATACATTTGGGTGTGTGTGTTATGTTCTAAATGATCAGGATTACTTAGCTAAATTTGACTCTAAAAGTGATAAGGCTATATTTCTTGGGTATGCTCAGGAAAGTCGAGCATATAGGATTTATAACCTTAGGTTAAAAACCATTCAGGAATCAATTAGCATTGTTTTTGATGATTTAGCAAGTGTTACAGGTGATGAAGTACAGGAATCTCCATTGATATTGCTGGAAGAACTGGAGGATCAAAATCAAGTAAGTGATGACATTTCTCTCGGAGATAGTGGTTAAGGCTTTGGCCTCTGTCCAATTTGTGAAATAATCAATGACCACTACTACGTATTTGTTCATCTAGTGGTTGGGAACGGTCCTATTAAATCAATGCCCCGCGTATCAAACGGCCACGATGGTATAACCAAAGTTTGCTCTGGTGATGGGAGTCTAGGGATGTCCGTAGGGAGGGTTTCTTTCTCGATGTAACCTTGGATTTCATCTACCCAATCCCTTTCTTAGTCCGCGATGTTGTTAATCTGAATCCGATCTATGGAAGGTGTTTCTACGAATACGATTTAGTAGTCCGCACTTAGATATTTAATTTCTTGCTCGGTGATTCTGGAGAGGAGGTCTGCTTCTGTATTGCCTTCTCTCATTATTTGGTTCAGCTCATAGTATTCGAAGCTTTTGAGAAGGGTTTTAGCCAGACCACAGTACTTGGCTAAGACCGGGTTATTCGTGTCATATTCTCCATTTATCTGATTTACTATAAGCTGAGAGTCACTATTTATTTCAATGTTTGGGACCCCCATATCTCTAGCTAATTCCATGCCCGCTATGATTGCTTCATATTCGGCCTGATTTTTTGATGCTTCAAATTTGAATCTTAAGGCTCTTTCGAATTTTTCCTCGCAGGGTGCGATAAGGAGTATGCCCGCACCACTTAATAGCTTGCTCGCAGATCCATCAACGAATAGAGTCCATACTTCCTGTGGTCACTCTTTGGTTGGATCTATCTCTGACTCCGAACCTTCTTGGGTTTCTTGGGGTTCTACCCTCTTTCTTTTTTCCAACTCGTTGTCCGCAAGATTGAATGATGTTTCTACCACAAAATCTGCTAAGGCTTGTGCTTTGATGGTCCTTCTGGGGGAGTAGGTGATCTGGAACTCAGTCAGTTCTATAGACCATGCTAACATCCTCCCTGAAGACTCTGGTTTATGTAAAATATTTTTTAGTGGTGCTTCTGTGAATACAGTTATGGGGTGCGCAGAAAAATAAGCTCGTAATTTTCGAGCAGCTATAAGCAAGACATAAGCTAACTTCTCTATATTAAGATAGCGACTTTCTACGGCGGACAATGCCTTTGATACACAGTACACTGGTTTTGGGGAGTTATTTTTCTCCCTTATAAGAACAGCAGCTACTGCCAGGTCAGTAGTCGCTAAAAACAGAAAAAGCTCTTCCCCGGGCACCGGGCTGCTGAGGAGAAGGGGCTGCCCGAGGTATTTCTTGACTTCTTCAAAAGCAAGATCGCACTCCTCATTCCATGCGAGCTCGTTAGCCTTCTCCCTCCCCCTTTATGAGTTTTGAAGAAGGGGAGGCACTTCTCTGCAGACCACGATATGAAGCGCCCAAGTGCGGTGATACGCCTATTTAGCTTCTGCATATCTTTTACGCACGCAGGAGGTTTCATGTCTAAGAGCGCTTGGATTTTCTCTAGGTTTGCCTCTATTCCGCGCTGATTGACCATGAAACCTAGAAGTTTGCCCTCTTTTACCCCAAAAGCACATTTGAGGGGATTAAGATTCATATTATTGCGGCACAAGTTGGAGAAAGTTTATGCCATGTCGAGCTCATGGGACTTCTCCTTTGTCTTTATGACCATATCGTCTCTGTAGGCCTCAAGATTTCTGCCTAGTTGGTCTTTGAAGACAATGTTGACCATTCTTTAGTAGGTGGCTCCTGTGTTTTTCAGCCCAAAGGCATCATTATGTAACAGTATGTTTTGCCCGCGGCAATGAAAGCTACGAAGGCAAAATATTCAGGAGCCATTTTGATCTGGTGGTAACCAGAGTATGCGTGGATGAAGCTCAAACCTCTGTGCCCGGCTATAGAGTCTACCAAGCGGTCAATTTGGGGAAGAGGGAAACAATACTTGGGGCAAGCCTTGTTGAGGTCTATGAAGTCAACACACATCCTCTATTTTTCATTGGATTTTTTCACCATAACAACATTGGCCAGCCACTTGGGATATGATATTTCTTCAATTATCCCTTCCTTAAGTAGCTTTTCTACCTCTCCCTTGATCGCGATCTCCTTCTCTGGAGAAAAGTATCTTGATTTTTGATGGATGCGTTTGAAGGTGGAGTTATCATTGAGCTTATGGACGATCACGTCCTCGCTGATACCTTTCATGTCCTCCACTCTCCATGCGAACACATCACTATTTTTTTGAGGAACTCAATCAAGATCTTTCTTTCCTTGGGGTGAATTTCCATACCGGCCTTTACTTTTTGCTCGGGATAGTGGATATTAATTACCACTTCCTCGAGCTCTTCGTTAGGCCAGAGATCGCTGATTTCCCAATTGTGGAGGGAGTCAATGATGATTGCTGATGGGGCGGAGCTTGCTTCTGGGAGAACGGACATGGAATATACAATTTCTTGGTCTATGTTTCCTTCCCCTATCAACATAGCCTCCATCAACCGGAGCCATTCTTTTTGCCTTCCTGCTCATTTTGAGCTCTATCTTGGTGGAGTGAAAGGAGAGCATACCCACTCGGGCTGCGGGCATTTGACTTTGTCCTTGCTCCGCTTTGCTTATTCATCCAACTGCGAGCAGGAGGCTTGACTTTTCTGCTTTCTCTTTTCCTCCAATGTTCATGAGGAATCTCTCGGGCTGGTTCTTGATGACCGCAATTCCACCTGGAGTGTTAAATTTTACCCTTTGATGGGGGAAAGATGCTACAATACCTAATGCGGCCTGAGCAGTGACGCCGAGTATGGCGTTGTACTGGGATTGTAGATCTATGACCATGAATATGACTTAGCGGTTAGTTTTTTGTAGGGGCTTTTCCCCTAGGGTCACTTCAAAGTCTATCGTCCCCTTCACTCTGATAATATGATTAGTAAATCCCTCGAGTAAATCGGCGTAGGGAGTGAGATGAGCTTCGGAAATTTTCATTTCTACCAAAGTATGGTAGCAGAGAATGTCTCTGGCTGCGCCGGTGTCAATGAGGACTCTATTAATGTTTGCCCGCGAGATCCGCATATTGACGGTGGGAGGTTGGGTGGAATGGAAGAGAGTGGAAGCTAGCTCGCTTCGCTTGAATCCTACTTCTTGCTCTTCTTCTGGAGCCAAGGGAGGAATTAGGAAGACCTTATCTAAAGTCTTAATCTGATGGGAGAATTGCTTGTTGGAGGGAGCTTCTATTCCAATAAAATTAATGTCATAGGTCCCTTGCTCATTCTCATCAGTATTATCTCTCTCTTTCCTTTCGGGGCCACGTTGAGGTCGTGACCTATTGGTGTTACCATTATTGTTGCTATTATCACCCTTTACGCACTTGGCTAGCTCGCCATTATTAATTCTCTCCTGAATAATCCTTTTCAGCTGGAAGCAATCTTCAGTATTGTGTCCGTGATCGTTGTGGTAATAGCCCTGCTCCTTTCACTTGGCCTTCTGCCGAGGCAATAGCAGAGGCTCTTTCATACATCTCCTCTACATTTTTGGGCTTGTCCGAGGTAAAGTTCATTTTTATGAAACTGGAGGATAGACAGCCCTCAAAGCAAAGCTGAATATCGCTCTCGGATAGGTCAACGATTTGCTCGGACATCTTTCTGAACTGAGTGATGTAGGATTTGGTGGTTTCCGCGGTGGCCTCCTTGACCCTTATTAGATCAGTTTTTGGCCTCGCGGGCTCGCCTGCTCCAGCAAAAGAGTTAAAAAAGAAATTTCTGAATTGATTATAGCTTTTGATAGATTTTGGCTTAAGGGACAACATTCAAGATAAAGCCTTGCCTGTGAAGGAAGCAGCTAAGGCCTTGCACATAACGGTCTCATCCGAGGAGAATAGAGCCATCTGTCCTTCAAACCTCCCCATATGGAAATTTGCATTGGTGGAGCCATCATAGGCCTCTATTTGAGGAGGTTTCCCTCTTTGGATTGGCGCGTTGGCAATTTTGTCCGGAAAGACATCCATGGTGCGGCCACATTTCGTGGAGCCTTGCTGGTGAGTTTCCCACATTTGTTGCATGAATTGGATAAAATCTGGGTTCATGACATCTGTTTTTAGCTTCTTGGAGGGAGAAATCACTGCCTTCCCCTTGGCTTTAGACATGGGTTGTGCTATGGATTTCTAGGGGAGAGGAGTAGATTCTGCTCCCTCTCCTATCTCCTTATCCTCTTCCTCCTCGTGACCGTGGTCAGCAAGGGTTGTTTCTAACCTTTTTGTCCCCCTAGCTTGACTAGCTAGAGATTTTGTGGGGACTCTTTGGGAGAACATTTGGGAGCCTTCCTCTAGGGGGACACCGCCATTGGCTTTCAGCTCAACCAACTCGAGCTGGGCATCATTTATGGTCATGGCCTCAGCCACTAGCCTAGCCCTCTCAGCCAGAGCTTGGTTTCTCTTGAGTATTAAGTCAGGAGCGATAGGAGAGGTGGGGTTTTTTGGACTTAGATTTTTTTTTTTTGGGGGGGGGGGCTTTTTCCTTGCGGGTAGCCTCAAGCTTCTCCCTAAGGTCTCTTTGAGAAGGAGTAAGAGATTCTTGACTGCCAAAATGGCCGCCCAACCTATTAAAGGCTGAGGTGTTTGGTCTGACAGGGTTTAGTTGGGAGGGAGAAGTTTGATTATTACCTGGAGTAGTAAGAAAACCAGCGTTTTGAAGAGGAGTGCCGGTCATTTTTAAAGGAGAAAAGCTAAAAAGTAGTTTTTTGGATATAAGTGTTTGGAAAAGTGTTTGTTGTGAAAGAGACACAAGATTTCACGAGAAAAACTAGACGATTCCCAGCAATGGAACCACTGATGATGCCACAACTTTTGGGGTCTCACTGTATAGGGATATCTGACTTGTATATGATGATTGTACCTATAACACAATAAAGACAAGAATCACCGTTAGAGACCAAGCCGAAGTTTAATCCAGCTCAGGCCCTCGGGTGTAAGAATAAGATCTCTAAGGAATTATAACTGAGAATAAGACTTAAAATGTCTTAGTGAGTTATGTTCTAAGGTTTAGATAATGTGGCTTACAATAGTTATTTTACACTTACTTTGTCTATGGGGACAAGGGTTGATATATATAGTAAGAGAGAGTTGTTGATGATGTCAGCCGTGGAGGATATCTTTGTCTTTAGACCTAGGACACGTGTCCGCGCTTGGTGGACTCGTACAATAAAGTAAGATTTACTGTAGAGGGATGTCTTTGATTGGACAAGGATAGAGAAGGCAGGCCGTAGTTGGTGCAGCGCCTTACGCGCATAGTAGGCGCCTGAGCCACCATTTAATGTGATGGGGACAAGCCGGCTCTTGGCATCAGTGTAGGTACAGACCTTTGTCTCACCAGCTTTGACTTTAACCGGGAGTCTAATGGTAAAACCGGGAGTCTGGTATGCGACCGCGATCAACATAGTTGACGCGGTCTTGGATATCACGTTCATGGCTGACCCGGTCATCTCGTTGATGGTCTTTATGATCGCGGTCTTGACTCTTGCGGTCATGATACCCGCTGTTTTGGATATTTCAAGTCATACTTGGCCTTTGGACCAGATCGAGCTTTGGGTCCGATCTGAAAGGTCCAGGCTCCATCAAACAAAGAGAGAGAAGTAGTTCAGCCGAAATTAATCTGAGAGATTTGGGGAGGCGACGCTATTGGGGATTGGAGATGAAGGGCAGAGACTGAGATGGAGCAGCAGGGCACCGGAGCAGGGAGAGTAAGTGGATGATTGATGGTCGACAGGGAGGTTTAATGAAGAACTTGGTTCTTCTATTTAAAGGTAGAGGATTTAGGGTTGAATGGAAAACACAAAATTATCCTCACAAGTTTCTCACTGCACGTGATTATTTAACAATTTTTTCTGATATTTTTTTACAAAAACCCCTAACTGCATATCTTTGATGACTTTGAACCCTAAATTAACAAAATTGAATCTTCAGACCCTGATTGACACATCCCCTAAACTTTGTATCCCGATTTAGCATTTTCTTTTTAAAAAAGTGTCAATGATAATGTTAAAAACTGTCAACAATATCATCAAAGAGTGTCAATACAAGTTCTAAACAAGTGCAAGTGGTAGTATAGAAAAATTGCAAATTGTAGTGCTAAAGAGCGTCATTAGTTGTGCTAACAAAAGTGACAGTAATAATTTAAAAAGTGTTAGTAGTATCGTATTGGTAATTTGGCATGCAATTTAATTAATTTTTTTCTCAAATGAATATGTTTATTCATTTATTTGATCCCACCTTATAATGACTCTTATTTAAAAAATTTCTCAAAATATTGCTTTAAAAAGTATTTATTAGAATGACACATTTGGAAAAGTATTGTCCAAACTAGCCAAGTTTTTCAAATAAGAAACTACCTACTATAGTGAATTTAAGTTTATCCAGATTAAATCTGCTACTAAAAGTAATGAATTTTTATTTTCTAAATTTTATTTTGAAAATAATTTTTTGTGTTTTTGAAGAAAATATATTCAATATAAGAACACGATTGACAGTGGCAAATTCAGTTAGATTGGTTAGTTACTTATAAGTTGAGTAAAAATTTAATTCGAATAGTGCCTTTAAATTCGCTATTCAAAATGGCAAATTATTTCAAGTTGAATTCCACTTTATGTCTTGTATGATTAAAGTATACAAGTGTGAATTTTTGTTTAAGCTATATTCCATATTGACATTATCAAATTTAGGTTAAGCTAAATTCACTTTTGTTAATAACGAATCAGCTTAACCTTGCTTATTATTTAGCCACTTAATAAAAATTGAACGGTATAAATTGAGTATGACCATGAGTCATAAACCTGTCAAAGCCCAATGGATTGGGCCCAAAGTAAAATTCATACAAATCTCAAATACGACATGGGGAATGGGCTTCCCTACCTATGCTCGTCATATCTCCTCGTCATTTTTCACTATGTCGACTAGACATAGCAGAGCGAACATAATGACTAAGGCAACAATGAGTGAATATGCCGACCAAGGCATCCTCATATGCCGACTAAGGCACCTACAAAAGCCGACCTAGGCATCAACAAATGACGACCAGAGCCTCCTCGGTCAATATCAAGACAAGGAGAATGGGTCTCCCTACCCTTGTCCACCTCTTACTCGTCATTCATGTATGTCGACCAACGTCATATGCCAAGGAGCAAGCTTTCTAGGCATACGTACAGAAAGCTTAATCCTACTCCAACAAGAATTGTGGGAAGTTATAATTCTTAGAATATGGATGAATTAATATGTATTATTTAATTCATGTGTTATAATCATTTAATAATGTTAAAGTGTGAGTACCCCGACCCGAACTCCTGTTTTTGGGCCTGCTTTCCTTGAGTTGCAAAGGGCCTACCTTAGTTTTGGGTTTACCTAAGTTTATGGGCCTGCCTCCCTTCGGCCCATTCTGCCTGTAGGAAGACCGGTGTCGTCCGACGCAGGACAACTCCAAGGCGATTAATGCCCCATGTCGTACGACATGGAAGCCCCTTTCCAGCAGCTTATAAATACAAGGCTCTGCTGCTCATTTTAGGGAGACTTTTTGGAGTAAGGTTTGTTAGTGTAAACTGCAGGTGATATCGTAGATGATTTCCCAAATTTCAGGTGATATCGCAGATGATTTCCTGAACTAAAATTTATATAGTTGTATATTTCTTGCTTATTATTTAATGGACTAATGTGCTAATATAATCTGTATAGTCTATGATTTATGTTTATATTTCAGAGTGCAATAGCATCAAAGAAAGAGCTAGACACGTGTGAGTTTTGGAAGGAAATGATTTATGCATTTTATGCATAAAACCGTAACTTTGGCAACAACATTAAAAACGTGTGGAGACTTGGTCAAGGAGTTGTTGCTGAGTTATAGAAGAGTACAAGGTTGATAAAGCTTGGGAGTACAAGGCGTGGAAGCTTGGCTTGAGGATTAATCAACTCGGTTGCTACAATTGAGGAAGTGGGAGCTAAAATTAAGGAACAACTTCAACCACTCTCCCTACTCTTCCTCAACGTGCAAATACAGCCCCAAGGCTGTTAATTGAGTAGCCTTCAAGTATTTGAAGACTATAAATAAGCTTGGAAGGTTTCATTTGAAGAGGTGCCAAGAAAAGTTATTTCATACACACCTTCGAAAGCTTAGAGATAGAGTTCTTTGTTTGGTTCGTTTAATCCTTCCTCCCTTGTAATTTTGCACTTTATTACATTGGTATCAAGTTGTGTGAAGGCTAGGATAGGATTCCGTTCTTTATCTCTTGTTCCATAGAGCTCAAAATTGTTATAGCTATAGGGAACATTTTCGGCTTGTAAATTCATTTATAGTGATTATAAAGTCTTGCCTAAGAGGCACTCTCAAGTTATATTTATATAACTTGAGAAAAACAATTTTGGTGTTTTTATTCCGCTGCAAACTCTTTTACAAAATTGTTTTATTTTCGAAGTGTGTGTGTGCTATCCCAAGTGCTATCGTTGGTGCTGTTATCACCTTGGATATCACTTGTGATTCTGGCCGTGACAATTTCAATTGGTATCAGAGCAGGTCACTTGACGATACTAAGTGCTTGGTCTAGGTGTCATGGCTTTTGATCCTGCAAATCCAAACCAAAAACGTCTTCCTGTTTTAGATGGTTCGAATTATGCATATTGGAAATTCGTCTTCGCTCGCATATCAAATCAATTGATCTTCGAGCGTGACAATCTATAGTTAATGGGTACTCTCTTCCACTGTTACCTCCTGATGAGGATGGTGATATTCAGGTTAAACCTGAAGGCGAGTGGACTAATGAAGAGATCACCCTAGCTAACTATAATGAAAAAGCTCTTAATTCTATCTTTGAGTGGGTTGACATGCATATTTTAAACTTATTCAAAATAGTTCCACAGCTCAAGAAGCTTGGGATATTTTACAAAGATTTTGTGAAGGTGATTCTAGTGTGCGTGAAAACAAACTTAGAGGTCTTACTGGCAAATTTGAAAGATTGAGAATGGGTGAAAATGATACCATTTCCTCTTATTTTGAAAAATTGTTTGACATTGCTAATGAGTGTCAACTTTTAGGTGAACCTTTTACAAACAAACAATTGGTTTCAATGGCTATTAGAACTCTCCCTGAGCGTTTTAATATAAAGGTTTCATCTATAGAAGAGGCTCACACTCTTTCTAATATGGACATCAATTCCTTAATGAGCATTTTAAAAAATTTTGAATCAAACCTTGCTGAGCAAAGTGAAGCTTCTAAAGGCAAGAGTGTTGCTTTAAAAGTTCAAGCCTCTAGTGGTTCAACTAATGAGGATGACGAAATTATTGAGGAATTGGGTGAAGATGCTAGTGTTCCCTTGCTTGCTAGGAAATATAACTCTATGTTACGAAAATTTAACAAAGAAAATGTGCAGGTGAAGGCTAAAGAGCAACAAACCAAGGTGTACAATTCTATGCCAAAGAGGACATCTCCATCTACTCAGAAAGGTGGTCCCATAAAGAGAGCATCATCAGATCAATCCAGATCTGATCCAAAATACATTGAATCAATCCAATGTCATGCTTGCTCTGGATGAGGTCATTACTCAAACGAGTGTGCTAACACTCTAAGGAAGATGGGAAAGAACCTATGGGTTTCACTCACTGACAATGAGGATGAGGAGACCAATCAATCTAAAGATTCAGATCAAACAACAATGGTGGTCACAAATTGTGACTCGGATTCTGTCAGTGATACCCCATGTGATATCCAAAGTGGGATAGTACCTGAGATATCATCCAACAGGTATACAGATTTAAATTTGATAAATGCTGTTTATTTTGTGGGTTCTGTAAACATGGATGCAGGTAGTTCACAAGAGGGTGAACAAAGTAAGGAGTTCAGAAAGGATGAACTCATTTGTGGTCTTAAGAACCTTTGCAAAGAATTGGTGGACGAATGGAAGAAAGAGAACAAGAAGGTGATTTCTCTGTCCAAAGAGGTTCAAGACCTGACTGATGGCGTGACTAGATTGGAAGTTCAACTCACAAAGAAGGATGTGGAGCTGGACAAAGTCAAGGCCAAGCTTACTCTAGCCGAGGCCACATTTAAGAAACTCAACACGAGTTCTTCCAAGTTAGATGCAATTCTTGGGTTGAGCAAACCACTCCAGGCAGGTATGAGTTTTCAAGAGTCTTTAAATGCTATTACATCTACTTTGGCTAATAAGGAAGATAAGGTAGTTTTTGTTAAAGAAAAAGACAACGTTGAACTAATATCTTCTGATAAGTCTTCTGACAAGGTAAAAATATGTAACTACTGTTACTCTACTGGACATTTGAAAAATGATTGTAAAACACTTTTAAAGAAACAGTCCAGTTCTTGTGTGATACCTGAAGTGCTATCTAGCACGTCAGATATCACTGACAGTCAGAAGAAAAATTATCAAAGTAGGAAAGTGTGGAAACCTAAATCTAACCAAATATGTGATGTTGTGTGCACTGCTTTAAAAACTAATGTTGAAGGTTCATGGTATTTTGATAGTGGTTGTTCACGCCACATGACAGGAACAAAAATATTTTTAAAAGAATATGAACCTATTCAAGGTGGTAGTGTAACATATAGTGGAGGTGGCAAGAGTAATATAGTAGGAAAAGGGATATTAAATGTACCTGGATTTTCTGCTTTGAAAAATGTTTTGCATGTTGATGGACTTGTAACTAATTTAATTAGTATTAGCCAACTTTGTGATGACAACCTAGAAGTGAAATTCAATAAAAACACTTGTGAAGTTTTTGATTGTACCAATAACTGTGTTATGACTGGTACTAGGTCAAGTAATAACTGTTATTTTGTTGAGGATAAACAAGTGTGTCATTCTGTGAGGGTTGATGATGCTACCTTATGGCATCAAAAGTTGGGTCATATCCATTTTCGAAACATTGTGAAACTCATTAATGCTGAAGTTGTAAGAGGTATACCTAGTCTGGACATAAGTACGAAAATCAAATGTGAAGATTGTCTCAAGGGTAAACAAACACGTGCTACCCATAGTGCTACCCAACATAATGAGGAGTATTCTGGAATAACTCACTGTTTTCAATTGATGCATATGAATTTAATGGGTCCAGTGGAGGTAGACAGTTTAAGAGGTAAGAGATATACTTTTGTAATAGTTTATGATTTTTCTAGATTCACTTGGGCATATTTTTTGAAAGAAAAATCAGAAACTTTTGAAAAGTTTAAGATCTTACATGCTAAAATCAAAAACATGTTTTGTGCTCTTATCATGCGAATAAGGTCTGATCATGGAACGGAGTTTTATAATTCATTGTTCTTTACTTTTTGTGAATTAAAAGGAATTAAACATGAGTTTTCTGCTCCTAAAACACCTCAACAAAATGGGGTGGCTAAAAGGAAAAATAGGACCTTACTTGAGATGGCACGTGTGATGTTGTTTTCAAAAAGAATTTCAAAAAGATTTTGGGCTGAGGCCTTAAACACAGCTTGTCACACGGCCAATAGAGTTTTTCTAAGACCTGGTACTAGAATGACACCTTATGAAACTTTGAATGGTAGGATACCAAAGGTTCATTATTTTCATACATTTGGGTGTGTGTGTTATGTTCTAAATGATCGGGATTACTTAGCTAAATTTGACTCTAAAAGTGATAAGGCTATATTTCTTGGGTATGCTCAGGACAGTCGAGCATATAGGATTTATAACCTTAGGTTAAAAACCATTCAGGAATCAATTAACATTGTTTTTGATGATTTAGCAAGTGTTACAGGTGATGAAGTACAGGAATCTCCATTGATATTGCTGGAAAAACTGGAGGATCAAAATCAAGTAAGTGATACCCCGGGTGCTGGCCCAAGTGTTGCCACTGAAGGGATAGCATCTCCGGTATCACCCAAGACCAGTCCAGCAACTGAAACGGATGAACATTCAGATAATGATGCTCATGTGCATGAAGATCTGAGAAGGGATCCACCAGCTAGGATCAGAAGAGATCATCCTTCCTCTCAAATTATTGGAGAAGCAAGTGAAGGGGTACGAACAAGGAACAAAGGGCATTTTAGTAACCGTGAAATGGCAAGGTATGTATGCATGTCCACCACATACCACAAGGTAAAATATTCCTGTTTTGTTTCTTCTTTAGAACCAAAAAATATTTCTGAAGCTTTAAAATATAATTTTTGGATACAAGCCATGCAAGAGGAACTTGAACAATTTGCTCGTAATGAAGTTTGGTGTTTAGTACCACGTCCCATTAATACAAATGTAATTGGTACAAAATGGATTTTCAAGAATAAATCAGATGAGCAAGGAAATATTGTTAGGAACAAAGCTCGTCTCGTAGCTCAAGGTTACACCCAAATTGAAGGTGTTGACTTTGATGAGACCTTTGCTCCTATTGCTAGAATAGAATCCATAAGACTCCTCTTGGCTATAGCTTATTTTATAAAAATTACCTTGTTTCAAATGGATGTTAAACTGCCTTTTTAAATGGTTATTTAAAAGAAGAAGTTTTTGTTGAACAACCAAAAGGATTTGAAGATCCTCATCTACCAAACCATGTGTATAGACTTGATAAAGCCTTATATGGCTTGAAACAAGCTCCACGTGCATGGTATGGTCGCTTAACCTCTTTTTTACTCGAATATGGTTTTACAAGAGGTGAAGCAGATATGACCTTATTTATCCTAAGGCATGGCAAAGAAACAGTCATTCTTCAAATCTATGTTGATGACATAGTCTATGGCTCTACTTCTCAAACATGTTTAAAAGATTTTGTAGAGGCTATGACATCAACATTTGAAATGATCATGATTGGTGAGTTAACATTCTTTCTAGGCTTGCAGGTGAAACAATCAAATGAAGGAATATTCATTTCTCAAAGCAAGTATGCAAAGAGCCTAGTGAAATGGTTTGGGTTGGAAGAAGCAAAAAGTTCAAAAATCCCTATGTGTTCTTCTCTTAAACTTGGTAGAGACCAAGTAGGTGAGGATGTTGATCCTACTCTATATCGTTCTATGATAGGTAGCCTTCTCTATCTCACTTCTAGTCGTCCTGACATCATGTTTAGTGTGTGCGTTTGTGCACGATATCAAGCCAATCCTAAAGTCTCCCACCTTAATTCTGTCAAAAAGATAATTAAATATGTTTCAGGAACAAGTGAATTAGGGATTTGGTTTAGTAAGGATACTAACACCAATTTGGTAGGCTTTAGCGACTCGAATTGGGCGGGGGATATGGATGATAGGAAGAGTACTAGTGGGGGATGTTTTTACTTGGGTAACAATTTAGTTTCATGGTATAGTCGTAAACAAAATTGAGTCTCTATTTCCACAGCTGAGTCTGAGTATGTTGCAGCTGGTAGTTGTTGCTCACAACTTATTTGGCTAAAACATATGCTAGATGACTATGGTCTAGAGAGTAATTCTTTGACTATGTACTGTGATAACCTGAGTGCTATCAACATTTCAAAAAATCCTGTTCAACATTCCCGTACTAAGCACATAGATATATGTCATCAAATTTCTTAGAGATATGGTAGATAAAGACCTAATTAACATTGATCATATTGATACTAAGTATCAACTGGCTGATATCTTTACCAAGGCCTTAGACCACGAGAGATTTTTTAGTTTGAAAAGATCTCTTGGTCTTTGTAATCTCTGAGTCTGGTTGTCTGTGCTACCCCAGGTGATGTTATCACTCAGGGTAACACTTGTATATTAGTATAATTTTTCCTGTTTATTTATTTAAAAAAAATGATTTCATTCTCTTTTAATCTGGTTAGCTTAGTTCTAACCGTGACACGTACTGATCTTTTTATTATGGTAGTTTATTACTTAGGTTAGCATGTTTGATATCATTCCCTTCATATGCTTAAAGTGACTAAGTCACTAATCTTTTCTTTTTGATAAATAAAAGGCAAAGGCAATGTTTCCATACTATTCTCTCGAGCTCGGGGCACGGTGTTTGCTGCAACGATGTACTCTTGCCAATGAGAATGTATGAGGTGGTTTATGCTAAGTATTAGGGACATGGAGTTCGCTACTACATTGTACCCTACTTGAAAGGCATAAACTCACTTTATCATTACACTTGAATATAACTCGAAGCACGGAGCTCGTTACTACGATGCTTTCTTGTTTAAAGAAGTGCATTGATCTTTTATAACAAGCAATGTACTTAAAAATATATATAGGCTTATAATGCCTAAAGTGCATGAAAATTGCTCAGCTTGTTATGCCTGAAGTGCTTGAAAAATGCTCAGCTTGTTATGCTTGAAGTGTTTAAAAATGAAAATATTTATCAAGGAGATTTATATCACATGTGTTATCCTACGTGTTACCATCATTGCCTTAACACATTAGTGTGTGCCATATTAGTTTTTTATTTCTTATTTTTGAAATATTGTTGATTAATTTTTCAAAATATGAAAGTCTTTTTAACTAAAGAGTTTACGATTTTGAAAACGTCTTCAACAAGTTTCCTTTATTTTTAATAAACATTGTTGAGTAACTAACTCATATTTATTTTGATTAGTGCTTATAATGTTCTGGGCTTAGTTGCAAAAGATTTAGTTTACTCATTTTTTTTGGTTTACGTTTTTACTTAAAAATTTTTTTTTTTAAATTTATTTTGGTTCAGCCGTGTTATTTTTATTTCAAAAGAGTTGGGGTTTTATAAATATTGTGTGGTTAGGGTTTAATGTTAATGAGTGGATAGGGATAAAGGTGAGTTTTTTTAAGAATTAGATGGGATGGGGTAAGTTTAAAATGTCAAATCAAATTAATTAGTTGTTCCCTATCCATTTCTCTCTCTTTAATTCCCTAATTTTCTCTAACTCTCCACTTATCTCTCTCTCTCTCTCTAACCGTTACTCCCTTTCTTAAACCTTCCAGCGTCTTCGTCCCTTTCTCAACCTAGGTCAAATTCATCTCCAAAAATTCCAAAAAATTCTCCATGGCTTCTCTATCCAAAGCCAATACCGAACCCTCTCACACGGACCAAATGGACATTTCACCAAGCATTGCCCCCTCCGTTGCTTCTCGTGTAGCCATGGAAACATCTCCCATGATTACACCAAGTTCTTCTCCTCCTACAATGGCTATTGTTCCAGCCTCTGTTCCCACAGCCTCATTCGATCATGGCATTCCCAAAGTAACTCTCATTTTGGCCGAATCAAAAGAGGAAGAGGAAAGCTCCAACATCCAAGCTATCTCCTCAAGTTGCAAAGAGGAGGTCATCCAACCGCATTAGGTCAATCAAGTCCAAGGCAACTTCAACTACAACCTCTGATCCGGTTGAAGTCTCAAAAAGCTCCCTAAATGTGTCCTCACCCCATGTGAGTGACGAGAACTTTGATGCCAACAAAGAGAAGGAACCTTCTGTGGACTCTTTTGATGCTTGGGTGAATGCTGAAGAGGAAGAAACTCTCTCTGATTTTCAAAAGAAGAAGGGCAAGGGCAAAGCTTCAGTGAGTGCTACCAAAGGGGCTACCAAGAAGAAGATATCATCTGAGGTAACACCTGCCCCCTCCTCTGTTCCTACTCATTCCTCTAGTGGTAATTCTGGTGATGAGATTATTCGAAATGAAGAGGATAAGGCTTTTTCAAAACCTTTTCTTACTCTGGAATTTTATAAGAAAGAAAATATGGAATTTTGGTTGAATAATTCGCGTAAGAGGTTGTTAAAAGAAAAGCACATTGATGAGGGTCAGTTAGAAAAGGAAGGAATTGTTCAATTTTTGAAGGACATAAATTTTCTTAAGGCTAATAATCATGCATCTGTGTTTGTTGAAAGTGTGGTGAGAAATTTCTTTGCTAACCTACATGCTCATTTGGATGATGAAGGTTTACTAAAAATTTGGGAAGGTATTTGTTAGGGGAAAAGTTTATTCATTTACTCCAGCCCTAATTAACAAGGTTTTAGGCCTCCCAAATTTAGATGATGAGAGCATTAGGGTTAATAGGGATGAAATGGTAAAATTGCTCACTCACAACAAACTGCAGTCTTGGCCTTTAAAGGAGAAACTTCATGCTTCTAGGCTTACTTCTCTATATTCTGTGCTTCACAAATTATGCATCTTCAATTGGCTTCCTACAACTAATGAACCTATTGTGACATTGGAGCATGCGAATGTGTTGTACAGATTGGGTAAGAACTTAAGGATTAACTTTGAAAGATTAGTGTTCAAACACTTAGCTTCATGGGATAGAAAGAAAGAAGTGAACATTAGCTTTTTCCCTTATCCTTCTCTAATTTTCAAAGTTTTAGTATTTCAATCCTTGCCCATTGAAGCCTCTGATGTTTTCACCATTGAACCTGAGTATTATACCATTGATCAACAACCGAAAAGGGTAAAAGGTATACAAAAGATCTTCCTTGGAACAAATCTGATGAAACAACCCCTGTTCTTCCCAGTGCTATCTCACGTGATATCCCAAGTGCTTCCCCAGGTGCTGCCCCTAATACTTTTGCAGGAACTGATGCTGCAAGTATTTTGAACAATATGATAAATCTACTGGGCAACTCTGGTCCATCAATCCCAAAGGCTACAGTGATTAACTTCTTGCACAAACAAATAAGTGCAATGGGAGAACTTCTTTGAGGGATGGGCTAAGCTAAAGCGGAGTTCTTGATGCTTTCATTGATGAAATTTCTTCCCAAATAGGGGAGGATCTGCTGCTTCGCAACTCTTGGAGCCGATGCTACTACAGTGCTACCACCGATCTTGGCCCAAGTGATGGTGGAAGTGATAGGGAAGGAGATCAGGAGGAAGATGAAGAAGAAGAGGAGTTTGAAGAAGAAGAAAACTGAAATCTGAAGGTTTTTAAACCTGAAGATGGATGTTGCCAATATCTTGTGGGTGGCTGATTTTGTGGTGGTCCTAAAACAATTTCTTTTATTTTGGTGATGTGATGTGGTTCCCTAAACAATTTTCTTTTATGTTTGTTTATATTGGTTGCTAAACACTTTAGTTGGTTTGTTTAAAACTTTAACTGCTAAAATGTTTTGCTAGTTTTGGATGATATTTTGCTACAAGGGTTTATGGTTTTTTATGTTAACTTAGTTTATTTCGAAAACTTTTTAAAGTTTGAAATAAATTAGTTTATTATGATAAATCATTGTTTAGGGTTAGCTCCTTGATTAAGGGGGAGTTAATTTTATTGGAGATATTATACTGTGTTTCTATGCTCTGTATATTTGTTCATAGACTAACCTTACAGGACAGCAGCACATTAGGTTTGGAAAGAAATATCCAACTAAGGGGGAGATTGTTAGTGTAAACTGCAGGTGATATCGTAGATGATTTCCCAAATTCCAAGTGATATCGCAGATGATTTCCTGAACTGAAATTTATATAGTTGTATATTTCTTGCTTATTATTTAATGGACTAATGTGCTAATATAATCTGTATAGTCTATGATTTATGTTTATATTTCAGAGTGCAATAGCATCAAAGAAAGAGCTAGACACGTGTGGATTTTGGAAGGAAATGATTTATGCATTTTATGCATAAAACCGTAACTTTGGCAACAACATTAAAAACGAGTGGAGACTTGGTCAAGGAGTTGTTTCTGAGTTATAGAAGAGTACAAGGTTGATAAAGCTTGAGAGTACAAGGCGTGGAAGCTTGGCTTGAGGATTAATCAACTCGATTTCTACAATTGAGGAAGCGGGAGTTAAAATTAAGGAACAACTTCAACCACTCTCCCTACTCTTCCTCAACATGCAAATATAGCCCCAAGGCTGTTAATTGAGTAGCCTTCAAGTATTTGAAGACTATAAATAAGCTTGGAAGGTTTCATTTGAAGAGGTTCCAAGAAAAGTTATTTCATACACACCTTCGAAAGCTTAGAGATAGAGTTCTTTGTTTGGTTCGTTTAATCCTTCCTCCCTTGTAATTTCGCACTTGATTACATTGGTATCAAGTTGTGTGAAGGCTAGGATAGGATTCCGTTCTTTATCTCTTGTTTCATAGAGCTCAAAATTGTTATAGCTATAGGGAACATTTTCGGCTTTGTAAATTCATTTATAGTGATTATAAAGTCTTGCCTAAGAGGCACTCTCAAGTTATATTTATATAACTTGAGAAAAACAATTTTGGTGTTTTTATTCCGCTACAAACTCTTTTACAAAATTGTTTTATTTTCGAAGTGTGTGCGTGCTATCCCAAGTGCTATCGTTGGTGCAGTTATCACCTTGGATATCACTTGTGATTCTGGCCGTGACAATTTCAAGGTTACTATGCTGAAATATATACTGAGACCCTCTCTCTCACATACACACATACTCACCTCCCTCCTAATACACACACACATCCAAATCAAGGAGAAAGGTGATCATCTTTGTTGGAGGTTTGAAGAGACAAACACCATACTATTGGTGCTTTGTCTTGTGGACTATAATTGGTAGACCCTAAATCCCTCCTATCTCTCTTTATATCTTACTTGTTCAATCATTGCCATTTTTGTTTATGCTATTTGATAATATGTGACTTGTTTGGGGATTTTTGTGTGATCAAGATGGTGGAGATGTGAATCACCAATATTCACATCTCCTCATCTCAGATCTGGACATTTAGTAGTTTTAGCTTTATTAAAGTTTGGATCTTTGTTGAGCTTGCTTGAGTTAGGAGGTGATGGCCCTTTTATCATGGCCCAAAATATGTGATCATTCACATATGGCCATCAAAGCCACATGACCCTCCCATAATACTTACTTATTACTGTTGTTTTACTGTGTTAAGTTAGTATTTTAGTCTGATTTTATCATTCTGGGCAGTGTGGATCAATCTGGTGAAGTTCACTGACAGAGGATGTCTCTGTCGTATGACATAGACTTCCCAAGGCGTCCTGTGTCATACGACATAAGGATCCCAGAAAGTTGATTTGACTTCAGTGACTTCAGTTAAACCCAGATTGATTCCCTTTCGTAGTTTCAAGCCTTGTTCAGTGTAATGCTTTACTTCTTTTAGCGTTAGAATAGTATTTGTGGCCTTTGCACCCCATTTGTAAGAGACAGTCTGACCAGGTAATCCTGTGTCATACGACAGACCCTCTCCTGAGGAAATCCTATGTCGTACGACACTCGAGTCCCTCGACAGACTGCCTCATCCCTTCCTTGTAATTCAAGTTCATCAATTGTAAGGGTGTGGCTCCCATTTTAATGGCTCACAAGTTGTATCTCGTTTTTATTATCATTAATAAAATCCAATTTCATATGTTTGTTTGTCAACATGATTTGCACACACCTAGAATGATTTACGTTGTCCTTGTTTGATTGAAAGTCTCGAAAGAGGCGACGTGGGTGAGCTCTATATTCACTTCCCACATCGTAACTTGACCCCCGAACCCAACTAAGTGTTTATGGTTTTTCGATGTTTTCCTAAAAATGGAGTGGTGACTCTTTAACTTTTTATTAAACCGCGTTCGTATTCCCATTCCTTTTCAAAATAATCAATTAAAACCTTTTTCAAACTTCCCATGCGTTCGACATGCGGATCGGGGTATGTTCAGTGGCGACTCTGCTGGGGAAGATGTCGCAGTCTTGTTTGGGGAGGCAGATTTATCAGAAACTGCCGGGGCTGATCCGTTGACTGAAGCACCGTTGATTGAGTTATGCGAGGAGGCACCGCTGACGGTTGGGGCTGTAACTAAAGATCCTTTTGGTATGATTGACCTTCTGGCTGGGGATGATTATGTATCAGTGATTGAGTTCGCTAGGGGCAAAGAGATTGATCCGCGCACTTTCGTCAGCACTTCAGAGATTGTGAATGTGTGCCCAAATTGTGGATTCACGCGAGTTTGAAGACATCCGGTTTAATTTGAAAAACGGAGTCGCCACGCCATTTTTATTTCCTCAAAACTTTGAAAAAAAGGATTTATGGGTTCGGAGGTTAATTTACCCCTTGGGAAGAACAGATCGTCGTTCACCCAAGGTGCCTTGCCGTAGCAAGTCTCCCTAGATTCCGTTTATTTTGCTTGCTTGCGTGCTTTCTTGTGTGCATGTGTTTGAATGAAAAGGGGAGGGAATGTCCCAAGTTGTCTTCCGGACGTACAAACCATTTATTGGTTGTCGCTCGGGATTTCTTGGATTTTATGTATTCGGGATTTTGATCCCGTCCTCATCTTGGACTTGTGATCATCGCATTTTTAACCTCGGGACTTGTGTGATCGAGAGAAGGACTCTCTTTTATAGCCCAAAAATGAGGTTCTTTAGGAAGGAATGTCCTTAGCCCATCAATCCTACACCTTAAGACGATCGAGCTTATATGAATGCTTCAGGCTCGTCTTAAGTGATAATCGGAGATATAGGGTTCAAGGTAATCCCTTTCTAAAGAGATTATGGCACCTTTAATGGAAGAAACGATGTAAATATAGGATCTTTACACCGGTCCGTTCCGAAGGTTGCTAATGGGGACATGGGGGAATGCATGTAAAATGACATTTTTAATGAAAAGATGACATTTTTGGGTTGCAAAGGATGCATTTGATTTGCAAAGGATGCATTTTGATGTAAAGAAATGATCTTTATTGCAAAGGATGCATTTTTATGAGGAAATTAGCATTTAATATGCAAAGGATGCATAAAGATTGCATTTTGAAAAGCAAAGGATGCATTTTATGATGAAGGAATGACCCTTAATGCAAAGGATGCATGAAAATGGATTTTATATGCAAAGGATGCATTTTATTGTAAAGACTTGATTTTTATGAGCAAATGATGCATAAAGATGACATTTTTATGTAAAAGTGGGGTTTTTAGGTGCAAAGGATGCACCTTTGATTCAAAGATTACATTTTTAATGACAAATGATGCCTAATTCATGCAAAGGATGCAAAGGGGGAAAGGGGGTATGATAAAGATATGATCTTTAATGAAAACTACCAAGTCCCAAGCAAAGATAATAACAATATATGAATGCAAGGAGCAATTTAATTCACATAGAGCATATTAAAATGCAAGGTTAGGGAGTGAGAGGTTACCAATGGTGGCCTCTTCTTCTTTTGGGTTGAGCTAGGTGGAAGGACCAATCTTGGGATCTTCAAGGAGTAGGGAGGTGGCTTCTTGGCTTGCTTCTTCAACCCTTGGGATTCCCAGCAGTATTTTAGGAGTATTTTTGAGTCTGAATATGGAGTGTGGTGTGTATTTTTCGTATGTAAAATGGGTAGAGAAGGGCTCTATTTATAGGCAGTCTGGATAAGGCCAATGAAGCCGTGCGGCCAGAGATCCTTGGCTAATGCAGCCGTGCGGCATTATCCCTTGTGACTCAGCATGTTTCTAGAATCATGCAAGGTGGCCATTCTAGAACCTTTCCCAAATTAAGAAAAATGTGTTTCTTAATTGGGAAGCTTTCCTTTCAGCCCTTATATGATTTGGAACAGTTTCGGAATTGTTCCGGAACTCCAGGAAAGTCTGGGGAATTACCGGGAAAATTACCGGAATTGCCGGGAAATTTAACCGGAAGGCATGAGCCAGATTTGGGTACTTACAGAAGCCCCTCGGCAACGTCACTTGCAGGGCGAGTGGGGTTGTCGATAGAAAAGGATCCAATCTGGCGAATGCCGAGACGGATCGGGTGACCAAGGTGGTCGAGTGGCTGAACCTCTGGAAGGCTACCTACGTATCCCGAGTGGGAATCAAGCCAGGCCATAGTTCTGAAGAGATCCTCTGAGGAATAAAGAAGAGAAAACTGGTCTCTTGATGGGGAAATAGCAGAGAAAATGACCTAAGAGGTCAAGCAATTGATCCTACTGGGGATATGCTAGAAGTGACCAATGTGGTCGGATGTCAAGACCTTTATAAGGGGCTATTTCATCACTGAGGAGTGACGAAGGAATAGGGTGACCAAAGTGGTCGGATGGCTGGACCTTTTATAAAAGGCTACCTACGTATCCCGGAGGAATCAAGCCTTGATCATAGTTCAAGCATCACTAGATAGGTTAGGAACGATGTCTAGGATCCTTGAAGGTTTTGACAATTAATGGAGGTTGTCACCTGAGGGAACTAGAGCTTACGTCACTATCGAGGAGATAGAGGTAGCTAAAGTTTGGAGAACTTGAGCATACTTTACTATTTGTGATAGAGGTAGCTAAAGTTTAGAGAACTTAGCATACTTCACTATTCGTGATAGAGGTAGCTTAAGTTTAGAGAACTTAGCATACTTCACTATTGGTGATAGAGGTAGCTAAAGTTTGAAGAACTTAGCATACTTCACTATTCTTGATAGAGGTAGCTTAAGTTTAGAGAACTTAGCATACTTCACTATTCGTGATAGAGGTAGCTTAAGTTTAGAGAACTTGAGCGTACTTCACTATTCGTGATAGAGGTAGCTTAAGTTTGAAGAACTTGAGCATACTTCACTATCGGTGATAGAGGTAGCTTAAGTTTGGAGAACTTGAGCATACTTCACTATCGGTGATAGAGGTAGCTAAAGTTTGGAGAACTTGAGCATACTTCACTATCGAGGAGATAGAGGTAGCTTAAGTTAGGAGAACTTGAGCGTACTTCTCTATTCGTGATAGAGGTAGCTTAAGTTTGGAGAACTTGAGCATACTTCACTATCGGGGAGATAGAGGTAGCTTAAGTTAGGAGAACTTGAGCGTACTTCTCTATTCGTGATAGAGGTAGCTTAAGTTTAGAGTTCTGACAATTCGGAGGTTGTCACCTAGCGTTATTCCGTTATAACGGAAGTAACGGAGGCGACTGGGGAAGAAAGCTTACTTGCTTAGGAGATAAGGGATATCTTTTAAAAACGACGTTATCTTGGTTAAAAGATAACGGGGATTACATGCCCAAGTGGAAAGTCCAGGGGCAAAAGGGTAATTTCTGCTCAGAGCGAAAGAAGCCGCCCGGCATGAGATGGGGGCAAAAGAAGCCGTACGGCTAGAAGCTTGATTTTTCCAGATTATTTAAAACAGGTTTGAACGGGCATTGGGCATTATTGCCGCCCATTCACTGCCGAGGAAGAGAGAGGAGAAGGGAGAGAAATTTCGAAATTCCTTCAATTCCCTTTGGCTCTACTGATTTGGAATGGATCCGGAGGGGAACCCAATGCCGAGGCAAGCTAGAAGGAACATCTCCGCGGCTGCGAGAAGGAGGAGGAAGGAGCTTGTTCGGACGGAGAGGAATTTTGACTTCCTTACGCCTCCATCGGAGCTCTATCCGGGGAGAAGGGAGCATAAATCAACGAACCCTCGATCGGTTGGGGTAAGCATTCTTAGTTTGCTCAATTCCATCGATTTTGATTGAATTTCGATTGATTTAGGGCTTGACCCAAGCTTTAGGAATTTTTTGAATTTTCCTAGGATTTTTGGATGATTTTGAAATCTTGATGATTAACCTATGAGGCTAAGAAGATGAACAAACATGCATGTGCAATTTACTTGAGAAATAATGAGAATGACCCATCTTTTTTTCGAAAATAAAGTAAGAGAAATAATTGTCTAAAATGTGACGAAGTCCTCGCATGTGCTAAAACTAGGTCAATTTTTGATTATGGATGAGAAAATGGGATTTTGGACGATGAAAAGGATTCATGCATGCCATTTTTTGAGAAAAAAATAATGCTTATGTGCAAATAATTTTGAAAATTGTGATTTTGTGCTTAGGAAAACAATGTGCTTGACATGATGTGTTTCAAATGATGAAAGACACGTTTTCGATGCAAAGGATGCTAGAAAATTTTTCATGAATGATTTTCTTTTGAAAGTATGTGCACTTTTGAATATATGCATGCTTTTTTGAAAAAGACTGACGCATTTCTTTGGCTGTGCTTGTCTATAGGGGAACAAGTCTAGAGGGCCTTCTGAGGTCGCAGTCAGGCTATAGGAGAGGATGCCCGATTTTGAGAAGAATGGGGCGAACCCTAAGCAGCTAGTGAGGGCTACCGGCTTGGATTTGTTCATTGAGGCCATCGGCAGAGGTATTCACATTACCTCGAAGAGCAAGGGCTTGGTCCAGGCCATATCTGAGTTCTGGTGGGACACCACCCACAGCTTTCATCTTAGCTGGGGGGAGCTGACGGTGACTCCGGCCGATTTCACTGCTATTACGGGCTTACAGTTCACCGGGAGGCCTGTGACTTGGAGGGACCATATCACTGCTGAGGAGTTCAGGGCTTTGGTTGGGTTTGAGCTGATTCCCAAGGGGCTTGGAATGGAGATGAGGAACGTCGAGGTGGCAGTCCAGAACTGCATACGGGACTTTGCCGCTAGTGAGGTGACTGCCCACCAACTTGCTAGGGCATTTGTGTGGTTAATGCTGTCAGTCACTATTTTTGCAAATTCTGGGACTCTGGCTATGACTTGCCTCCTCGACTCTCTGGAGGATGTTGGTGGGATTGGGACGGTCTCGTGGGGCGAGGCCGGATTGGCAGAGCTATACTTCTCCCTGGATATGTACAGCCGTAACAAGGCTGCCTCCATGGATTGCTTCTCTTTTGCTCTCGAGGTAGTCTCTCTTTCCTTTCTCTTTTACTTTTCTGTCTTGAGACTTTTATGAAAGAGAAATGACCCTTTTGATGTTTTGAACATACATGTCTGGTTTTGCGAGGTGATCAGGTTCTTTCCGTGGAACCAACAGAGCGATGTCACCATCTTTCCTGCTATGATCCGCTGGAGGGGAGATGCGAGAGATAAGTTCACCGGGAAGACCCGGATCACCTTTGACTATAAGATGGTGAGGCCAGTTATCAATAAAGATGGGCACGATGGGGTGGACTTCTACCCGTGGGGCAGGTATCCCGAGATTCTGCTAGGAGAGGCCGTGGAGGCGACCATGCAGAGGAGATGGTTGACAGGGCTGACATGTGATGTCATCTATCTGGGGGACGGATTTTCCAGGCAGCATGGCCATGTCCCTCCATTGGACGCCATTACTCCCCATGATCCTCCAGCACGGATGCTACAGCCCAGGGATTGGCAGGCAGATGAGATAGAGAGGTATCAAGCGGATGTGGCCGCAGAGGAGTATTTTGATATGGATACCCCATATGCTGTGTTTGTGGAGCAGCGATTGAGGACGCCACAGAAGCTAGTGAAGCTGGCGGTCACTCAGGGATATGGGGAGGACGAGCCTTCTGATCCGCCGATCCCTCCTGCGCACCTTTCATATGTGGTCCACGGAGTACCGAGGAGGTTGAGGATACACTGCCCTCGATGCTAGGGAGCCCCAAGTATACTGCCGCCGACAAAGACTGTGAGTACACTTTAGGGTCTTTTCCCTCTTTCGCATTTCTTTGCTTTTTGCAATTCTGAGATTTTTCTGAGATTTTCTTTTCTTTTTTCTCAGGTTCCAGCTCGCACTTACGACAGATTGGTCAGGCAGAACAGGGGCTGGAAAGACATGTGCTGGTCCCTTCTGAGGAAGCTGGCCTGCACTTCAAAGGCGGCAGCGGATGCACAGGAGCCCGGGCGCAAGAGAAGGCATGTCGGGGGCACAGCGTCTACCTCATCGGCCTCGGAGTACTCTTCCAGTGCCATGCCTCGGGGATGGGGACCCAATGCTGACATCTTGGAGCAGCTGGCTGAGTACGAGCACGATAATGTCCATCTGTCTGATGTGAGCGATGCAGAGGATTTGATGAGGGAGGCTAGCGTTTACGAGCTGAGCAGCGATGAAGAAGAAGGATCGGAGGCCTAGGAGGTCTCTAGAATTGACTTAGGAAGGAAAAACAAACAATGAACAAGTTTTATGCACATTTTGTTTATTTTTTGCTTTATTTGGGCGCCGATGGGGCGAAAACAATGTATTACTGTTTTATTTGCTTTTTCTATTTATGCTTTTATTAATTTGCATATTACTTGAGCCTCGGGGCAGTTTTTTGCTTGGAATTGGGGCTGAAACTGGGCCAAAATGATATATAATGATGTATAAATGCTTGGATGGTCTTTGAACATATTTTTGTACAGGTTTTGGTTGAAAAAGTGGGGTGAAAACTCCCTTTGGGCAGCAACTTGGTTGCTGCAGATTTGTCACTTACATCAGGTAAATGAAGCCGTGCGGTCTGGACCTGAGGGCAAATGAGGCCGTGCGGCTCACAGTCTTGTCTGACCGGTTATTTTCGTAATAAAACCAAGGCTTGGCCATTTCATTTCATTTTCAACTTAGACTTGTCCCAACTGTTCCCAGAGCACATATTGGACCTAAAGACACCACCTTTGATCATTTTGCGATGGAGAAGCCCGTTAGATTGCAAAGGGGGAAAAGAGACCGCTTTCTGTCCGATCTTCAGTCTTGGGTGAGATACAACTTTCAATCTCACAAGGGGTTTCTTGATTCTTCCTTCAAGATCAAGTCTTTATGGCATTTGAGGGATCTCCCGCCCGATTGGGACCTTTTGAGAGCAGCAGCAAAGTTTTGGGACGTCCGGAGACACGTTTACTGCTTTTCCTACAATGAGATTGTCCCAACGCATGAAGACTTCCGAGCCTTGATTGGGGGTCCAGAAATTGAGGCTATTTCGATTCCGTTGATCGAAGACGTGCCGGTGGTGACAATTCCTGCATATTTCCTGCATATTTCTCTGGAAGAAGCCGAGAGGATGATGATAGCCCCGGACAGGATTGACCTTTCTGATATCCCGGGCAGGTTTGGGTCTCCAGCTATGGCTGCGATCACGGTGGCTATGGATGCCTTTATCCTCTGCGTATTCTCTTCTCTGTTCACCGCTGAGTCCGTGGGGATCTGTCATGGTGGTCTCTTGGACATGGTCAGAGATTGCAGGGCTGGGAAGGACATTGTCCCACTGGTTTTGGGGGAGACTTTGCATGGCATTGACAGGATGGCTAGGGGAGACCATTTCATGAGGTGCAGGAGCCCGGGCTGTACTAACTTTATGGCTGCGGGGAGAGGCTTGGGGCTTTGCCAGGGCTTTGCCGACTCGGTGCCCTTGGGTGATTTCTCGGAGAGGTGCACCTCGGCAGCCCGAGGACCGGGGTAGGCTGGGAGGCGATGATGGCTAGGTTATCCACTTCGGACATCCGCTGGTGGGTACCCCACTGGAGGTTGCAGACCAGGAGGATATTTCAGGAGTCCTACATAGTGAGGGTTCCAGGGTTCTGCTGGTCGTCCTTCTACATACCTTGCTTGGTATCCAGGCAGTTCGGGGCCTTACAGGAGCCATTGAGCGATTGGGAGGACATCCGTACCATGGAGGTGGTGCCATTTGATATGAGAGATCCATCCAGTTTCTCATTCTTCTCGAGGGCTTGGACTTACACTGCTTTTCCACCCAGGGCTATCTTCAGGGGCAGGAAGAGTACCATTTTGACCACTGTCTACTTGGATTGGTACGAGAGGGAGATGGGAGCGACTCAGGTCATATTGGGGGAGAGACGTCAGGCTTTATTGGGGGCGGCGCGACTCAGCAGGACTACGAGGAGAGGCGAGGCTAAGGCGAGTCGCCAAAACCGGTCGGGTGACTTTGATCGAGAGATATGGAGGCTCGATACAAGAGATTGTCCGAGGTCGCTCCTTTGGCGAGGCTCGGAGGGAGGAAGTGCGGACTCGTGCTCGGGTTGAGAGGGCACTTATTGACACGGGTTTGATAGAGGCTCCAGTGAGGATACACGAGGTCGGAATGAGGGAGACCGACATTATAGAAGAAGAAGAGAAAGAACACTCGACGGGGTCGAGGTAAAGGGAAGAAGACCAAAGAAGACTCGGCGAATGACGGCGACGAGATCTTTTCTTAGGATTCCCTTATTGCCATTTTGCAAACACAGTAGTTTTATTAGGCATTTTATTGTATTTTAGATCTTTGTAGCAGGTTGGCAGAGTCAAGAGTAGACCGTGCTTGAACTCATCAAGAAGTTTTTAACTTGTAATGAATAAGAGATATTATCTTAGAAATTAATCAAGACATAATTTCGTGGAAATTTCAGATGTCTTATTGATTGGGGCCTGTTTTATGGAAACTGAAATGCCCTTTATTTTTTTATTGTTTAGACCGAACCATAAATGGCTGCCTACGTTCCCCTTTTACAAGAAAGACTAAGGGGCTCAGGTCTTCGTAGTTCATTCTGGTGAACTCTCTTTTTTCTATTTTTTTATGTGCAACCCTGTTTTTTGCCCAGACCGCCCCTTTTGGGGTTTTCAGCCTAACTGGGCATTACTCTTTTTGCACTAAGATTTTTCTTTTTTGTTTTTTTTTTATATTTTTTTATGTGCAACCCTGTTTTTTGCCTAGACCGCCCTTTTTGGGTTTTCAGCCTAGCTGGGCATTACTCTTTTTGCACTAATATTTTTTTTATCTTTTTTTTTTATATTTTTTATTTCTTAGACATAGTACCTTCGGAGCTTATCACCGTTGACTGGGTGGACAAAGGGATTGCCGTCCAGGTCTGCAAGTTTCATGGCTCCTCCCGATAGTATCTTCTGCACCACATACGGGCCGATCCAAACGGGTTCCCATTTTCCCAGGGGGTTGTCTCTGGTAGGGGGCTTTACTTTCAGCACTAAGTCACCCTCTTTGATGTCTCTGGCCTTGACCTTTTTGTCAAATGCTCTGGCCATTCGCCTCTGATAGGCTCGGGTATGCTCCATGGCTTTAAGCCTTCTTTCGTCAAGCAGGGCCAACTCATCATGCCGGCTACGCAACCATTCTACTTCGTTGACACTGTTTTCCAGGAGGACCCTTAATGACGGGATTTCCAACTCCACTGGTAACACTGCTTCCATCCCGTAGGTTAGGGCAAAGGGAGTTTCTCCTGTGGCTGTTCTGACAGACGTTCTGTAGCCCCAGAGTGCTAGGTGCAGCTTTTCGGGCCAATCACGACCACGGGTGGCCATTTTCCGGATGATCCATTCGAGCGTCGTATTAGCAGCTTCCACGGCGCCATTAGTCTGAGGTCTGTAAGGGGATGACTTGTGGCGAGTAATCTGAACTACGACGACAATCTACCGCAGTCCCCTTCAAAGTGTGACCCATTATCGAGGAAATGATCTCATTGGGCACCCCGTATCTACACATTATGTTTTCTTTGATAAACCGGGCCACCTTCTTGGAAGTGAGGACCTTGTAGGACTTGGCCTCTACCCACTTGGTGAAGTAATCGGCCGCCACTAACACGAATTCATGCCCATTGCTTCTATAGGGGCTATCTTCCCTATCACGTCAATACCCCAAGTTGCAAACGGCCAGGAGTCGTCATGCGTACATGTCATGAGGCGGGAGATGGTTGAGGTTGGCAAACCCGCCAGCACTTGTCGCACGCTCGGACATGCTTGGACACGGTCTGTTTCCATGGAAATCCAGTAGTAACCCATTACGAGGATTACTTGCATCGGGGCTCTAGCATTCATATAAGGACCGCGGGGACCATTGTGGACTTCGATCATCAACTCTTTGGCCCTTTCTTGAGTGACGCATAAGAGGAGTGGTCCTTGATACCGCTTCTTGTATAGGTTGCCTCCTAGAATGACATAATGGGAGGCCAACCTTTTCAGGGCTTGCAAGCTCTTGGCTTTGACACCTTGTTTTGGTCTACCTTCTTCATCTTTGAAAGCTGACTCTCCATCTTTGAGGAACTGGTAAATTTGATTGTACCACGGTTCCTTGATAGGCTCGGGTCCCAGGTCTACTTCACAACGAAAGGCGGGGCTTCTCTTCTACCCACTCTGAAGGGTTTTATAGCTTTTCCCTCGGGGATCTCTACCAGTGAGGCTAAAGTAGCTAGGGCATCTACGAATCTGTTCTTTTCCCTTGGCAAGTTGTGGAAAGTCACTTCTCTGAACTGTCCAGTCAACTCCTCCATATGGGCATGATACCGCTGAAGATTAGGGTCCACAGTTTTCCATTTGTTGGAAACCTGGTTGATGATCAGGGCTGAGTCTTCGTAAACTTCGAGCTCCTTGACATTCCTTTCTAAAGCGGCCTCAAACCGGCAATGCAAGCTTCGTACTCGGCGACATTGTTCGTGGCGGGAAGTTCAACTTGAGGGCTATGGGTGTATGCTCATCTTTCGGATCGACCGGTAGCATCCCTACGCCATTTCCTCTTTTGTTAGCGGCTCCATCAAAGAAAAGCGCCATCGGTTTCGGGCTCATTGCGAAGATCCCTTCATGCAGGAATTGGGGTTCGGGCCCGTGGTCCTCATTCTTGGGGAAGTTCGCCGGATGGTCGATAATGCTTGGCCCTTGATGGCCTTTACAGTGTCATAGGCGATGTAGTAATACGCTAAGAAGAAGGACCACTTTGCTAGACGCATCGAGAGGGAAGGCTTATCGAAGATGTACTTGATGGGGTCCATTTTTGAGACCAAATTCACGGGGTGGGCTTGCATATAATGCTTGACTTGCCGACTACCCGGACCCGAGTCCTGCATGGAGTCTTTTCACATGCGGAGTAATTGAGCTCACTTCCACTGCGACTTCCGGTGACAAAGTAAATGGCATTTTCTACCCGAGAGTCCTTCTTCTCTGAGCAAGCATAGCCCCATTGCCGTATCGGTGACAGGTAAGATAGAGCAGAAGAGGTTTACGTCTATGTGGGGGCATAATCTTGGAGGATGTACTAAGTATGCCTTGATGCAGTCAAAGGCATCCTGGCATTCTTCGGTCCACTCTGTGTCTACATTCTTCTTCGAAGCTTGAAGATGGGCTCGCACATAGTGGTCAGCGGATTGACGAAACGGTGATGTACTTGCAGTTTGCCCATAAAGCTTTTGACTTACATGCAGAGTTTGAGGTGGCCTCATGTCCATAATGGCTTTGATCTTTCGGGGGTCGACTTCGATACCTCGCTCAGTGACCATATACCCAAGCACTTTTCCCCTTGTCACTCCGAAGGTGCATTTAGCGGGGTTTAGTCTCATGGAATGTTGTCTCGGCCTCTCAAAGAACTTTCGCGAGGTCAACAAAGTCTTGCCCATCCTCGCCTTTGGAGTGGATTATCATGTCGTCTACGTAGACCTCAATCTCCTTGTGGATCATGTCATGGAAAAGCGCGGTGTTGCCCTTTGATAAGTAGCCCCGGCGTTCTTGAGCCCAAATGGCATTGCGTATAGCGATAAGTTCCCCACGGTGTGGTGAAGGCTGTCTTTTCTTGGTCTTCTTCGGCCATCTTGATGCTGGTTGTAGCACTGCAAAGCCATCAACGAAGGATTTGACTTCGTAGTTGGCGGTGGAGTCCACGAGGATGTCTATGTTTGGCAAGGGGTAATCATCTTTGGGGCTTGCCTTGTTCGGATCCACAGAAATCCACACGATGCACCTTCCCATTGGCCTTGGTGACGGTCACAATATTGGACAACCATGTCGGATATTCGATGACTACGATGAATCCTACCCGCAGTAGCTTCTCAATTTCTTCTTTGACTCGTAGAGACCACTCTGGCTTGATTTTCCTCAATTTACGCTGCGGCTTAGCATCTGGTGCTAGAGGGATTTTACTATTGAACTCTCTAGCCCCGGCATATCCTTATACGACCACGCAAAGACGTCCGTGTATTCTCTGAGCAGATCAACCAGTCTGTCCCGTTCAACCCCCTGGAAGAAGTTTCCGATCTGTGTCTCTTTAGGTTCCTCGACAGTACCCAAGTTCACACTTGTCAAAACCTCCTCGTGACTTAGGGCCCGATTTTCCTCTTTTTACGTAACTTTTTGCTTAAAGATTTCTTTAATGTATTGTTCATTTAGTGTGTTTGCATCTTGTTGAATGATTCATTATTAAGCTGTTGTTAAGTTTTGAGTTAATTTATCATTTGTTAAGTTGGCAATAAGGGATAATCAGAAAGATCTGTCATTTCATTCAAAGCAAGAGGAAAGATGACATCGATTACATATTGATAATCCTCGGGCGTAGAGGCCTTCGGATGACTCGAAGGACTGGAATTCAAAGATTCCTGACTCAAGCTGTATGGACAACGGGGTGTTTGACACGGCCAGGTTGAGAAGGACGGGGGTACCAATCCAAGCTCCGCAATCATTTGTTGTCGGCTGGCTATCGGCCCTGAGAATGTCTCCCAATTCTTCAACGGCATCTCTGTCTTAGTCACCAAAGTGCGGGGATCAAAAGGATCTTCACCACCATCTCCAATTACGGCAACTATCTCATCATCTGAGCTGAAGTCGATCAAATTTGGGATCTGTGCTTCTTTGTCAAACAATTTCTGCAAGCCCTACTCACTGTCTTCACTATCGGCGGCTTCTATCGCTGATCTTTGGAAGAGCTAACTCAAAGGCGGAGAAGTCCATTACCAGGATGCGACTCTTTGACCTTTGCTGAATTTTCTTTGAAGACATACTCGATTACGAACGGTAGTGGTAGCCCCAGATTTCTTGGTTTCCCCTAACCTTCTCAAGGTTTTCCAAAAGGGTTCTCCTCGGGAGGTCGATCGTCATTTTCATCGTATTGAGTCCCACCTTTTGTAAAGTAATGGGTCGGGGATAAAGCGTAGGGATAGAGCTGGACCCCTTTAGCTTTTCTGCCATCAGGAAGTTCGGTTTGTATCCCAAGCCATATCAGTGGTAGTCTGTTCCTTTACATCAATGATGGTATTGCGACCACTGGAGGTCTTACGCCCAATCCCGAGCCACGGAAGATAACCCATTTTTCTCATCATTCTCATGGATGGAGGAATTTTATCGGAAGTAGTGGTGAGGTCCGGTGCAACACACTTGCGCCTTGGAAGAAGCTACAGAGAATCCGGTCTAGGAGCGAACCCTTCATCATCATGCTTAATTTCCAATATCGGGATACCCCGATGCTGGTTCCTTCTACCGTGACACTTTGTCTCTGTAGATGGTGGTGATAGTCCCATCACTAGGCTGAAATTTGACACATTGATGCGAGTAGAGGCCACTCCGTTTATCTGGTGGATCCAAGGTCGCCCTAGCAAAGCGATGCTTGAGATTGGAATGTCAATCACTTGGAAGTCAACGTCCATGACCTTTTCCCGAACCACAACTTGAGAGTAGCAATCCCCAAAGGCGATCGTGCGGTGGAGTCGTAGGCCTTAATAGTCTGACTAGAAGGCTTCAAATCTGTAGGCTTCAAATCCGGTAAGTTCATCATCTTTCTTTGGCGGGGCGTTCATTGCGGACCCTCCATCAACTAATACCCGGGGCAACCGACGTTCTTCCAACTGGACTGTGATGTAAAGGGGTTCGTTATGACTAGCCCCATACTTTGGCAGGTCCAAGTCGGTGAAGGTAATGATGTTTCCATAGTGGATACTTCCAATCATTTGGACGACCTCATCTGGGGTGACATCTATGGGCACCATGGTCTTGGCCAAACTTTCTTCTAGCTTCAGCTTATGAGGGTATGAAGAGGTTAACAGGGACCACAAGGAGATATTGGCCTGAGTACACTTCAACTGAGTCAGGACCGGATCCTCTTTATCAGAGTCTGGCTTTTCTGCTTCTGGCTTATAAGGTCTTTTGTCTATTTTCGGCTCAGAGACGGCATTTCTTTTGTCACCCTTAGGCTGTTCAATACTCATCTGTCCGGACCGAGTCATCACATAGACATTAGACTTCTCCGGGTCATCATTCCTACTGGAGGATTCTGTCAGCTCTTTCAAAGTGAGAGGCGGGCTCTTGCTGGCGTATGGCCAACTCTGCTGATTAATCTGATTAACCGCACTGCTGGAGGCATAGGCGGCTTCCCGAATCTGATCCCAGGTTAATGGCTTTCTGGCTTTCTCGGGGTTTGGAATTCTCAACTGACTTAGCGACTGGCTGATTTCAGCTTCATCCTTTTCACTCAGAGCCTTGACAGTCTCATTCAGGCTCTTCAAGGTCAGCATGCAACAGGAATTATCAGAGTCTGGAGGTTTGCTAATGGCTTCCTCACTTGGACCTAGCAACTTTTTCAGCAG
>JAFEMH010001193.1:0-132500 GCA_022495995.1 Adenophora triphylla var. japonica
ATGATAGGGCTACATGAGCTCCGAAATTATAGCGGCAGTTATGTTCATGGGAACGTGCCTGTAACCGTCCCTGATTTATAGGGATGCTGTTATGGAAAGATTGACCCACGTGCATCAACACATGCCAGGTCGATACTTGATGATTAGGTCGAGGTCGCCACTCATGGAATGGTCGACCTGACTGTCGGGCAGAGCATGGTTCGTACCCGAATTGTGATATGGATCATTGGGTCGGACTAAGTTAGGTCGGGACTTGATAGGTCGGACCGTGGGCTTAGTCGATCGATACTTGAGATGGGCTTTGGGCCTTGTTAAGATTGGACCAAATTTATAGGGAATGTGGAGACCAAGGCCGTCTCAGTAATTGGACTTTACTCGCTTGGCCCAACTCGACACTTTGGTATGTTCAAGGCCCCCAACTTTCGAGTTGACTTCGTCGACTTGGAAGTTAAAGAAGATTTCTTTGACGAAAATTGCTTTACTCGCAGGTCGATGCTAGTCTTTGAAGTAGGTCGACCATGATGACGTGGCAACATCCTGATCGTTGGCGATGAACGGTTGGAGATGAAGGAGCGCCGGTTTTAGTAATGATTGCAATTCTGACTCTTGGAACTCCTTCTCGGAAACCGCTTCAGCTTTTAATTTTGGAAAATTAATTTCTATTTTCTTTTCCCCTTCCAAATTTAGGAAAATAGAAATACTCAGTCTTTCTTTCCAATTCGAATTCTTACCGTTTTCAAACTCCTCTTCTCCGGCGACAATCACGGAATTGCAGTAGAACTTAAACTCAGCTCTCGGCTTCAGCAACGAACTCCCTTTCTTCAATCAATTAAGGTATTTCCCTTGTGTATTTGTTTTAGGGCTTTAATTTCTCGCTGTGTTAAATTCCGCCTACGGCTAGGACCTTTAGTAGTGAACCAGGAGCTTGGTATGGCTACTGCACTGTTAACCGTAGGGCATGCAAGAATGTGAACGGTGAGTGGAGAGTGATGTCCTTAGATGAGTGTGCCTCCATTTTGACTAGTTGGGGGTTGAATTACACTGAGATAGGGCTGCCCATTGTAGGAGAAATTGAGAATGTGGTGATTGACGACTCAACTCGTTGTCGCTTTCATTTATTCCATTGAACCGCTTGACCATATCACCTTGTTTTATGTTAGGGATGTCCATAAACCTTCTTTCCTTAGGAACAATAGGTTTTCCAGTGGAGTTTAGGTCGCCCTTAGGTAGGTCGATCGAATGTGATCATAGGATCGACTCCCGTTTCTCCTTCTTCTTGTACGTATATGACAACCTCAGAAGGAAATGCCGCTCGACCTCTTCCTCGCCCCGAATTGTGGATGCGTTTGGCTCCTCCGTTGTACCGGGAAGAACGAGAGAGGATATATACCCAAAGTAGGCCTCTTCGAGGAAAGAAAAACATGGAGTCCCGATACAACATGGTTTATGATTTCGTGAAGTAAGTAGATTGGATTATAGGATTACCATCCTTAGTAAGGCGGACTTTATGGCCAAGTTCCGTACTGCCTTCACTACCGATGCCACTAGGGTGGCTTTCTTTTATGGACAGCTTGAGGCGGGGCCGAGGTTGCCCTTAGATCCCTTTATCAATGAGTTTCGGAGTGCATGGATGCTCTTCCCCTTCAAACTGGGGCCAACACTTGGAGAGTACTAGTGTGCTTTGCCATGGTATGTAGGTTTCTAGGCCATGAACCTTGCATGAGAGTCTTCAAGGAATTTTTCGCTCCAAAGCTCGACAAGGCAGATTGGGGGATTAGTACTCCTTCCAAACCCAATTCTCCAAAATTGTTTGCCAACCTTCCCAACAAGCATAGCACTGGAATTCCTATGTGGTAGTTGTAGAGAGTAGGCCGGGATGGGAGTTCCCCTTGCCAAATAGCGAGTCCGACACCGTTGACGAGGAAAACTACTCGGGAGCCTCCACGGCACCAAACCTCGTATAGGAAGTTGTGCGCGTTGGTCGCGAAAGGGCCCATTAGCCGGGAGGTGTTAGGGACGCACCAAGTATAACTACATCCAGCCGGGATGATGCTCGGTGATGGAGCGGTAGAACCCTCTTTGTTCTGTATTGAGAGAGGCCGTGCATATCCTGGATCGGGTTACTCACTCCTTAGGTAGGTTGAAGGAGAACCGTCAATTTTGTCGAAGAATGAAAATTACCGCAAAGACCACTGAGAGCATGTTGGTGGTAAGGATTTACTTGACTCGCATTCATTAGCTCGTCCATTGTTATCTTGCATAAGTAACTTATCATCGGGCACATAGTGTTATTTGTAGCCGCACATACAACTCTTAGATCGTCCGTTGTTTGCTCGTATGTAAAACTTGTTAGCTCGTACATAGAACTAATTCGAATTGCAATTCTATCAAATTGCTCGTCGTATGTAGAGTTATTCAATTCGTACATAGAACTCGCTTTGAATTGTATCAATTACCTCGTCAATGGTTTACTTGTAGAACCTGCTTTGAATTGCCGAGCTAACACTTGATTTGATGTCGTGTAGTTTTAACTCCCGAACAAGAAGCGAATATGGTGCGTATTGTTGGGGTTTCGATAAGAGGAAAGCCAAGAGGGCTCTGGGCTGGCCGCCAATGCTAAGGCGGGCGAGAGAGAGAAGTCGCATTACTAGGAACAATTTGCTCCCGAAGGATGTCAGCTGAATGATCCCAATGGAAGAGGTCGAGCCGGAAGACCCTTTGCTAAGCGGCACCCAATTCAATGATGCCAATGAAGGAGGTGATGATTCCCACAGTCGGGCCAGTGGCAAGTCTGAGCTCCGACCCAAATCAAGACGCCAATATGGAGACCTCTGGAGCTGGGATGGTGGGGGCTAGCCCTTTACTGGTCGTCAATGTTGATGAAGATGATATGGAGGAAGATGAGGACGATCGTCCTATAAGTTCGAAGAAGAGGTCCCGATCTGAGAAGGGAAAGTCTGTGTCTTCGAGTCAATTGCCTCCACCAGCCTTCTCTCCTCCCAAGAAGGAGTCTCTGGATGAAAAGATGAAGAGGCCGAGTGATGTTCCTCCGCTGGAAGGGTTTAACAGCTTGAGCCGTCGCTATCCCGACATGAGCCTGGGCCAAGTGATTGTTAGGAGGGCAATAGATGTCGATCTCCTAGCTTACTTCGCTGACAAGGGGATCACCCCCGAGGAATTTTCTGCTCGTGCTGGGATGGCTCATAGTGAGGTAACTTGTCATTTTCTCTTTCACTGTAGTTGCTTATCCCCTTACTCGATCCACTCAAATTACGAGCTAACACTTCTTCGTTTCTTTGAAATGCGTAATCTTACAATGATTGAGCAAGCCAAGAGCTCTTGGAGGGCCTCCATCGAGAGGGAGAGACAAGCCCTTCGTGATTATTCCAAAAAGGCTCAAGAGCTTGCGGAATGGAAAGAGAAGTATAACGACTTGGACAATTCGTGTGAAGCCAACGAAGCGGTGAAGACCAAGGCTTGGTCCGACTCCGGAGGCCGCAGAGTCCAAACTCAAGGAAGTGGAGGCCGAGAGGATGCTGAGAAGAAAGAACCTGGGAAGGCCAAGACCGAGCCGGCCACTATTAACAAACTTTTAAAGGAGAAGGATGCCTTCTTGCTCGAGTTGCATGAACAAGATCGACTTGAGAGAGAGAAGAGCCGGGGGAAAGACCACAAGGCCGCCATCGATAAAACTACTAAGGAGGCCTCTCCAAGCCGCGATTGAGAAGTTCAAGGCAAGTGGATGAGTATTATGATGCCATCGTGGCTAGGGCACAAGACTTTCTCGAGGTTGGGAAAAGGCACATGGCCCGTCGAGCACCGGTGGATCCTCGCCACAGCTACCATCGAGCAATTAGCTCGTTGGTTTTCTTCGAGTCTCAAGACGACATGGCGGCTCGCCAAGGTCATTCGCTTGTTCCCTATCTTGAGAACGACTTGGCCTTTATTGCCCAGAAGATGAAGAAGATCATTGTGAGAAGTGGGAAGCTCCCCGTCCTTGATAGAAATTTTGATGTGGTCTTGGCGGAACTTGACGATGTCAAGCCACGGAGACAAGATGAACAAGTTTATTCGTAGCCTGTAAACCTTTAGACCCTCAAAGAACAAGGAGAGGAAGAGGGTCGAGCCGCTACCGACGACTGTCGATGTCGGCCAGACTCCCGAATTGTTTAGTTGGATTTGTAATGAACAAGTTCCAAACAATATTTTTGTTTTTTGCTTTAACATTATTCGAATGCCTTGGCCCAGCTGGGGAGGCAAAATATTTTTGTAAGTTAATTTTGTCCAAGTCTTAGCCCGTTGGGGAGACTTCTCTATCATAGTCGACTTTTGTTTTCGTAATGTTGTATGCTTTTCATTCCATATTGTATGTCGAGCTAGATGTAGATAATATAAATGAGTCAATTTGAGCCTAGAGGCGACTTGATCTTGTTGGTTTAGTCGACCTTTACTTGATTAACTTTTTTGTGAACGAGATTGATCATAAGTCGAACCTCGTTCATACCATTTGAACCGATTAAGAATCGAGTTAGTTGGAACGAAGTCGACTAAGAGTCGGACTTGTTAAGTGAACAAAGCCGATTTAGAATCGAGCTTGTTAGAACGAAGCCGACTCAAGAGTCGAGCCTATTAGGGTGAAGCCGACTAAGAGTCGAGCTAAGATGAACCGACTAAGAAGTCGAGTTAAGATGAACTGACTAAGAGTCGAGCTCATTAGAACAAAGTCGACTAAGAGTCGGACTTGTTAAATAAACAAAGCTGATTAAGAATCGAGCTTGTTAGAACGAAGCTGACTAAGAGTCGAGCTTGTTGATATTAATGTAACACTATGTTTGATCGAATAAATTGCTCTTTTCATTGAAGTAGGAATCATGCTTACATCAATTCGAAACTAGCTTTAACACAAACTTGAACTTTGAAATTGAAAACTAGAAGTAGTATTTGATGAGGTGAGTAGCATGCCAAGGATGTTTCAACTCGTCACCTCCGTGATGAGCTATCATGTAGGTTCCTTCCGACGACTCGAGTGACTACATAGTGGACCTTCCTGCTAGGAGATAGCTTGTTCTGCTGGGTCCTTCTACCCGTTGCCTCAATCTTTCTCAATACATAATCTCCAACTTGAAAAGACCTTGCCTTGACCCTCTTGTCGTGATAGCTCTTAGTTCACTGCTTGTAATTGACCATTCGGAGGTAAGCTGTTTCTCGCTTCTCGTCGACTAGATCTAGGTCTATTAATCTATTGGCATCATTTTGCTCTTGATTGAAGAAAGTCACTCTAGCAAATGGGAATCTCGAGCTCAAGTGCCATAGCTTCCGGCCCATACGTAAGAGCAAAAGGGGTTTCCGTAAAGCCCCGAGTGGTTGTACGAACCGCCCAAAGAGCAAGGGGGAGTTCGTCCAACCAATTGTTTCGTCGACCTACGAGTCCAGCCTTGAGCGAAGATAGAACAAGTTTATTTGCCGCTTCGCCTGCCCATTTCCTCGAGGATAGGCGACGTAAGATTTCCAATGTTTGATTCCTACTCGCTTCATCTCTCGCTTCGAAAGTCCGGGAGAATCTGTAACCCATTGCCGACACTATAGCTCGAGGAAAACCAAACCGACACCAAATGAAGTCGTGTATGAAGTTGATAGCATTCTCCTCTCGTGATGCGAGCTAGTGGTTTGGCCTCAACCCATTTCGTGAAGTAGTCTATGGCCACTATCACATACTTGCAGCTTCCTGCGGGAGGGAAGGGTCCAATCAGTCGACGCCCCACATGTCAAATGGCCAAGCCGCGATCACAGAGTCTCGCTCCGTTGTAGGCACATGGGGAAGGTTGGCAAACCTTTGGCATTGATCACATTGCCGAACAAAGTTGTGAGTGTCCTCTCATGTGTGGCCGCAGTATCCCAATGTGATTAACTTGTCGCCAGCAGTCCTGCCCCCGGTGTCCACCACAAATTCCACTATGCACCTCGTATCAATAGGCGACCTCTTGGGGATGGATGCACTTTAGCAATGGCCGAGTATAAGATCTCCCGAACAGGTCGCTCCTTGAATGACATACCTTGGAGCTTTCTTTTGATAGCTCGAGCTCTCTTCTCGCCATCCGGCGCCTCTCCATTTTCTAGGTATGCTTTCATTTCCTCGATCCAACACTTCTCCCGAGTCCAATTTCTTGAGGGATCATCTATGCAATGAATTTTTACCCTCTCATAAGCCGGATTTTCGAGGAAGGAGATGGGCTCGTCATGTGGCTCATCCGGGTAGCGCCGAAAGGAGATCGCCCAGTCGTTATCTTCTCTTCCAATCCTTTCAATCTCCTGTAATTCTAAGTCCTTTATTAGCTCCTTCACCAGGTCGCAAAGATTTGATGAGAGTAGAACTAAGCACTTCGTACTCGCCCGACCCGGCCGACTATCAATTGTGAGTCACAAGAAGCCATGATCTTAGTTGCTCCAAGCACTTGGCTTACTCAATAGCCGCAATCAAGGCCTCGTATTCACTCGGTTATTGAAGCATCAAACTTGAACCTTAGTGATTCCTCATACACGGTCCCAGCTTCGGCTCAATCAACACTATTCCAGCCTCCATCGCTATTCTTGGTCGCCGACCCGTCCGAATAGACCTTCCAACAATCGTCGGGTAGGCTAATGACGCACCTGGGACTCGGTTCTTTCCCTTAGCTTTTTCTTTAGGAACTCGTTGCTCGTTGTCTTCCTTGGTGAACGTGAGCTCGACCAAGAAGTCGCCTAGAGCTTGAGCCTTCAACGCCTTTTCGAGGTCGATAGTCAATGTCAAATTCAGTGAGGGCAATTGACCACCGAGCAATGACCACGAACTCTCGAGCTTGTGCAATATCTTTCTCAAAGGTGCATTAGTAAGAACCACGATTGGATGAGCTAGAAAATAAGCTCGCAGCCTTCCTTCAAGCCACGACTAGAGCATGCGCGACCTTCTCACCGCGTTGTAATACCTACTTTCCACATCTCGATAAAGCTTTGCCGATATAGTACACATGTGCTTCAAGCCCTCATCCTCTCTAATCAACACTGCCGCAACCGACTTGTCTCCCACGTATAGATATACAAACAAAGTCTCTCCAAAGTGGTCGGGCTACTTAGCAGTGGGTGGAGTAGCGAGGTAATCCTTTAGCCGTTGGAACGACGAATGACATTCGGTCGTCCATTCAAAACTTTTCGTCCCCCTCAATGCTTTGAAGAAGGGGAGAGACCGCCCGCCGACTTTGATATGAAGCGACCAAGAGCCGCTACCCTTCCGTTAAGTCGCCGCATCTCTTTGATATTGGTGGGAGCCTTCATGTCGACTAAAGCCTTTATCTTCTCTCGGATTAGCTTCTATGCCCCTTTCGAGATACCATGAATCCCAAGAACTTGCCACCGCCACTCCAAACACACATTTGCTTTGGGCCGAGCTTCATGTCGTTTGCTCGTAAATTGGCGAATGTCTCCTTTAGGTCGACTCACGTGACTCCCGCCTTAGTTTTAATGACCATGTCGTCAACGTATGCCTCCATATTTCGACCAATCTCGTGAGGCAAAGACTTTGTTCACCATCCTCTCGATAGGTCGCTCCCGCATTCTTCAATCCAAAAGGCATCATATTGTAGCAGTAGATGCCTCCAAATGCTCGAAATGCCGTTTTCACTATGTCATCCTCGTGCATCTTTATCCGGTGGTATCCCGAGTAAGCATCCAGAAACCGAGAGTAGAGTGACCAAAGAATGGAATCAACAAGCTTGTCAATTCTGGGAAGAGGATAGCTATCCTTTGGGCAAGCTAGATTGAGAGTAGTGAAGTCGACACACATCCGCCACTTGCCATTCGATTTCTTCACCATGACCACGTTGGCCAACCACGTTGTATGAGTGGCCTCTTTGATTATACCTGCACTCAAAAGTTTTTGTACCTCTGCTTTGATAGCCTCTTCCTTGTCGCGAGCAAAACTTCTCAACTTTTGGGGTCTCGGCTTTATGGTCGGGTTGACTTCCGCCCGTGAACAGCGACCTCCTCCTTGATTCCCCTCATGTCTTCTACCCTCCATGCAAAGACATCATTACTTTCTTTGAGTAGCTCGATGATTTCTGCTCGCTCCTCAACTGATAGCTGCTTCCCAATCTGAATTTTTTGGTCGGGGTAAGAAGGGTTGGTGATTACTGACTCTAGCTCATCCACAGCTTCTAGCTCTGGTCCATCTCCGAATTGTAGAGTCTCCACTATGATTTCCCTGACCTTTTGTCTTTCCTCAGCTCCCAAGTGTGGAGCCTCCTCCGCTATCATATCATCAAGCTTGTCTGCAACCTTGTTGGTAGTGGCCCCCGAGTTATTGTCTATCTGGAGGCATATGTCGCCTATGAGGACTTGATCGACCATAACTACATCTGGATCGACCATTGTGTCGTCAGAGTGACGTGTCGACTCATGTATGACCTCGTCATTTGAGCGATAGGTCGACTCTTCCACCATGGTGATCGTTGACAATCGGGTAGTTTTGGTGACTGACTGGGACAGCTTCAAGTAACCATCAGCAGTCTCAATCTCTAGTTCCCTTTTCTTTCTTTCTCTTAGGACATTATCCGATAAGCACGAGCCGTGCCTTGTACGCAACCTACTCCAAGTGTGGGAACTTTACTCGCCGGTGAGGAATTGACGCTACCATTCCAAGAGCGACCCGTCCAGAATTCCAAGTATGGCGGCATAGTCACTATTTACATCAATTACGATATATTGTACTCTTCGAGACAACCCCGAGGGGGTGCCGCCTAGGTCGACGTCGAGCACTATCTCGGCCTTTAGCATCAACTCTGGTTGGTGAAGCCCTCCAACCTCGCCATCATATCTCTCCAACCGTTCGTCATTAAGACCCATCTCCTTGAAAGTTTTGTAAAACAAAATATCCTTGCAGCCCCCGTGTCGACTAAGAGTCCGCTCGTCGTACATCCATCAATGAGACCGGGATGACGAGAACTTGCTCCCTAGCCGCCATATTAGTTGCCAATTCATGGGGGTAGAAGCCGATCGCTTCATCTCTTACTTCTCTCCTCGAGGCACATGCGGGGCCTTATTGAGCCGGGAATATCTTGTGCTTGATGGCCGTGTTGCTCGCTTGTTCGCTGATGACCCCTGTGCTCCGCCTAGGCCGCCTAGGTCCTTGTTGCCCACCCGTCGGCCGCTCACCTCCCCAGCCTGAGGTCTCTTCACATAAGCTTCGAGTCTCCCCGGTCGACCATTCTCCGGATGATACGCTTTAATCCCAAGCAATCCTCTCGTGAGATGACCAAGGTCTTTGTGGTAGTCGCAGCATTTGATGCTGTTGTCCCTCCTAAACTTGTTGCTCGGATTCATTGGGACTGGAGGAGCCGCTCGACAAGCATTCAAAATCTCGCCTCGACTCACCGTGAGGGGAGCGAAAGCTTCGGCACCTTCTCTCGTTGCCCTAGTTCTCGTTTCTTTTTTCCATTTTTATTGTTCCCCCATTCTTGTTGGAGTCCTTTTTATCATCGCTGACTTCAACCTTGGGGCTCTTTCCTTCTTCTTTTCTTTTCTTTCCTCACCGTAGCGACATTATACACCTTTTCAAACAACTCCCGTCGAGTTGTGACCGCTCTGGACCGTGAGCTCGTAGTCCATGTCTTCTCGAGGAAATACCACTTCGGAAGCAATTGATTACCTCCCCGTCTCGTGAGGTCTTCCTCTATCTTATCAACCATCTCTTTGAACTTGGTGAAATAGCTCATCGAGCTTTCATTCTTACCCCGCACCAAGTTATTCGCATCGCCGACTGCTATCTTCCGAGCTCCCGCAATGAGAAGCGGTCTAAGAATTTTGTTCTCAAGCATGCCCCAAGTGGTGATACTACCAAAGACAAACCATTGAACCAAGTTAAGGTTTGCTCCAAGAAGTGTGCTTAGGAGAGCTTTGCACATGTTGTCATCCTCGTGGCGACAAAACACATAGTGGCTTCCAGATGTGCTATGTGGCTCCCGGCATTTGTCGACCCGCAGTACTTCTCCGTAAGGGGCAACCCGAAAGTAGGAGGAGGTCGACTATCTCGATTTCTTTGGATAAAGGTCGAAGAGCAAAATCAATTCGTTCGACCTTTCCAAAGATCCTTCTTCTTCTCCTCCTCCCATTGCTCAAATTTCTTTTTCATCAACAACCATTCTCTCGGCACGGTCTCTCATCTCCCGGGAGGGGGAGCAAGATTTGACCTCTCGGCCCTCACTTCGGGGAGTCACCCGCCTACTCCTCCCGTCTTTATGGGAATTGGTCCTTTCTAATCTTATTGGAGATCTATGTCATTACTTCTTTGAGGCGACCGCGCCTCTCGCACTGCACGGCGACTCGCGCTCTCCTCGTCTTATAGGCGACTCGCGCCCGTTCACATCTCTATGGGACCCCGATCTCGTGTCCGTGCCGGAGAGACATGCCTGTTTCGTTGGCCGTTAACCGAGTCCTCAAATCGATTGAGCCTCCCGCTCCTCAAGTTTCGCTGAGGCTAGCCCTTGGGTCGTTACTTCCCAAGACATGAACAATTGTAGGAGCTCGCCGAACTATCCCGTCCTCGCCATTCTCGCCCCACACCTTCATTTGGCCTAGCACTCCCGGCCCGCCGCCCGTTGGAGACTTGGGAGGGAGCAATCCTTTCGAACGTACGTCGGCTCTCTTCCGCTCCTCCATGGCTATCAAGTCGCCCAAAATTTGAGCTCGCTCTAACATCATTTCCTTCTTGCTCATGGGATTAATTGAGGGGCACCTGCTCCTGTTTCCCCATGTTCACTGTCCGGATTGAATGACTTAGGAGGAGGTGGAACTTCTTGCCCATCCATATGCCTTTTCCCTCTCTAAGTCGGGCAATCCACTGCCGTCAGCTGACACTAGTAGAGCGTGTGGCTCTACCATGAGGACGATTTGGTGGGGGAGGAGGCAAGTTCAAGTTTTCAGCATTGACATTGAGATTTCCTGCGTTTGTAGTGGTGTTGTTGTTCACCTCAATGAATTCTTCAGAAGCATCTTCAACATGCCCGTCTGGGGTTACCATTGTTGTAGGTTGATGAACTTTTCGAGGTCAAGCTTAAGCACGCTTCCGCAATGGAACCAAACCGATGCTACAGAAATGTGCTTATCAATCTTCCTCCACGTGGCAGACCGATCACCTCGGCTTCTTGACTCGAAAACAACCCACGACTAGCCGGATGTGTCTCCGGCGAAGACGCTCGGGCGTGAGAGTAAGATAACAGTTGTATAAAGCTCAAAATGTATTGAATAATGAACTCAGAATACAAAATGGCAGTTACCTTTGCACCGTTGGTAGTGATGAAGTATTTATAGTTGATGTAGGTAGTTTAATGATAGGGCTACATGAGCTCCGAAATTATAGCGGCAGTTATGTTCATGGGAACGTGCCTGTAACCGTCCCTGATTTATAGGGATGCTGTTATGGAAAGATTGACCCACGTGCATCAACACATGCCAGGTCGATACTTGATGATTAGGTCGAGGTCGCCACTCATGGAATGGTCGACCTGACTGTCGGGCAGAGCATGGTTCGTACCCGAATTGTGATATGGATCATTGGGTCGGACTAAGTTAGGTCGGGACTTGATAGGTCGGACCGTGGGCTTAGTCGACTGATACTTGAGATGGGCTTTGGGCCTTGTTAAGATTGGACCAGCCTTATAGGGAATGTGGAGACCAAGGCTGTCTGTAATTGGACTTTACTCGTTTGGCCCAACTCGACACTTTTGGTATGTTCAATTATTATAATAAAAATCTAAAAATTGTTATTGAGAGTATTATTAATCGTGATACAATAACATTTTTGAAATTTTTATTAGGATAATTATTTTTTAATTAAATTACTTGGTCAAAGTGTCATCAAGTTTACCAAAATCCTAAGTCGGGCGAGACGGAGGAAGTATATGATTACTAATATGAGAAGAACCAGAAAAGATGTTTCCCTAGAATCTGACATTCAGAAATACCGAAGAATTCTCTCATGTGTATCAGTCTTCACGATCAAACAGGGGAGACAAATCATCAAAGATAAATTTTCACCAAAGGATTGCTTCAATTGAAGGGGAATATGTAGGTAATACTCATCAAGAGCAGCAGAATGCTGATAAATAAAATTGCAAAACTTCAATTATGCATGTATATCAAGAGGACATATTTTCAAAGGTAGCAGATGATTTCATTCTTTGAAGATCTGAATGCAATAAGAAAAACCCAAATGGCACTTGTCTGATTGATTTTTTTCTTTTTTTTTTTTTTTGCAAACCCTAAACACAAAATTCATCCGATCATTCCCACAAACAGATCTAATCTTTCAAGCAAAGTCAACATTCATTTAGGGACGGAGGGAGTAACAATTTGATTCACATTGCTTATTCTTATAAGCTTGTATAGAGGGTTTGGGGGAGAGAAAAAGGAAATGTGTGTGTGTGTATATTGGTAGATGAGTATGAGAAAATGTCACCTCCACCACCGACCCAGGCATCAGAAAGAAACACTAAAGCAAGGCCTATAACACATACATCTGCACCAACAAACTGCCATAGAGAGTATTGTGTGCCCAAAATGAGCCAAGTGAGAATAATGACCCAAGCAATCGTGAAACAATCCAGTAGCGTCACACTGGTAATTTGATAAAGTAGCTGGACGACATGGAAATAAGGGTATCATTTCTAAAATTTTGCCTAGACAAGATATGCCTTATTTACAAGATGGAAGACCGGTTGATATGGTCTTCAATCCATTAGGAGTCCCATCCCGAATGAATGTAGGACAAATATTTGAATGTTTACTCGGGTTAGCGTGGGGTCCGCTAGACAGACATTATCGAATAGCGCCTTTTGATGAGAGATATGAACAAGAAGCTTCGAGAAAACTAGTCTTTTCTGAATTATATGAGACTGGAAGGCTATATTAGCTGCAATTAATCATCAAAAAGTTCCCATTCAAATTAGTACCCAGTAACACATAATTGACCCAAATTTCTGTATTATATTGACACTTCACAAGATTTTCTCAAGAATCTTATTCGAGAGAGAGAAATAGAGGGGCATGACGTACTAAGATAATTGCCTTGGACATAAATAAATCCCAGCAAAGCGTACCAATACCATGGAACCTGCAAAGTCCAAATTGGATAATCTTTCTGCATGGAGTAGTATTTAATAGCAAAATTAGATAAAGCATGATTATCACAACAAAAGAAAAACAACAACACATTTAAAAAATAAATTTCTTTTTGAATAATACTTACTAAGACTTGCATTAAGAGAAGCAGGGAAGCTCATAAGGGCCAAAACAAATGAAACCAGCTGACCTAGAAACAAAGCATTAAAGGTCCTCACAAGGGCTTCATTCTTTATACACCACATCTTCTTCTTCGCTACCAATACCATGGAACCTGCAAAGTCCAAATTGGATAATCTTTCTGCATGAAGTAGAGTAGTATCTAATAGCAAAATTAGATAAAGCATGCTTATCACAACAAAAGAAAAACAACAGCACATTTAAAAAATAAATTTCTTTTTGAATAATACTTACTAAGACTTGCATTAAGAGAAGCAGGGAAGCATCATTGTCATATGAGTCACAATGAAGGGTCATCCAAAACTATGACCGAAATTAGTGCCACCATGGTACTTGTAAGTGCTCCAATTTGAGTTGTTAGAGTTTTCGTTAGAAAATTAACGAAAGTTTTAACATTTCTAACATTTCTAACAATTCCTAACATTCCTAACAAAGTGAGGGTAGATTAGGGATTGCCATTTAAAGATAAACCATGGAAAGGAATCAAAAAAGCAAAAGAAATTGGAAAAATCTGAATTAGGCAAGTTGAACAACAAAAACTGCTGGAATTTTGAATAATATTCTTCCTGTTCAAAGCCTGGAGCAGCATTTAATGCACCAGGCACGTTTACGGAACCCTCCGCGCGGATGGGATTGCATCTCACAGGGGCCTATAAATTGAACCCTCCTCTCTCAGTTTACACAACACAATTTGATCACAGCAACGAAACTCGCGAAATATAGAGAGAAAACAAAGTGGGAATCCTTAGATTGCCACCATTTTCTCTCCAATCTTTCCCAAATCTCACTCACTCACAAACACTTCAAATCACTCTCATACATACTCTCATACATACACCAATCCAAGCTCAAATCACCCTATAGGAGGAGGATTAGAGAGAAAACATAGAGGACTTCATTGTTATCTACTTGTTTTCTCTTTAACCAACTCAAATCATCAACCCCAAACACCCTCAAACACTCTCATATTCAAGCCTTAAACACTCTCACATTCAAGCCTTCAAACACAAAACACAAGGAAGATAGGTATAACCTCCCTCTCCTTACCCTAAAATTCATCCATGCATGCATTTTCAAGCTATAAAATGTAGTTTATTCATCTTCTTGCTTTAGATCCAAGAAGATCACCATGGAAGTTCATCTCCATGGATGATCTTCTACAAGGATCTACATTATTTTCAAAGTGTTCTTACTTTCTTGCAAAGAAAACACATTTTCAAAACCCTAAAAATCATTTTCATACATCAAATCTCATTTTCAAAGGATAAAATTCCCCTTCCCAAGCAAATGAAGTGCTTAGTCCTAATGTACCCCAAGGATGGTTTGATATAGTTGATTCACCACTAAAATGTCAAGTGATCACTAATCAAAACCTAGGGAAATGGGGACAAGCATGGATGCAAAACCCCCCTTTTAAATCATATTTTCTTTCTTGAGAAGTTGCTGTCCAGTAGCAATTTCCTCAGACCTCAGTCCATGGTCTAATTTTTTGGACATAGATAAACTTGGAATTTGGTGTTGACTACAAAATACTTTTTGTATCCAACATCCAGATCTTTCCATACATATTTTTACTTTATTTTTTGTGTGAGTAAAACTCCTTTTTTCAAATTTTCTTTTAAAGGTCAGTTCATCAGTCTCTGGAAATCCAGATTTCAGATCTGAGATTTCCAGAAGGTTTTGACCCCACAAATCATCTCCAAAATGAAAAGTTCTTTTACAGAAACCTTTTTTAAGGTGTTTTGAACATTTTTCATTCCCGGACTTTTCCCAGATTCTGTAGTTTTCAAGCCCTAAAGTCCATTTCAAAGTCAAGGGTCAACTGCTTTTTTCATTCTGGCAGAAATGGTTTTCAACTTCCAAAAATCTTTTGAGTTACAAATATCAACCCAAAAATCACCCAAAAAATCATGGGATCAGTTTAAATCCTTAAAAAGAGTTCCCAATTTTTACTTACCTCAGTTTCAACTTATTTTGGCCAAAAAACACACACACACACACACACACACACAACAAAGGATTTTGAATGTTTGGAAGACTCGTTTTTACGAGGCGTTCCGGGTGCACACTAACGTCCTTCCCGGCGCGTAACGTGACCTCCGAACCCAAATCTCTGATCTCGGGCTTTTTTCAAAGTTTTGGCCCTTAAAATAAAAATGGCGTGGCGACTCCGTTTTGATTTCAAAAAAAAAAATCGGGTACATCACAGTGGCGACTCTGCTGGGGATAAATAAGCTTTTTCTAAAAAAAAATGATATTTGGTATATTGGTGGAAACCATTAAACTTCCCGTTATTGCCTCCTAACACGAGTCGGGGATAAATTGTGGTCTAACAATCCCACGTACCGGTATCATTATTTTCAAAAAAAAAGAAAAGCTTTTTGAAGGTCAAGCTTCCGTCTCAACATTTGAAAATCCTTTGCTTTGTGTGTGTTGATTTTTGCACAGTTTTCGTGTTTGTTTTTGGCCGCCTCGGAAAAGTCAAAATTTTGACTGTCGGAATAATGTCCCTAACTGTCGGAATTTTTGTGCTTATGTGTTCATAAAATTTTCAAAAAAAAATTTTCAAAAAAAAATTCAAAAAAAAAAATCATGCATCATGCCTTTTTAAGACACATAAAAAATTTCTATTTTTCTCAGAAAAAGAAGATAGATCGTTTGCACACTACGCGCACGTGACCTTACACCGCACACTACGTCCCTAACCCGGGAAATCCTTGTCGCGGTCCGTTTGGTCTTATTACGCCTCTCGGATGAGCACAGACTACCCAAACATCCCACGGAGCCTCGTGTCGACTACGCACTTGTCCGTGACACACTTTGTCCGAGACCCGGTTGGTTTTTAGTCCGGGTCCGTGTCATGCCCCGTCCGTGTATAGACCTTTCCTTTCAAGCCTTTGTCGGCATACCGACTCAATATCTTTCGGGTCCCTAATCGCCCGAAGTCATGCCGGTTTCCGCCGCAGACTTTGACCAAGATATTGACCTGGCGCCTTGACTTCGGCCCGATCGGCACAAATTATACACCGACTCCCAAAGATGACACCGAGTCATCAAGGATTAACGGTTATTCCATGCCTGATTACGGCTTAACCGACGACAAGTCAAGATCAATGTGGACATTTATCGCCCAAATCATGCCGACTTTTTGTCGAGCCCTGACACGATTTTGACTTTGACGTCGCCTTGTCCGTAATTTACATCGAATACTCGTCAAGACTCGATTACCCGCCAAACTTCTAGGATCGTTTTCTTTTCGGTCGGTGGGACCCGCTTGCCCTATAGGACCCTCGCCCGGGCCGTCCACCCCGGGAGGTCAAAATACAGTGGAATACGAGGGCTTATAGACGTAGTGACGGGGCCCATCGATCCAGAATCGTAATAGTTCGCGAAAAAGAAGAGCAATCTTTTCCAACCGATTAGGTTAATAAAACATGTTTTAAGTAAACAAGAACAAATAACCGCATGTTGCATGAGCCCTAAGCCCAAACACCAACCTCGTTTCGCTTTCCCGAGTCCGAACCACACCCTTTGTGCCTTCCACAAGAAGCAAAGTTTGGATCGAGACCCCGGGTCATCGTTTGTTCAAATTTCGCCATTCCGAAGTCGATACTTCATCGGTTTCCTCCTTCGCTTCACCAAAGTTTCGTAATGACCAACTCGTAGGAGAACGGTGGGGGACGTACAACTCCACACCCCGAAAATCCGCAAAATGCCGAACAAAGGAATCGATGTTGGAACAGATAAGACAAAATCAAGAGGCTCGAGATCGCCGCTATTGGAAAGTATCGTAACCTGTGGGCTAGCAATTGTTCACCACCCTAATGGAACCTTTACGGTTGATGCGAAGATTGGAGCTAATTACCCTCCCGGCATGCCAACTACCATCAAATGCCCCGTCCCCTTTCGTGTGGAACTACTAATGGGCCAAGCATCCCCAAGCCTATCACTCACCCGCCTCTCGGCCTCCATCGTATCGATCTTGGTCAATTTCCCCCGCGCCTCCCGGTTTTCACCTTTGGGTTTCAATCCGCCTGAATGGGCCGCCGCTACTCCAAAACCTCGCCCGGCCCGGCCATCAATCCGGAATTGGTCGCTTCGGTACATCTCGGCCCTATCGCTCGATACTCCTTGACAGCCCGATCTAGGTCAACCCGCCCCTGCCTCTCGTGTCTCACCACCAGATTGAGTCGGTTGGCTTTCGCCTCGCAGCTTGGAAGGGGCCGCTTTACTACTTCACAACATCGATGCGGTTCGGGTCATCGCCTTGGAAGGGGCCGCTTACTACTTCACCGCATCGGCTCGGCTCGGGTCACCATCTCGGAATGGGACAGCTTCGTTTCTCGTGCTCATGGTTCGAGGGGGCCGCCTTACTTCCTCCAATTCTCAAAGCACACCGGCCCCTATGATACCGCAAGATCACGTGGGCCACTGTGCTTTATCACCACTTCATCGTGCTCTACCCCGCCCCTCCGGCTGGGAAGTTCGACAAGGTCAAATGCTACTCATCAAATTCTCCACTCCGGCCGTTACGCAAGCCGCTCCCGCTCATCAAGTACAAGTATACACATTTCCCTTGCAGACATGTTCCTCGGTGCGGTCAAGACACACTCAATCCTATCGTTACGATGCCTCAAACCTCATGTTTTCAAGCAGCCTTCCGGATCCGCACTCACCGCTCCCGGTATCCACCCATTACGAGCCATATATCTTCATCTTCGGCAACCGCTGTGCCTTATGAGGAAGATTACGGTCACGCTTTTAATGCTCGACTGTCATTCCTCCCACCAGAGTACTTCCTACCGTGGTTTCGCTTTGCTAATGCCAATCTTGTGGCGGGGTCATGCAATCCTAATGTTCCTATTGACTCGTCCAATGGATTATTGGTAGAACCAATTAAGAAGGTACAAGAAAAGCCTAGCAACGAGAGTATCGACGATCGCTCGACTCGGGCCATCTCACCATATCAATCTTGTGTATCCGACACGAATGAAGTTTACAAAAGGTCGAATCTCGACGATTACATTGATGATTACATCAAAAGGGTTCGTGCACGGGAAAAGACTACGAGTCTGAACATGTCTCGCCGCTATAAACCTTACCCGTCCAACACGGCTCCGACATCCGGTAAAGGAAAGAAGGCATTGTGTACAATTGACGGCCCCCAAAAGCAACCAAGAAATGGTGGTCCTTTAAGGCAACGAGAACGTTTTGATGATCTTGGGATGCCCACGGGCTTAATTTTCAAGGGCTTAGTAAGGGTAGGCCTTTTGGAGCCTCTCAAGGACTACCATCCAAGGAGCTCAAATGCACCTCTCGACATGAGTAAGCACCGCGCCTTCCATGATCATTATGGCCACACGACCGACAACCGCATAGTCTTCAAGAGAGCGGTTCAAAGGTTAATCGAAACGGGCAAGCTTCGAGCGCCCCAATGGACCAAAACCGCAAACCCCGTTCGTAATGGTGACCAAGTCAATGACCAAATCTCAAATCCCGAGGATTTGGGTGTTCCCTTAAGCAAAGTTTTAAATAGCTTGTTAGAGCAGGTCTCCTCGAACCCATGAGAAACTATCACCCCAAGGATCCCAAAATCCCTTTTGACACCACTAAGCATTGTGCTTTCCACCGCATCACGGTCATATGACCGACAACCGTACATGCCTTTGAGAAAGGCGATTCAGTGGATTGATTAAGAAGGGCAAACTCGAGCGCCTCGCTGATCTCAACCCCGCCAATGATCATCTCCCAAACAACGCGAATGTAAACATGATTGAATTTTATGATTCAAACTCGTGAATTCAATGTACTCGACAAGCCGGATGATTTAGTCGCAACAAATGTTGAGAATGGATGGTTTGACCGCAACAAGCATGTGGCCATGGCAAAGCCGGATTTGGTAAAATGCTTTGAACTCTCGCCCTCCGATAAGTTCACGATCGACGCCAAGGTTAAATGGGATGATAATGATCCGATGGCGGATTTGGCGTAGTGCGTAAGGATACAAGAAATCCGATGATTAGGAAGGAAGAGTTAGTCCCGGCTTTGGAAAACGCCCATAAGATTCATGAAGAACAGTGACCTCGCTCATCAATGCTCTCCGCCGCCATGGAGTTCGTGTAATGCTTGAGGCGAATGGTTCCCCGGTCATGTTCGAAGATGAGACTTGTAAACAAGTGATTTCTCCCTTCATCCTATAACTCTCCATCCCACGGCCAACACCTCCCTCCATCCAAATATGATCCCTTGCCAAGGACAATTCCTCTTCAACCCTTTCCAAAGACTCAGCCATTAGGGCTCCATCGCCCTCGGCTCCTCAAACGAGTTGGGCTCCATCACACCTGTTCCTCAATTTCAAGAATACCGCCGCTTATGCTCCACTTCACATAATCAGCTTGAGCTATGTGGCTATGTTCTCAAGCCTCTACACCCACCCGAATGCGATCATGAGTTGCTAAAAGAAAATCCGATGCCACAATTTTTCCGTTGTCGTCTACCGGACTTAGTGAATTCACCCGTCAATTTCACCAGATCTGCGGGCCGTGTTTCCCTCTCGCCGATAAGAGTCTTGTTGCGAGTTCCAAGAACTCGAATGTTCCCGTTGATCCCCATGTGGCAATATTGATAGAGCAAGTGAAACAAATGCAGGAGAAGCTTGATCTTATGATAAGTACTAGCACTCCTTTGACCCAAGATGTCGAACCGTGCAAAGAAATGATTCTCGTCGCGCAAAATTCAAGTGCCCGAAGTGAGAGAATCCGATAGGACAACTCCGCCCTGCAGAGCACACTTGTCTAATGCCGCCTTCCAAGCTTGAGAAAGGCCCGAAGACACAACCGCCTAGTATCACCCCTTTCACTCAAAACAACCAGCGCATCGCCGAATTCTCCCAAACAGAGCCCAATACCCCTCAAGGTCCTCTCAGTTCACTTCCTTCCATCAATATGCTCGCCGACAAAGCTCGTCCCCGTGACTTTTCCGACCCGTTTCTTTGGACAATTTGTGCTCGCCCCACCGCTCCACGGCCTCAAACTCCTCCACTCCCACCGCATCACGGGCACGTAATCGATCACCGCCTCGGTCCGCAAAGAATGGAATCAGAAGTTAACAGAAAGATGGAAAGCTCAAGCGTCTTGGCAGTCCAACAACAAAGAGTAGCTAGACTAGGGGCTACCCATCCTTTAATATTAAAAAAGTCTTTTAGTCAACCTTCGTAGGTTCTAGTACTTTCTTCGTTCAATCAAGTCCTCCTTGGACACTGTAGTTAATCTCAAATTTTCTATAAAAGAGTCTTTTTCTTTTCTCGCTAGACTTGAGACATTATTTGCACACCTACGTTACATTTAATGAAATGGTTTTACTTTAAATGATCACTCGCATTGCTCAACAAATAATCTCTGGAAATGATTAAGATTTTAATTAATTGGTGCGAGAAAGTCAACTAATGCCCTCCCTATACACTTTCCTCACCTCACAAAGGCCTCCATCAAGCCATACACTTTCCAAAACATATCCCCATCATCACCTTGATACGGTCAACGAAGGCGGCAACATCAAGGGACAACAAAAGGTCACTCAAAGACGGGAGATCGACCCCATATCGAAAAAAACAGGGGCTTGCCTCCGCCCCCTACGCATCAAGAAAGTTCAAGTATAAGCTTGCCTTCGTCCTCAAGTGCTCAAAAAAAAAAAAAGCTTCAAAAAAACAAAAGCTTCAAAAAAAAAAAAAAAAAAAAAGCTTCAAAAAAAAAAAACAAAAGCTTCAAAAAAAAAAAACAAAAGCTTCAAAAAAAAAAAAAAACAACAGCTTCAAAAAAAAAGCTTCAAAAAAAAAAAAAAAAAAAGCTTCAAAAAATGAGGCCAAGGACCTAGCACCGCCGATCGAAGGTTTGACATATGGGCAAAATTAAAGCCCGAAGAACGGAAGTTGTCGACAACAAGGGAGCAGTTAAAGCAACGGCAAAAACATATCATAAGCCCTTAAGTTGCATCCAAAATCTTTCTCCCCCGATGAAGGACGACGATCAAGAAGCAACGGAATCGCTCAAAATGACTTGTCAAGGAATCACCTCAAGGCCCGCACCTTATCATCCAAACTTCCTATCCGAGCCTTTTCACCAAAAGTACCACAAATGTTCATACCCCTTTTCTAAAGCCAAACACAGCTTCGGTAACCCGAACTACGGCGACCCGAGCTCCTCACAATGAGGGGAACGTAGGCAACCAGAAATGGTCCGGTCATAAACACATTCAAATCCCAGAAAATCCGGCCTCACCAATAGCCTCTCCTATACACAATCCCTCTTCACCATTCGCCAACTTCGACTCTTGGAATCAGTTGACTTTCTCCTCTCAATTAATCTAAATGTTTGTTCATATCGAGATTAGGGGTTGAATAACCCGAATATCAATAAAGGGTTTTAAGCAATCTTGTGATCATTTTGAATAAAACATATTTTCAGATGTCTCGACAAGTCTTCTTTTTCTACATTATAGGAAAAATAGAGCTAAACACTAATTTTCCGTCGGCAGGGCTTCCATACACTTTTACAAACCTTTCTAAACTTATGCTCTCTCAAAAGAGTCAAACCCAAAGCGAGTTCTTTTGTGCCTTCGTCAAATGAGGCCATCAAATAATACAAATCGGGATTCATCCCCACTTTTCGAAAAAAAATATATGCCCCTGCAGGTATACATTCCTAAAATTGTCTTGCTTTTACATTTTCTTCCGGTTGACTAATTGAATAAAGAAAATAATAAAGTAAATATGGAAGGATGGGTTGCCTCTTCAGCTACATGATAATTCAAGAACGTTGGTTCTTCACTCTGCTACAAGATGGGTTGGGTCTCCGTTCGCATCGGGCCCACAAGGCCTACCGTTGAAGCCTCTCTAATTGTGTCGATTCACAACATGAGACCGAGGCTTCGCCTAAGTCACTTCTTCCGAATCAAGACTTCGCAAATACATCTCTTCGTACCAAGGCTCCACCAAGCAAGATGAGATTTGATCGCCATGTTGGTCATGGACTAGTCAAGTGCAGTTCTTTGATGTCCAAGGATGAGGACGGAATTTTAACCAAGACCAGAAATTCATCATATTCCTATGACTAATATTGGAACCCGAGTCCATAGAACTCCTTGTGCCAATCAGAATGAGGTTTCGATGTTCGTCCTTGGAAGATGTCAGAAATTTTGGTTTGACGATTGCCCTCAACCCCGATGGAACTTTCACGGTAGAAGAGGAAAAGGATCCCCATCCCTATCTTGGCCGTACAGGACTACCACCTCCTTCCTCACACTCTTCTCAACTTGCGAACCGCCCATCCTTTCACTTCTGGTCGATATACATTCACATGCTCGGGCCTGGGACAAGCTTGGGGAAACAAATTGACTTCATCCGATTTGGGCCGATATGGTATGCCTCAAAGCGGTCGGGGTCGGCTCGGTATGTCACGAAGCTTGGTATGCCTCACAGCCGGTATGCATCGGGCCAGAGCTTCGGCCACATCGGTTTGAAATGCCTCGACAAAGAACCCAGCTTCAAGATGTCCAATCCCCGCACCGCACAAGCCTCACAAGATTCCTTCATGACCGTCTCAACGGGACAAAGAAACCCCAAATACAGACTCATCGGACCCATGCAGCCTAACGTAACCGATCGGCTCACAGCCTCCTCGGGGGCAAAATCGGTGCGGAATGTCTCCTCATGGTTGGGGATACCTCGGAATGCCACAACAGATTGGAATCCCACCTCGCTTAGAACCAATCTATCGTGGCCTTCGCAAAGAACAGCTTGGAATGCTTCCACAGCCGGGTCCAGTGGCAATAAGCCCTTCCTCGTAATGACGCTAGCTCACCCGCTCCTCACACAGCCTTTCACAAATCCATTCCTCACTGTGCTTCGATGGGTTACCAAGCCTCCATCCCAGTTTCATCAGAATCACCAGGACCGCAGTACCCCCTGGTCATGCACCTTCAGCTATGCAATTCAACAATCAGGGACAGCAGCCCGCACTTAAGCCTACTTATGGGCCTCACTCCGGAAATCCGAGTTACCCAGCTACATCAAGACTGCCTCACTTAAGAATATGCAATTACACTCCTCTAGTAATAAAAACCGAGCAAGTGTACTCACTACCGGTGTAGCAATATGCACGAGCAGGGGTCGAACCACAGAGACTCGTTGGTTTTAACAAGTAGATTTAATTAATGCAAAAAGTAACAAAGTGGGGTTTTTGAGTTGATTTATCAGAAACTAATGATGAAAGAAAAACACGACAATTAAACAACTAAAGTAGCAATTACGCAAACTCGCAGAAGAAATTCAAGGATTTAACAACTAGTCCACGGATTGGGTTCACCACATATTATCCCTTTATGCTTTTTGAATGATAAAATATTAATTGGGTTTAGGGCTTCTTCGCTTTTGTAAGAATTGGGACGGTTCGATTGCCGGATTGCAATTCTATTACTGAGCAATTATCAATTATCACGCAAGATCAAATTGACAACAACTCAATTCATTAAGCACAAAAGAATTAATGAAACCTAGACTCAATCGATTCACGCAAGATCCTCAATCGAGTCTAATCATCCTAATAGTGTTCATGCACAATTCCCCACGCAAGTGCAGGACTTGTACCAAATAAAAATTAAGAATACTAGGATGAACTAACTCCACAATTAAATGAAAATTAAATATATAGCATAAAGTTCAAATACGGGCTACACCAATCCGTGAACTACAAAGAAATTAGCCACTCATATTTCGGATTGACATCACAAAATATGAGTAACAACAATACATCAAACCTGAAATCCTTGCAAAAACCTTGAATAAATTCTAGCAATCCTTGAAACCCTAGGCAAGAATATCTCTCAAAAGATCCCCCAATACTAATAATAATGGGAGTATATATACTCCTAATGCAGTCCTAATCTAATTAGGAAAACAAATTAACCAAATCCATGAAAATCTGCTTCAAAATCCGAGATGACGTCACAAAACGCGTACTGGCACGAGTCGTGCTAATTAGCACGAGTCGTGCCCTTCAATCCAAGTCGTGAGAACGACTCGTGCCGCACTCCCTCCATTCGTCTTTGAATAACAGTCTTTGGAACTAGCCATGACCTCCACTCGTGAGAACGAGTCGTGCCCTAGGTGCCCATTCGTGCTGAGTAGCTAGTTGGAATTTGGCTTGACTCCATTCGTTCCCAAGTCGTGCTCCGTGCTTCTTCATTCGTGCTCCACTCGTTCCAACAAAGAATTGCCCCATTTTGACTCAGCTTTGACCTGTCCTTCGTGGACTATCAAAACACTCAAAAACACATTAAATTCCCAAGGATTCGAACAGAAAATAGGTTTAGGAACATATCTTTTGGATGGGTAAAACCACATCCATCAAATACCCCCAAACTTACCTTTTGCTCGTCCCCGAGTAAAACAAAACTAAACAAAAGAGAAAACTATTCTAACAAATAAAAACGATAAACACAAACTATTTCTTTGATATGTTCTCAATATATACAAAGTTGCCGGCCAAGCAAGTCTCAGATTCTCACGTAAATGTGCTACACAAGTGCCAATAAGAAAATGCAATTACAATTACATTAATGCATCTAACCCACAATTTTCCACCTCGGCCTGAATGATGAATGAAATATGGGAGATCATGATCACTAAGATAAGATTGTTTATGGGATCACTAACACATGCTCTAAATCACAGATTACAATACAATTATATACACAAGGATACTCATATGCATGATTACACACTTGTCAACCCGATTACTCAATATTGAACAAAAGTATGGCTCAAAGTTAAGTCCACAACAAATGTGGGGCTAGGCTCACGGGTACAAATGAAGGAGTAGACATACAAACACAAGAATGTGAAATTAAAAACCTTCCATTGCAATACTTCTTCCCGAATTTTAACTTTTCCGCTCACCTTTGTTTCCCCAATGCTTCAACCCCCAAACTAGAACTTTGTTCATACTTTATTTATACACTTGGGGTTGAGAGCATTCCCTCACTCAATATAGGTCACTACTCAAATATACTTCACAACATTAAGAGGCAAGCTTTTTTTTTTTTTTTTTTTTTTTTTTTTTTTTTTTTTTTTTTGAACAATTTGTATATCTACAAATATATATATAAATATTTTTTTTTTTCTTGCCCCCTTTTATCCAATACAAGTCATGCTTCCAACTTTTGACCTTCCTCACTCATTCCCGTAATTTCCCTATGTAACCCCCAAACTGATCGTTTCTAATTCCACATTCTTGTAAAGGTGGGATAACCTATTCTAGGTGTCAAGGGTTAGGGGTTAGGCATCAAATGAAGGCGAATGGAGGTCTAGATGTTCCATTCTTTCTAGACAGGCTCAAAAAGGGATCAAGTGACAATTCATATATGAATAGTGACGAGAAAGTCAAAGGCTTACAAGAGGGTTGCAAAGAAAGATAAGCCATAAATACCAAGTAATCTATTGATTTGTTATTGACAAGCATGCAATCATGTTCTAGGACCCCCGAGAATGTCAAAGTGAACCCATAAAGGACACCTAAATTAATAACCATGATCAAGAAATAAGCTGGAAGTGAATGGTGGTGCAATTGTGTTTTACATGTATTAATGCAATTCTAATTAACATATACAAATTGGCACAAGCTAGCAAAACTCAATCAAAATCCTCTCAAATCATCACGGACGTTGGCCAACTTCCAAACATATAATGAGAACAAAATTTTTAAATTTTTCTATTTTTTTGGAGGGTGACACTATATACACTCCCCTATAAACCCACAAACTCCGGAGAGATATCTACCCCCAAACTCAAAACATGCTATGTCCTCATAGCAAAGAGAACAAAAACATGCCTCGGGTTCAAAGGAGGATATGACACACAAAGCAAATAAATAAAGCAATAAAATTGTACCTACTTGGGTTGCCTCCCAATTAGCGCATTTGTTTAAGGTCGTTAGCCCGACCATTGCTCCCAACTAAATGGGATTTGATGTGACCACATTCATTTTGGCCTTGGCTTTCCTTCCCTTGGCCCACTTCGCAACTTCTCGGGCGCAGATGCCCACCACCTTCCACAAAAATTCACCCTTTGTTATAAGCTCGGGTGGGGCCCAAGAAACTTTTCGAACCTTTTTCTTGCTCTTTTTCTTTTTCTTCAATTTCTTTTTCTTGGGGACCTCTCCCCCAAACTCATTTGGTGCCTTATTCTTATCACAATCAAGCACCTCCTTTTCCTTCACACTATTGCAAGCATCCTGCACATGCATCTTGACAGGCAAAACATTAGAAATATCAAGGGAACAACACTCTTCTATTTTAGCACATGAATCAATATAGGTGTCCTTTATGGGTTCACTTTGACATTCTCGGGGGTCCTAGAACATGATTGCATGCTTGTCAATAACAAATCAATAGAAATATCAAGGGAACAACACTCTTCTATTTTAGCACATGAATCAATATAGGTAGACTTGAGTGGAAAGAAAGATTTCAATGGGGACACCGACCCCTTTTGGGATCGGTCTAGGGGGTGATACGGGCCATCACAAGAACCAAGATTGTCGGCCTTATTTTTCTCGGCACACAAATGGGAACCCGCACTATCCCTAGAATTCTCACCGTCATTTGACAAAGCTTCACACTTATCAACATAAGAACACACCTCTCTATCATCACTTGGATGTTTCATGGCATCAAACACAGAAATTTCAATTTTTTCACCCGCCACTGTCATAGACAGTTTACCATTCTTCACATTAATAATGGTGTTGGTCGTCGCCATGAAGGGTCTCCCAAGTAATATGGGTGAATCCCGGTGACTTCCTTCACCTCTTGGCATTTCAAGCACCACGAAATCAACAGGCACAATGATTGAATTTACTTGAACTAAAACATCCTCCACAATGCCCACAGGTCTTTTAATGGACCGATCCGCAAGTTGTAGAGCCATTGTGGTGGGTTTTAATTCGGGTAAACCCAACTCCTCATACACATAATAAGGCAACAAATTAATGCTGGCCCCAAGATCCAACATAGCTTTCACCCTCTTTGACTCCCCCATAGTAATAGAAATCAGAAAACTTTCGGGGTCTTTCAATTTGGGTGGAAGACTATGCTGTACCACTGCGCTAGCATTTTCACTCATCACTACTCTCTCATTTGTCTCATACCTATGTTTCTTGGAATTTAATTCTTTGAAAAATTTGGAATAAGCAGGGATATTTTTGATCACATTAAGTAAAGGGATATTGATGTTCACCTTAGAAAACATGTTCATCAATTCTGACATCTGCTTATCCAATTTATGTTTTAAAAACCTTCCAGAAACGCAGTAAGGAGGTACATATGGCATGGGGGGCGGAACTTCAACTTTAGAATTTTCCCCCATGTCACTTGTACTCTTATCACAACCGACATCATTATTATCCACATTAGCATTTTGATCTACAACAGGAGGGGGAGAAGAAGATGAAGGAGAGATTACCTCACTACCTACCTGTTTGCCATTTCGAAGAGTGATAATGGCATTTGCTTGATGTGGTTGGCTCGGAAAAGTCCCAGACTTATGGCCTTGTAGGGCGGTTGCTAATTGCCCAATTTGAGTCTCCAACTTCTGAATTGCGCCTTTCATGGTTCTTGGAAGCTTGTTGATTTTCCGCCCTCAATTGATTATTTTCGGCTTGCAATTTCTCCATGGCCACTTCCCACGGTTCCCTTTTTCTCGCTCATACTTGTCCGGTGGAGGTTGAGGATGGAGAGGCTTATTTTGCTCTTGATTGCCTCCCCATGAAAAATTTGGGTGTTGCCTCCACCCTGCCGGGTTGTATGTGTTTGAATACGGATTATTGTTTTTGAGGGAACCGGCCAAATCCTTGCATTGCATGTGCACATTCGAGGATTAAACAAAGAAACCACTTTGACACACATTAGTAGCATGAGTATTAGGACCACAATTAGCACAAAAATCATTTACAAGATGAGCAGTAGAAGGCATAGCAGAAGAAGAGGCATTTTGCATAGCTAACTTATCAAATCTTTGGTTCAATAATGCAAACTGCTTGGCCCACTCGTTGTTTAGCCCTACCTCGTTCACTCCCCTTGTTGCCCCCCTAGATCCCTTTTGTTGAGAGTTAGCACTCAACATCTCAAACAGTTCTTGGCATTGTTGGACAGTCTTACTTCCCAAACTACCTCCTGCTGCATTATCTACCATTGATTGGTATTCAGGGGATAAAGCCCCATAGAAAGTTTGATGCAGCATAGAAGCAGGGAAGTTATGGTGGGGGCACTGAATTTGCAACATTTTAAACCTATCCCATGCATCGTGGAAGGCTTCCCCCGCTTCCTGAGCAAATCCCATAATTTTCACCCTAAAATTTGTCAATGCATCATAAGGGTAAAACTTAGTGAGAAAAACATCATGTAAAGCATCCCAAGTAGTGATGCTACTGGAAGGAAGTAACAATAGCCAAGTTTTGGCTTTGTCTTTTAATGCATAAGGGAAGCACTTCAGTCTCAAGTGCTCCGAGGTAACACCCTCTTTTGTAGGGAACCCACTCAAGGTAGACATAAATTCTCTCAAAAACGCTAATGCATCCTCACCGGCAAGGCCATAAAAATTAGGAATCATGTTAAAATATTGGCCTTTGATCTCATAAGCTAGTGCTGCATCGGGCAACACTATGCACGACACCGATGTGTCGACTCTTGGCCTAGCAAATGTATTCATGATTTGGTCCGCCATCACAAAATTAAATTCTTCTTCTTCCTCGGTGGAAGAAGTTTCCAACTCACTTAATTCTTCTTCTGTCCCGGTGACAGAAGTGTCAGATTCAGTTTCACTCACTTGAGTAGAGGGAATGCCTCTCTCAATTCTGTCTATATCGTCGTTCAAAGGAACCAAATTAGGATCCAATGACCGGCGACCAAACATGCACCGATTAAATTAACTTGTTAAAAAATCACAACAAGTCCCCGGCAACGGCGCCAAAAACTTGATGGAGAAAATTCCTCTAGTAATAAAAACCGAGCAAGTGTACTCACTACCGGTGTAGCAATATGCACGAGCAGGGGTCGAACCACAGAGACTCGTTGGTTTTAACAAGTAGATTTAATTAATGCAAAAAGTAACAAAGTGGGGTTTTTGAGTTGATTTATCAGAAACTAATGATGAAAGAAAAACACGACAATTAAACAACTAAAGTAGCAATTACGCAAACTCGCAGAAGAAATTCAAGGATTTAACAACTAGCCCACGGATTGGGTTCACCACATATTATCCCTTTATGCTTTTTGAATGATAAAATATTAATTGGGTTTAGGGCTTCTTCGCTTTTGTAAGAATTGGGACGGTTCGATTGCCGGATTGCAATTCTATTACTGAGCAATTATCAATTATCACGCAAGATCAAATTGACAACAACTCAATTCATTAAGCACAAAAGAATTAATGAAACCTAGACTCAATCGATTCACGCAAGATCCTCAATCGAGTCTAATCATCCTAATAGTGTTCATGCACAATTCCCCACGCAAGTGCAGGACTTGTACCAAATAAAAATTAAGAATACTAGGATGAACTAACTCCACAATTAAATGAAAATTAAATATATAGCATAAAGTTCAAATACGGGCTACACCAATCCGTGAACTACAAAGAAATTAGCCACTCATATTTCGGATTGACATCACAAAATATGAGTAACAACAATACATCAAACCTGAAATCCTTGCAAAAACCTTGAATAAATTCTAGCAATCCTTGAAACCCTAGGCAAGAATATCTCTCAAAAGATCCCCCAATACTAATAATAATGGGAGTATATATACTCCTAATGCAGTCCTAATCTAATTAGGAAAACAAATTAACCAAATCCATGAAAATCTGCTTCAAAATCCGAGATGACGTCACAAAACGCGTACTGGCACGAGTCGTGCTAATTAGCACGAGTCGTGCCCTTCAATCCAAGTCGTGAGAACGACTCGTGCCAGACCCCTCCATTCGTGCTGAATAACAGTGCTGGAACTAGCCATGACCTCCACTCGTGAGAACGAGTCGTGCTCTAGGTGCCCATTCGTGCTGAGTAGCTAGTTGGAATTTGGCTTGACTCCATTCGTTCCCAAGTCGTGCTCCGTGCTTCTTCATTCGTGCTCCACTCGTTCCAACAGCAGAATTGCCCCATTTTGACTCAGCTTTGACCTGTCCTTCGTGGACTATCAAAACACTCAAAAACACATTAAATTCCCAAGGATTCGAACAGAAAATAGGTTTAGGAACATATCTTTTGGATGGGTAAAACCACATCCATCACCAGGGTCCTACTCAAGCTCCCCGGGGTGATTCGGGCCAAGGACAGGATTTCACCTATGTCCCCAGATCGGCCGTTCCCTCCACCTGTCTGCCGCCAGTGGTAGCTCCTCTCTCTAGCTCAGTCGCTGGTTTGAATGCCACGGTTCCACCACAAGACCCTCATTTGGCTTGGTTCGTGAACGACACAAGGAAATGAAAGCACGTATTCTTTGAATTGACTGCTAAGAAGTCTCGCTTTCCGACCAACGAACCCGACTCCTTTGTTCCCCACAAATTCGTGATGCCTAATTTGGATCTCTTTGATGGCACCCGCATGCCCAATAACCCATCGGACACGTATACCTTGGCAATGAAGGTCAAAGGGCGCCAATCGGCAGTGGTCGACTATTTGATCTCTCTTTGAAGTCCGGTGCTCTAAAATGGTTCTTCCGCTTAAAATCCAAGGCCAGGCTACATGGGACCAGACTACTAGCCAACTTGGAGTGGGAAGCAAATAGATTTGACTGCAGACAACAATGCAATGGCCCCGACGAGAACATCGGGGACTTTTACAAGCAAGATGGCAACTCCTCCTTTTGAAGAGGAACAACTAGACATCTTTCGATCACGCCCGAAACCACATCGAGGGCCTCACTTAGCAATTTCCCCTATCCGGATCTATGGGCAATGATCAATTCCGGGGCTAAATTTGAGAGGGCTTACAATCGGCGGCGAGTTGTCGCACCTCGCCATTTGCGGATACCGGGTTTCTTCCACCTCCAACACGACTCCCGAAAAGGGCGGTGTGAGAACCGATCGAAAAGGGGACCCAAGGACCCAATACGTCGAACAATCCATTCCACTAAAAAAGTAGGGTGAATATGATTGAAGCCACGAACAAGCCAAGTGCCACTATGGCTAACGGTTCCCATATGAAAGACACTCTTCGAAGAGAGGATTCTAGTTTCATAGTCGGTATCAAAGATGGGTTTCTCCCATCATGACAACTTCACCTTGAAGGCTCTCACGTTGATCGATTGGCTCGGTACTTCATCGGTATGTCGGTCAAACCTTTAACTGGACCTCTGTAGTGACGCTTTGTCAAACACAGGGCTTCATCAAATCATTCGAGAGAAAGATTCCGTGGTTTTCGCCATGTCTTTTCCATGGAATGGGGCTTTATCAAGTCACACCTATCTTCGGAAGAAAGGTCTCGGTCACCTCGACAACTGTCTTGGAGTTTCGGCTTTAGAACTTGGCATATGGCAACTCCTGCATCATCAAAAGTTGAGAATTGGGAATCTCCTCATATCGGCATTTCGTCAAATCACAACTAACCCAAGCAAAAGAGGGTTCATTCATGTCAACATGCTTTGATTCTAGAGCACATCGGCGTCGGCTTCAAATGTCCGAGAGGCGAAAAGAAATTTCAATCGAGACCAGGGTTCAAATCCAACTTCATCCCAAGATCAAAATTGACCTCATCAATAACATGCAATTCGATCCGCGACTAAAGGATATCACCCCACCACTCAAAGCTTGTCCCAAACTTGATCAACAACACATATATCCCCTCTCATCACCATGCATCCCCACAAAAATCTCCCCAGTGGCTCATGTAGCATGCACAAAACTTGAATCAATAGGAAAAATCCTAAGTGATTGAAAATCATAAATACGTAATTTCGCCAAAAGCTTAGGCCAAGTGCATCTTCGAAAGCAAATAAACGCATCATCTCATAATCATTTTTGGTTCTATCATGCATCCGCCATCATGAATGCCATATATGCATCTTCCTCTTCACTAACAAATGCGGGAATTCAAACGTAATCCCCCTTTTCGACAAGGATGATCTTCACCAAAGACGACCTCAAATGGATGAAAACAGTCCCAACATCCACAAACATATGAAGACCGCCTCCGGTGTCTACAAATCGGTCGGGGACGCCAAGCTCTTCCAATACAACCGGTCGGTGACGCCAAGTTCTCAATACAATTCGGTCGTAGACGCCGGCCTTCTCCCAATACAATCCGGCCAAGACGCTCTCCAATACAATCAGCCGTGACGCCAAGTTCTCCAATACAATTCGGTTCGTGACGCCAAGTTCTCCAATACACCCGTCGAGATGCCAAGTTCTCCAACATAATGGGCCAAGCTTCCAATACAATCGACGCCAAGTTCTCCAATACAAATCGGCCGAGGCGCTCAAGCACGCCAAGCCTCTCCAATACAACTGGTCAAGGACGCCAAGTTCTCCAATACAACGGGCTTCTCACGCTTCCAAGCTTCAATACAAATCGGCTGGCGACGCCAAGCTCTCCAATACAAATCGGTCGGGGACGCCAAGTTCTCAAATACAAATCGGTCGGGGACGCCAAGTTCTCAAAATGCAAACAAACCTGGAGAGCCAAAATACAGCGCGGCCTACGCCTGTTCTCAAATACAATGCGTTAGAGACACCAAGTTCTCAAAAGCAAGAAGTCCCAATGTGAAGACAAGCTCAAAACCTCTACAAGTTTGACGATCACCAAGAAGATGCGGACTCAACCAAACTCCTCCTTCAGTCAAAATGCCTCCAAAGACAGCAAATCGTCGGCGTAAACCGTCCCACGAACGGCAACCTAACAACTCTTCATCAACATCGGCCGTAGCCTCGGCTACGAGTAAGCTGCACAGGTATGAAAGTATATCTTAATCAACTACTTTTCTAAAAGAACATTATCATCAAATCTTAGGGCGACTTCCCAAAAAATAGTCAAACCTCAAATCTTGTCAAACCATCAAAGACCATCCCCAGGCTATTTTCGAACTACGACCGGCTTGATTCCCTCTTAAGGATACGTAGGTAGCCTATCATTAGGTCCAGCCACTCGACCAGCACGGTCATCCTTTCCTTCGGCAGCAGACGTAAAACCGATCCCTTCAAATGAAGTCCACTAGAGGACCATCTATCCTAAAATGCCATCATCAAGGTTCGAGGCACCTAAAACGCCATCATCGAGGTTCGAGGCACCTAAGACGCCATCATCAAGGTTCGAGGCACCTAAGACGCCATCATCAAGGTTCAAGGCACCTGAGATGCCATCATCAAGGTTCGAGGCACCTGAGACGCCATCATCAAGGTTCGAGGCACCTAAGACGCCATCATCAAGGTTCGAGGCACCTAAGATGCCATCGTCGAGGTTCGAGGCACCTAAGACGCCATCATCAAGGTTCGAGGCACCTAAGACGCCATCATCAAGGTTCGAGGCACCTGAGACGCCATCATCAAGGTTCGAGGCACCTAAGACGCCATCATCAAGGTTCGAGGCACCTAAGACGCCATCGTCGAGGTTCGAGGCACCTAAGACGCCATCATCAAGGTTCGAGGCACCTAAGACGCCATCATCAAGGTTCGAGGCACCTGAGACGCCATCACCGAGGTTCGAGGCACCTAAGACGCCATCATCAAGGTTTGAGGCACCTAAAACGCTATCACACACAACACGAGGAAAGCGATAAATCACAATCATCCCTTAGGGCGACTTCCCAAAAATAGTCAAAACCGTAGGGCGACTTCCCAAAAATAGTCAAGTAATAGGGCGACTTCCCAAAAATAGTCAAACCATAGGGTGACTTCCCAAAAATAGTCAAAACTACAGGGCGACTTCCCAAAAATAGTCAAAACCATAGGGTGACTTCCCAAAAATAGTCAAACCATAGGGTGACTTCCCCAAAACAGTCAAAACCTTAGGGTGACTTCCCAAAAATAGTCAAAACCGTAGGGCGACTTCCCAAAAATAGTCAAGTAATAGGGCGACTTCCCAAAAATAGTCAAGTAATAGGGCGACTTTCCAAAAATAGTCAAACCATAGGGCGACTTCCCCAAAACAGTCAAAACCTTAGGGTGACTTCCCAAAAAACAGTCAGATCATAGGGCGACTTCCCAAAAATAGTCAGACCATAGGGTGACTTCCCAAAAATAGTCAAACCATAGGGTGACTTCCCCAAAACAGTCAAAACCTTAGGGTGACTTCCCAAAAATAGTCAAAACCACAGGGCGACTTCCCAAAAATAGTCAAAACCGTAGGGCGACTTCCCAAAAATAGTCAAGTAATAGGGCGACTTCCCAAAAATAGTCAAGTAATAGGGCGACTTCCCAAAAATAGTCAAACCATAGGGCGACTTCCCCAAAACAGTCAAAACCTTAGGGTGACTTCCCAAAAAACAGTCAGATCATAGGGCGACTTCCCAAAAATAGTCAGACCATAGGGTGACTTCCCAAAAATAGTCAAATCTTAGGGTGACTTTCCTAAAACAGTAGGGTCGACGACTAAAGGTAGTCGAAAGACCCGAACTACGGCCGACTTGATTCCTCTTAAGGATACGTAGGTAGCCTATTAAATAGGTTCAGCCACTCGATCACTTGATCCTCCTGTCAAATATGGAGCCTTACTCTTATCGACGACCCCGCTTCCTTCGAAAGCGCCGTCGCCGAGGGGCTACTGTAAGTGCTCCAATTTGAGTTGTTAGAGTTTTCGTTAGAAAATTAACGAAAGTTTTAACATTTCTAACATTTCTAACAATTCCTAACATTCCTAACAAAGTGAGGGTAGATTAGGGATTGCCATTTAAAGATAATCCATGGAAAGGAATCAAAAAAGCAAAAGAAATTGGAAAAATCTGAATTAGGCAAGTTGAAAAACAAAAGCTATTTGGAATTTTGAATAATATTCTTCCTGTTCAAAGCACAGAGCGGCATTTAATGCACCAGCACGTTTGAATCATATCCGCGCGGATGGGATTGTCAATCTCGAGGGGGCCTATAAATTGAACCCTCCTCTCTCGGTTTACACAACACAATTTGATCACGGCAACGAAACTCGGCGAAATATAGAGAGAAAACGGTGGGAATTCTTAGATTGCCACCATTTTCTCTCCAATCTTTCCCAAATCTCACTCACTCACAAACACTTTCAAATCACTCTCATACATACTCTCATACATACACTAATACAAGCTCAAATCACCCTATAGGAGGAGGATTAGAGAGAAAACATAGAGGACTTCATTGTTATCTACTTGTTTTCTCTTTAACCAACTCAAATCATCAACCCTAAACACCCTCAAACACTCTCATATTCAAGCCTTAAACACTCTCACATTCAAGCCTTCAAACACAAAACACAAGGAAGATATGTATAACCTCCCTCTCCCTACCCTAAATTTCTTTCATCAATGCATGCATCTCAAACTTTGAAGATGTAATTTGTTCATCAATTTGTTCATCTTTGCTTGACCTAAAATGTAGTCACCTTGGAATAAATTTCCAATGGATGACCATTTAAAAGGCCTAAATCATTTTCTTACTCACTTAAAAGTGTTTTTTTCTAAAGATCATTCACTAAAAAGTGTTTTCCAAAAATCATTTTCATACATCAAATCTCATTTTCAAAAGATAAAATTCCCCTTCCCAAGCAAATGAAATGCTTAGTCCTAATGTACCCCAAGGATGGTTTGATATAGTTGATTCACCACTAAAATGTCAAGTGATCACTAATCAAAACCTAGGGAAATGGGGACAAGCATGGATGCAAAAACCCCCTTTAAAATCATATTTTCTCTCTTGAGAAGTTGCTGTCCAGTAGCAATTTTCTCAGACCTCAGTCCATGGTCTAATTTTTTGGACATAGATAAACTTGGAATTTGGTGTTGACTACAAAACACTTTTTGTAGCCAACATCCAGATATTTTCATACATATTTTTACTTTATTTTTTGGGTGAGTAAAACTCCTCTTTTCAAATTTTCTTTCAGAGGCTAGTTCAATAGCTTCTGGAAATCCAGATTTCACATATGAGATTTCAATAAGGTTTTGACCTCAAATTACTTCCAAAATGGAAAGTTCCTTTGCAGAAACCCTATTTAGGGTGTTTTAAGCAACTTTCATTCTCGGACTTTCCCCAGATTCTGAGGTTTTGAAGCCTTTAAGTCCATTTCAAAGTCAAGGGTCAACTGCCTTTTTCATTCTGGCAGAATTGCTTTTCAACTCCCAAAAATCTTTTGAGTGCCAAGACTCAACCCAAAAATCATACCAAAAATCTTGGGGATTGTTCAAAGTCTTATAAAGAGTTCCCCATTTTTGTTTTTCTCAGTTTCAACTCATTTTGGTCAAAACACACACACACACACACACACAAAAGGATTTCAAATGTTTGGAAGACTCGTTTTACGAGGCGCTCCGGGTGCACACTAACGTCCTTCCCGGCGCGTAACATGACCTCCGAACCTAAATCTCTGATCTCGGGCTTTTTTCAAAGTTTTGGCCCTTAAAACAAAAATGGCGTGGCGACTCCGTTTGATTTCAAAAAAAATCGGGTACATCACACCAGTGAATGGTGACAAGCTGCGCAGATACTACGCGTAAAAAAAAACAAAAAAAATAGTGCTAAAAGAGTAATACCCAACTAGGTTGAAAACCCGAAAAGGGCGGCCTAGGTAAAAAACAGGGTTGCACCAAAAAAAAAAAAAAAAACAAAAAAAAAAAAAAAAAAAAAAAAAAACAAAAAAAAAAAAACAAAAAAAAAAACAAAAAAGAAAGAAAAAAACAAAAAAATCGGAGTTGAACTACGAAGACTGAGCTCCTTAAAATGAGGGAACGGAGGCAGCCGGAAACGGTTCGGTCTAAAGCACAAATAAAAGCCATACTTTGACATCAATACAATTGATCAGACCATGAAAGCGTCTCGAAAAACTCTAAAGCAATTTAAATATTCATTACAAATTAAAAGCTCTTTGATGAGTCTAAGCCCGATTCATTCCTACAACTGGCAACCTGCTAAAAGAAACTAAGATACATAATCAAACTAATGTGTCTGCCATGGAAAGAAAGGGATACTCGAAACCTCGAGTCACTCCAAGCCACTCGTGCGGCCTCTCCCCTCTTCTTCCCCTTCGAGTCTTCTTTTACGAACCGGAAAAATGTCGGTCTTCCTCCTACCAAGCTCTGGTGTAGGAACAGGATCTATCAAACCGGCCTCTGCTAGGGCCTTAGTAGCTCTAGCGTCATCTCTCATCTCCTGTAGCCTAGCTGGTAGCATAGGAGCCCTCCTCTCCTGTCTCTTGACGTAAGCCTCATAGTCGGTCACAGCGTCTCCGCTCCTATCATGAGGGTTGGCCCTCGCCTCGGCCCTCCTCCTCTCGAAGCAGTCGGGTCCTCCGCACCCACAATGGCCTCACGCCGTCTCAAAATAGCCACCTGAGTCTCTCCCGAGATGCCTCTCATATCAATCCAGGTACCCAAGTGGTCAAGAACACCGGTCTCGGACGCTGAGAATAACTTGAGGAGGAAAGGCATCATACCTCCATGCTCGGGAAAGAAATGGAAACACCGAGGGATCATCCATAGAAAGCAGGAGCCACCACCCTGGTGGCTATATCATCAAAGTCCCCCAAAGAAACTCCGCTCCAGCCAAAGCGTCTCGAGAACTAAAGCCGGAATATAGAAGTCGGACTGAGAAAGCCTCGGAAGCATGACCACATGAGACCCATCCTCTGAAGCACTCTGCGAGTCTCCACCCGCCAACAAGGCACGACCATCGATATCTTCTGCAGGAGACCAGCCATCCAACGCTCCCATGAGCCACTGGTCATCAAAATCCACGCTGACCCCCTCTGGCAAATGTCCAAGGCTTGATCATGTCGGGAGTTTCCCGAAGAATCCCCAAACGCTCCATCAGCCACAGGTCAAGAGGAACGGGCTGCCCCGTGCATATACCGTCTTCCGGTAGCTTGACCTATCGAGAGCATGAAAAGTCTCCCCCAGAATCAAAGGAACGACATCTCTGCCCAGGCGACAGTGAACGACAACATCTAGCAGAGATCGATGACAGATCCCAAAGGAATAGACCATGAACAGGGTGCCAAACATGCAAAGTGCAAAGGTATCCCAATAGGCATCATCCACCAAGCCTAGGCCCCTAAACCTATCGGGAAGGCCGGATATATCAAAATGATCGGGACCACGGATCATACCTTGCGCTTCCTCCGGGGAAAGATGAAGGAGGACGCACAATCTGTCAACGAAAGAAGCCCCTCCGGGCAAAGGAACCGCTATCTCTTCCACCTCCGGACCTCCAAGCAAGGCCCGAAATTCTTCGACGGTTGGGACCATCTCGTTGTAGGAAAGGCAAAAGACATGCCTCCTAGTGTCCCAAAATGAGGAAGAAGCCCTTAAAAGACCGTAATCCGGAATCAATTCCTTGAGAGACCATAAGCACTTCACCTTGTACCTTTCTTCAAAGAAGGACCTCCTCTCATGCATAATCTTCCGGGACCAATCCTTGAACTTGTTGAAGAATGACATTTGGGATTCTTGGGACAATTTTGATGGAGCTTTTCTAAAGTTTTCCATGGTTTTTCTCTCTTTCTCCCCGAAAATGGCTGTTTGAATTTGGAGGTGAAGAGGATATTTGAATTTGAAATAAAGTGAGACCAGATCTGAAGCAAAATTAAAGGACAATGTCAGATGCAGGACCCCATCCGCGCGGACATGATTGTCATTTATCAGAAAAATCTGCAACAGTCCAAGCTGCTACACCAAAAGAGGAATATTCCGTCCCGGTTGCTCGAAACCTGTGAAAAAACCCTCCCCAAACCAGTTCAAGTACCCAAACACTAACACCCTTGCCAAAAAAAACAAGGCTCATGCAACACTGCATTCATACTGCATTGCATTCATAAAATAAAATCCTGAATTATTACATTCCAAAAAAAGAGTGTGCATAAAAAAAAAAACAAACAAACATCAATAAAATCCTAAATTATTACATTCCCAAAAAAAAAGAAAAAAAAAAAATGTGCATAAGCCGTACAAATCTCAATCCCAGTCATAAATCTCAAAATCTCGTAAAATCGCCTAAAAAAAAAAAAATCGTGGGGGTGGGTAATCAATCGAATCCCTAGCGCCCGACGTGCGCCCCGGTCCCTCTTGCGACTCGGGCCCGCTCCTCGGGAGCCCTGAAAATCTCGGGCTCGTAATCGTCCTCGTCTCCGCAAAGAGGCTCGTCAGGACCAACCGGCACGCTCTGATAGGGCAAGCCGAGATCTGCGAAAAAATCGTAACCAAAGGTGAAGGCGTCGGACTCCTGGACGTACGAAGACGACCCACCATGCTGCCAAACGTGTCCCTGCCCGTGTGGATCCCCGAGAATGACGTGATCCGAAGGCAGCACCGCGCGGGGATCAAGGAGAGGAGACGGAGGAGTCTCTCGAAGAAGTCTCTGAGCGAATAGGGGAAGCCTCCCGTCCGACGGCGCCGGCCGTGGTCGCCTTGCTCTAGCTCGAGGAGCCCCGCAAGCGACCATCCTCCTGATGAATCTCTTAGCTCCGATCACTTGCTTCGTCAGCTTCTCGACGACCACCTCCGAAAACTGCACAAAAGCAAAAGCGTCAGAAACAGTTGAAGCGAAAAAAAAATGATGACAGGAAAGAAAAAAAAAAAAGAGAGACAAAAGCAAAAAAAAAGAAAGGGGAAAAGGTGAAGTCATACCTTCATACCCGGACGAGGCCGGAAAGCTCGTGGAAGCCGCTCAGGCTGAGGGATCTGCACCCTCAATCGGACCCCATCCTGGATATATGAAAAATCCGTCCGAGGGTACCGCGGGATCCCAAGCCCCTCTCTATCCAGAACCTGAGGCATCCTCAGCCTCCTCAAAACAAATACGGGGTACGCCTCAGTCGCCACAAATGCCGAGAAGTGTTGGCCGGCCCTGTAATCATCCCAGGTCACAGATCTGTCACTCGGGTGCATCATATCGCCGGGAGGCTCCACCGGTGTCCTCAAAGGCGAGTTCACGCCATGCTGGCGCGTCACCCTCTCTCCCAGATAATATGCATCGCAGGTCAGACCTCTCAGAATCCTCCGCTGCACAGTCCAAATCTCAGCGCCCTTCAGCTGCGCCACCTCGAAGCGATCCCAGGGGAAGAATATCATCCCCTCATCTGTCTCGGCCTCCGTCAAAGGAAGGCAATCCGCGTACCTGAGAGTCGTACGCCCCCTGGAGCTTATCTTCTCCCGGGCATGCTTGGACCAAGAATGCATGGCCGGATACGCCCCGACGTACTCCGCCGGCTGTCGCCACATCGTGACGTGGAAAAACTCCAACGCCCATACCTGCGAAAGGTAAAAATCAAATCAATCCAGTGCAAAGAAAAGTGTGTGCTCAAAAAAAAATAGAAGGAGGGGAAAGCAAAAAGAGAGCTTATACCTCCAGGGCAAACTCAAAGCAAGATAGGAGCTCACAGCCTTCCAGTACCTATCAAGAGCAAAGTAAAGCTCTGCCAGCCCGGCCTCTCCCCAAGAGATATCTCCGACCGTCTCCATGTCCTCCAAGGACCTCAACAAGGCAAAGACTGCCGTCCCCTCAGCATGTCCAAAGAGCGTGCTCGAAAAGGCAAACCACAAGAAGGCCCTAGCGATCTGCTCAGCGCCTATCCTCTCCTCCTCGGCCTCGTAGCTCACGATGGTCTCCACAATCTTACCGTAGACCACGGCATACTCCATCCCCATCCCCTTTTTGGGAATAGGGGAAAATCCCAAAAGAAACTGCAAGTCCGCGTCGCTGTAGCCGTCTCGCCACTCAATGCTGCGTCCATTAAAGGACAAGCCCGTGATCGCAGCATAATCGGAGGGCGTAACCGTAGCCTCGCCCCAGAAGAAGTGAAAGGTGTGGGTCGCGTCCCACCAATGCTGCGCCAAAGCAAACATCAGGCCCTTGCTCTTAGGGAACTTGACCAGCCCCCTCAAGCACTCAACGAACTCCCAAAGCCCCGTCTCAACAACAATCTGTCTCGGACTCGGCAAAGCTCCTCGGCCCACATCCGGAAGCCGATCCCACAGGTCAACTACGGACTCCACTGATCCTCGAGTCTTCATTTTGTTCAGCTGCTCCGTCACAAAACGGTTTCCGCCCTGCAAAAAAAGAAAAGAGAGAGAAAATGTCAAAAAAATTGCATTTGCATTTGCACAAAAAAAAAAGCATACACATGCATTAAAAAAAAATTTCGGCAAAGATAACGGCGTGCAATAGACATAGCCCCATTTTTCTCACAGAAAAGACAGTTTTCAGCAAATCCCATTCAACAATTTTCAATAAAAAAAAAATGCATACATGCATATCCTACAAGAAGTTGACGGAAATAAAACTCCGTCCCATTTTCAAAAAAAAAAAAATGCATACATGCATATCATCCATCTTACATGCAACGGGAGGAAAAATCCGTCCCACTTTTCAAAAAAAAAAATCCTAAACATACATACATCTCATATTGGCAAAATGCCCATTCTTTCCAAACAAAATGCATGCATTGCATCATTCATCAATATCAATATTCAATTTCAAAAAAAAAAAAAATCATCATCACAATTTTCGAATTTTCAACATGCAATATTCAAATTTCAAAAAAAAAATCAATCAAAGTCACAATTCATAATTTTCGAATTTACAAAAAAAAATGGCGAAAAGGCCAATTCTTTCTCCAAGCAAAATGCATATTTTGGGATACCCACATAATCATTGCAACATGCAAAGCATCAAAATCAAGATTCAAAGCCAAGAACATCAATCATTCGAATTTTCAAAAAAAAAATTCAAAAATCACCCAAAATTCAAATTTCAAACAAGAAATCAACAAAGGGAATGAAAAGATTCGAAGTATACCGTTCGGAGACTCGGATCAGAGGCCCAATGTTGCCAAGCATCGGGGTAGGGCTCCTCCGCAATCGATTGCGAAAGAGTATAATGCCTCCTCATCCGGACGAGCTCCAATCGTCTCTCCGCCACCGGGCCACGTCCTTGGCCTTGAAAAGCACCTTCCCCGTGTTCCATTGCTCGAAAATCGAAGAAAATCGGAAGATTTCGAAGCTTTTTTGCCCAACAATGGCGGTTTTTCTGAGTTTTCTCTCTTCTCTCGTAATTCAGTAAAACAGACTGGAAGGAGAAAGGGGCGGCCCTCATTTAAAAACCCCTGGAACACGCTCCTATCCGCGCGGATAGGATTGTCAGGGTCAAAATGACCCTTTTGCCCCTTAAAATTCCAGGACTCTGCAATTCAGTCCCCAACTTGACAGAGTTAACCAAAGTTAACCAAAGTCAGCCCCTTATCAAGAAAATCCTCCCCCGGCAGTAAAACGTAAGACCGATCTCCCCGAGAAAGATAACGGATCCCGTATCTTTCATCAAAATCATCAAACGGCAGTCAAACGTAAGACCGATCTCCCCGAGAAAGATAACGGATCCCGTATCTTTCATCAAAATCCTTCCCGGCAGTAAAACGTAAGACCGAGTGCCCCGAGAAAGATAACGAGATCTCGTATCTTTCATCAAAATCCTTCCCCTAGCCAAACGTAAGACCGATCTCCCCGAGAAAGATAACGAGATCCCGTATCTTTCATCAAAATCATCAAACGGCAGTCAAACGTAAGACCGATCTCCCCGAGAAAGATAACGAGATCCCGTATCTTTCATCAAAATAATCAAACGACAGTCAAACGTAAGACCGATCTCCCCGAGAAAGATAACGAGATCCCGTATCTTTCATCAAAATCATCAAACGGCAGTCAAACGTAAGACCGATCTCCCCGAGAAAGATAACGAGATCCCGTATCTTTCATCAAAATCATCAAACGGCAGTCAAACGTAAGACCGATCTTCCTGAGAAAGATAACGAAATCTCGTATCTTTCATCAAAATCCTTCCCGGCAGTCAAACGTAAGACCGAGTGCCCCGAGAAAGATAACGAGATCTCGTATCTTTCATCAAAATCATCCCCCGGCAGTCAAACGTAAGACCGATCTCCCTGAGAAAGATAACGAGATCCCGTATCTTTCATCAAAATCCTTCGGCAGTCAAACGTAAGACCGATCTTCCCCGAGAAAGATAACGAAATCTCGTATCTTTCATCAAAATCATCCCCCGACAGTCAAACGTAAGACCGATCTTCCCCGAGAAAGATAACGAGATCTCGTATCTTTCATCAAAATCCTTCCCGGCAGTCAAATGTAAGACCGATTTCCCCGAGAAAGATAACGAGATCCCGTATCTTTCATAGAAATCTTCCCCGGCAGTCAAACGTAAGACCGATTTCCCAGACAAATACGTCCAATTTTTTCCCAGCAAAGGCTAACAAAATCCCCAGCAAAGTTAACGGAATCCCAAAAGCCAACGGAATCTCGAGTAGAACTCGAACTACGAAAGGGCTTGATTCCCACTAGGGATACGTAGGTAGCCTATCATTAGGTCCAGCCCCTCGACCAAAATGGTCACCCTCTCCTTCGGCAGCAGACGAAGTCCACCGAAAGGCCATTTTCAAATTAAGGTCCGAGGCGCCTAAAAAACCATCATCATCAAGGTTCGAGGCACCTAAAGCGCCATCTCCAAGGTCCGAGGCACCTAAAGCGCCATCTCCAAGGTTCGAGGCACCTAAAACGCCATCTCCTAGGTTCGAGGCACCTAAAACGCCATCTCCAAGGTTTGAGGCACCTAAGACGCTATCACTAGGAAAGCGATAAATCGCAATCATCCCCAGCAGAGCGGATAGCCATCAGACCGAAAATGGTCATTCCTATCCCCAGCAGAGCGGATAGCCATCAGACCGAAAATGGTCATCTCTTATCCCCAGCAGAGTTTCTTTCCAGCAACCGACTGCAGAACCCGCTCATCAAGTTCGAGGCACCTAAAACACCATCATCTCCAGGGTCAAAGACCCGAACTATGGCCGGCTTGATTCCCATTCAGGATACGTAGGTAGCCTATCGCTAGGTTCAGCCACCCGATCACTCGATCATCCCGCCAAATATGGAGCCTTACTCTTATCGACGACCCCGCTTCCTTCGAAAGCGCCGTCGCCGAGGGGCTACTGTAAGTGCTCCAATTTGAGCTTGTTAGAATTTTCGTTAGAAAATTAACGAAAGTTATAACATTTCTAACAATTCCTAACAATTACTAACATTTCCTAACAATCCTAACTTTTCTAACAAAGTGAGGGCAAAATGGGCATTGCTATTTAAAGATAAACCTTCAAAGGAATCTAAAAAAGAAAAGGAATTAAGAAAATCCCGAAACAGTAAGTTGAAAAACATTTTCTGCTGGTATTTTTGAATTTTATTCCTTATGTCCAAAGCCTGGAGCAGCATTTAATGAACAGTGCACGCTGAAGGATCCCATCCGCGCGGATAGGTTTGCATCTTTCAGAGGGCTATAAATTGAGCCCTCTAGTCACAAAAATAAGGAGCCACAACACCAATTGCACCGAACCTCTGGCGAAATATAGAGAGAAAACAGTGAGAATTCTTCAAGAATTGTCACCATTTTCTCTCCAATCTTTCCCAACTCACACTCATCCACTCACTCTCATATTTAAGCCTTAAACACTCATACACTCAAGCCAAAAACTCAAGAACACAAAGAAGATAGGTATAACCTCCCTCTTCTTACCCTAAATCTCTCATCCATGCATGCATTTGCAAACTACAAAATGTAGTTCTTTCATCTTCTTGCTTTAGATCTAAGAAGATCACCATGGAAGACCATCTCCATGGATGATCTTCTACAAAGATCAAAATTATTTTCAAGTTCTCTTACTTTCTTGCAAAGAAAACTCATTTTCAAAACCCTAAAAATCATTTTCAAGCATCAAATCTCATTTTCAAAGGATAAAAATCCCCTTCCCAAGCAAATGAAATGCTTAGTCCTAATGTACCCCAAGGATGGTTTGGTATAGTTGATTCACCACTAAAATGTCAAGTGATCACTAACCAAAACCTAGGGAAATGGGGACAAGCATGGATGCAAAACCCCCCTTAAAATCATATTTTCTTTCTTGAGAAGTTGCTGTCCAGTAGCAATTTTCTCAGACCTCAGTCCATGGTATAATTTTTTGGACACAGATAAATGTGGAATTTGGTGTTGACTACAAAACACTTTTTGTAGCCAACATCCAGATCTTTCCATACATATTTTTACTTTATTTTTTGGGTGAGTAAAACTCCTCTTTTCAAATTTTCTTTCAGAGGCTAGTTCATCAGCTTCTGGGAATCCAGATCTCATATCTGAGGTTTCCAGAAGGTTTTGACCCCTCAAATCTTATCCAAAATGGAAAATTCCTTCGCACAAATCTTATTTAAGGTGTCTGAAACAACTTTCATTCTCTGAGTTTATCCATATTATGAAGTTTTAAGACCCTTGAATCCATTTCAAAATCAAAGGTCCACTGCCTTTTTCATTCTGGCAGAAGTGGCTCTCAACTTCAAAAGGTCTTTTGAGTACCAAATCTCAATCCAAAAATCTTCCAAAAAATCATGGGATCAGTTTAAAGTCTTAAAAAGATATCCCAATTTTTACTTTTCTGAGTTTCAAATTATTTTGGCCAAAACATACACACACACACACACAAATGATTTTCAGCTTGGAAGACTCGTTTTACGAGGCATTCCGGGTGCACACTAACGTCCTTCCCGGCGTGTAACATGACCTCCGAACCCAAATTTCTGATCTCAGGCTTTTTTCAAAGTTTTGGCCCTTAAAACAAAAATGGCGTGGCGACTCCGTTCTTTTTTCCGGGTTTTATTTGGTTTTTTTCAAAGAAACTACGAAAAATCGAATTTCCTTCCCGCGAGAAATGGCGACACATCATCACAACACCCCCATTATCATTATCCTCCACTAAACTTGTATGAGAACTAGTATTAGTAATTTGTTGCACACCAGAAGAAGGTATCGACAAATCAGATTGGTTGGGACTAAAAGGTTCATCATAGATTGGAATGGAGGCTGGAAGTGAAGGAGGAGTGACATCAGTAATAAAAGTTGGTGTTTGGGTGGCAAAATGAAAAACATCCTCATGAAATTTGACATCTCTAGATATGAAAATATCATGAGTTTCAATATCAAAAAGGCGCCATCCTTTCTTGCCGTGGGGATATCCAAGAAAGATGCATTTTCTACTTCGAGCGACAAATTTATAGCGAGGTTTAGGCTGAGGGTGAGCATAACATAAGCACCCAAATACTCGCAGATGGTTATAACCAGGTGAAGCCTTGAATAATATCTCATGTGGAGTCTTACCATTAAGCAAAGTGGTGGGTGTTCGGTTTATAAGATGTGCAGCAGTGAGAACACACTCCCCCCAAAAAATAAGAGGAAGATTAGCTTGAAATCGTAGGGCTCTAGCTACATTTAGAATGTGTCTATGCTTTCGCTCAACCCGCCCATTTTGTTGTGGAGTGTAAGTGCAAGAAGTTTGATGCAACATTCCCAATTCATGATACAACTTATGTAAGGATTTCTCACTAAACTCAGCTCCATTATCCGTGCGAATTATTTTAACACATTTCTCAAACTGAGTACGTACCATGGCAAGGAAATTTTTAACCACACCAACTATTTCACTCTTTTCGGCCATTAAAAAACACCCAAACTATCTCTACAGAATATTTACATAGAGAATGTTATGGCCATCAGAATATTTACACATCTGCTATCATGCCTACAATATCTCCAATATGATGTTATACAAAGTTAAAAAAATAAAATAAAAATTTGATGTCAAATAATTGATATTACTTTTCTATGCCTTTTAATGATGTCAAACCAAAAAAATCAAGTGTTCTGGATAAGGACCATGTTTGATTCTGTAACTCTTAGCACTATGCTATTTATATTTTTGAAAATTCAGTTATGAACGAAAAATGAACTTATTTTTACATTTTTTATTGATTATAACACCATTATTACTTCTTCCGTTCCGGAGTAAGGTTTTTTTTTTTTTTTTTTTTTTTTTTTTTTTTAAGTAAATGTTGTGAGTATAAAAAACAAAATAAGAGAGAGAAAGTGGTTATAGAGTTTTTGTTTTGAAATTAACAATTGATATAGATAATTCTTTCCCTTCCCCTTCCTCTTCCTAAACTTGAGTCATAATCGTTGTTAATAGAGGTGTTACCAAATTCTGAGGCCTTGGTCTCACTTTATGGACTCCAATCTCCTTCCTAAACTTGAACTCCAAGTTATTCCTTTTCCTATTATAACTCTTATATATCTTTACCTAAATTAGTATTTGACTTGTTTTCAAATAGCTTCTCTCAAACATATGAGTAAGTTTTAGGGAAAATCTATTTCTTCATAAGTTATAAAAAATCCATTTTCATCTTAAAAATATCAAGTTTAGACCTTAAAACATTGAGTTTAGGCCTTAAAATACCTAGAAAATAAAATAGTGAGTTTCAGTAAGTTTAAGCTAGAAAATAAAATAGCAAGTTTAGGCCTTAAAACAGTGAGTTTAGGCTTTAAAACACCAAGTCGATATATTTAAAAACAAGATTTTTTATAACTTATGGAGAAACAGGTTTCTCCCAAAATTTTCTGCAAACATATATATAAAGGACCATACTATGTCAATAAAGCTTTGAGTGGTTTATTCAACTATTTTCTATGTTCTACATGGTATCAAGAGAATAAAAGATCCAATTTACTTCCACCTCCATGCGGTCGAGAGTCTCCTTCTCCCTAATACGGCCGAACAACCCAAAGCCCCTAACCATTCCTATCCACCCAAGCACACCTCCTCCAACTACAATCCTTCACCGTCGACCTTTAACCCCAACTCTTGAAACCCTAGTTCCCATAACCCTCGTCCTTGAGTTCCGTACAAAGGTAGGTGCTAATAGTATCGCACCGACGGCCACTTCTTATTTCATTGTCCTTTCTTTCGCCAATCTACTCCAATACCATGCACGTTCCCCTCACCCGACCCCAATACATCTTCGTCGCCCAACCCCACTCACTACTAGAAAAACGTATTTTAGCGGTGTAATATTCTGTCGCTAGAGTAGCAATTCCGTCGCTAAAGCTCATTCACCGGCGGAGTTATTCCGTCGGTGGTCCGCCACTGACATCCCGTCGCAACGGTCCGGCAGACCATTTTCTGCCGGTGTACATCGACGGAAATCGTATTCCGCCAGTGTTCACTGGTGGAAATTTCCGTCCCTGAGTTAATTTATTTTAACTAAATTATAATTTCAGCGACGGAATATTCCGCCGATGAACACTGGCGGAAATTAACTCAGCGACGGAAATTTCCGCCACTGCGTTAATTTATTTTAATTAAATTTTTATTTCAACGGCGGAATATTCCGTCGCTGAAATTAGAATTTTTATTAAAATATAATAATTCATTGGCGGAAATTTCCGCCGCTGATAATGCAGTAAATAAAAAAAATTGTAAATATCAATTATAATTTTTTTTTGTACCTGATATATAACAATTGATACAACTAAAACTATAAATCTAAAAATCAAAGTACAATACCAAATCGGTGGGGAGGGGGGCGGGGGGTGGGGGGAGACTGGAAATCGGGACATCCCAGTACCAAATCGGGGGGAGGGGAGGAGACTTGAAATGGGGAAATCACAAATGTTATTACAAAAAAATATCAAATGGGGGAAAGTGGAAATCGGGACATCACAAATGTTATTACAAGAAAGTATAAAATAGTATAAAATCGGGACATCACAAAATCAACTCGGTGGGGGAGGGTTTGGGGGCTGGGGTAGGGAGACTGGAAAAGGCTCTTCACAATACTGTCAGATGAAGTGGAGCGGGTACTCGAGTGCATGTGGAAATTCCCCTGTTGGTGCAGATTCTGCATCTGGGCCATCATCATCGCAAATCGACGATCCGTCTTCTCCCGAAACTGTGCAACCTGTGCTTGAGCCTCCGCTGCATTTGCCTGAGCCTCCGCAGTCTTTGCCTGAGCCTCCGCAACCTGTGCCCTAGCCTCCGCAGCCACGCATCTCTCCTCAGCCAAGCTTGCCTCCAGAGAGTCGATCCTCGAAGCATACTGAGGATCGGGCCTGAAAACATTCGCGCGACGGCTGGTCGACAACGATGGGCATTGAAGCCCGCGATCCCCCATCCCTAACACTGGTCTCCTCTCTTTGGATGTCCATTCGAGGTGACCGCTTGCCAAACTTCAGGCACGAATGGAACGGGCTGGCCAGGAGGAGTACCTTCGAAAGCAACGACGGCTTGATATGTATTATGTCAAAATAAAATAAACAAATATAATCATATACACAATATACATAAATAAATTTACATATTCAAAATCAAGTCATTTTATGATAGTACTTACAAAGGCCAATGCAGATCGAACATGGCCCCGATGTCAGTTTTTGGATGTGTTCGTTAGCACGCATGTTAGAACTCCTAAATTGGCTGATCAACCTCCGCAGTGGGTTGATGATCATATACACAATATACATAAATAAATTTATTTAAAATCAAGTCATTTTATGATAGTTTACTTACAAAGGCCAACACAGATCGATCATCAACCCACTGCGGAGGTTGATCGGCAGATGTAGGAGTTCTAACATGCGTGCTAACGAACCAACCAAAAAACCGACATCGGGGCCATGTTCCCTTTCCTATAATCATTAAAACAAACAAATATAATCATATGTTTAAACTGCTTGGTTTGTTTTACATAGATAATTCATATATATAGGAGGATATGTGTCCCTTTTATAAGAAGCTACTAGATTCACCTTCGCTATCTATCTTGCCACAATGTGCGCTTACTATATTATAGAGTCGACACTAAGGTTATTCATGTATTTCTTATCATTTACACTAATACCCACCATCAACGTGCATACAACTGTCACTTCTTATTTCGATTGTTCGATTGCTTGATTGGGTATCAAAAGTTAGTATGCCTATAAAATATTAATCTAGGTCTCCCACTTTATTAGATGCAGGCAGTCATCTTTATAGATCCATATAATATAAACCAGTTGTGTAAAAGTAATATAACATGATTAAATCCAGCAAACTTCAAATCTACCAAAGACATATATCTAATTAAACGAATGAAGAGCATGAAAAACAAAACATCAATTTAGAATCGGCTTATTGAGTACTTAATCGCAACTAAAACAAAACAAGTATGTTTCTCCCAAATCGAACAATTAATAACTCAGTAGTATTCCAAATATTTCAAATCTACCATGTGTGTCACTTTTTCTTTAGCCATAAATATTTCAACAAGTTAAAATGGGAGTTGCAAGTAAAAACCTCTAAGCTAATTTGCTAATCTGATAGTTAATAACCTAAAGCATTCACAATACATCTAAATACACTAAAAATATTAAAATATAAAACTTTAGGTCGTAATGATAATCTGCCACAACCTAGGGTACATACAAAGCTAAATATAAAACTATATGCTCGTACGAGATGCCTCAAAGTACATTCCATTCCAGGTAATCTTAGGCTAAATTACAATGTACAGCAGTTACTAATAATACAGAAAGAAATTGACATTGTAACAAATCAATTAAACACCAGATTGCTACTCCAACAAAAACATTAAAAGTTTGCTTGCTTCAATATCATAATCAATCAACGTATTTTTCATTTTTGAGAAAATCAAAATAGTGATTGACAACATTAACGTAGAGAATCAAAGAATCAATCAATGGATAAACTGAGAAAGGGAGATGAATCGAAAGTTGGGATGAGCAACTGGATAACCTTTCACTGTTAGTCTGATTGGCGGAGAGCTGTTGGCTGAAATCTAGGGTTTCGGCTTGCGGCCATGTCTTATACTGAGATGTTGGTACGTGGAGATGCTGAGAGAGTAGAGAAGAACACGATAGCAGCAGCTAGTGATGGTGGAGAGGGTGGACGGCGCAGCTTCGAGATGGTGTGGAGAGGGTGGACGACGGCAGCTAGGGAAGAGAAAGAGATGAGAGATCGTAAGGAGAGAGATATTTTTTAGGTCGTAAACGATATTGGGGAGGGTTAATTTGTATTTATATTTAACCTCAGCGACGGAACTATTTAGCGGCGGAATTGAATTCCGTCGGTAGAATTAACTATCACTGACGGAATAATTCCGCCGCTGGTTATTACGAAATCACGGGGATTGATGACTTGGCTCTGTGCACCGACAGAAATGGTATTCCGCCGGTGGTAATTTTAATTTAATTAATATCAGTATTTTTATTTATATAAAACATAAAAATTATTTTAAATAAAACATAACAAATTACTTAAAAAAATATAAGTCAATAAATATTATTTTTGAAAAATAAATAAATCATAAATAAAAATAAAAATAAAAATAAAATAGAGCTAAACAAATAAAAAATAAATAAATTAACACCGACGGAATTATTCCGCCGTTACTACCACCACTACTACCACCACCACCACCAACACCACCACTATACTACCACTACTACCACCACATACTACCACTACCACCATTACTATCGCTACTACTACTACTACCACCACCACTACGTACCACTACCACCACTATTACTACCACCTCTACCACCACTACTACCACTACCACCACTACTACTACCACTACTACCACTACCACTATACTACCACCAGCATGCACCACTACCTCTATATCCTAACCTAAACCCTAAATCCTAAATCTCAAATCTCATATACTTGATAATTTGGGCAATTATGTGGATCGTAATTAATATGGGACAGATTTTGGCCTTTTGATTTGCTGCAAATTTGTGTTTGCTGATGTGCATGGCCATGCCCATTTGCTTACTCGGCCGTGCAGCTTATAGATTTTCAGCATGGAATTTCTGTCCATTTGGAGCGTCCGCTCCCATTGTGATAGAGCGTCCGCTCCTATGCGGATTGGGCCTAGGTGGTTTGGGCTGGAAGTTTGGGCCTGGGTCAAAGGGGTTTGGCCTTTTGGAGTGGGTTAGTTGGTGGTTGTTTGGGTCAAGGGTGCTGATTGGGCCAAGGAGGATTGGGCATTCAGTTGGGTTATTTAGATTACATTTAATCTTTGGGGTAGATTGGTCTAGTTTTAATTACGGTAGATTTAGAGTTGGGCATTTTAATTCCCACTCATTGTTGTAATTTTTTCTTACATCAATAAAAGCTTCCAGGTGATTTCCTGATTCTTCTAAAAAAAAAATCCTAAACCCTAAATTCTATACTTATACCCCTAAACCCTAAATCATAACTCTAAACCTTAAACCCTAAATCTCAAATCTCATATACTTATACTCCAACCTCTAAACCCTAAATCATATACTTATACCCCGATCTCTAAACCTTAAACAAATGAAAGTATATAGAAGAAAAGAGGGACGGGACGGACTACCCTATATTTATTATTTTTATTTTTTATTCACTAGAAAATAATATTTTAGACTTTGTTAATTAGTGATTTTTTTTTTACAAAAAGGTATATAAAAAGATAGAAAAAATTAAATAAATGAAAGTATATAGAAGAAAAGAGGGACGGACTACCCTATATTTTTTTTAATTTTTTATTGACTAGAAAATAATATTTTAGACTTTGTTAATTAGTGGTTTTTTTTAAAAAAAAATATTAAAAACAAAATTAAATTATCACCGACGGAAATAATTCCGTCGCTGATAAATTAAAAAAAATTAAAAACAAAATTAAATTATCACCGAAGGAATCATTCCACCGCTGAAAAATTAAAAAAATTAAAAACAAAATTAAATTATCACTGACGAAATAATTTCGTTGCTGATAAATAAAAAAAAAAAAATTAAAATCAAAATTAAATTATCACCAACGGAATAATTCTGCCGCTGATAAATCTAAAAAAAATTAAATTAACACCGGCGAAATTTTCTGCCGCTGATAAATTAAAAAAATTAGAAAATATTAAATTACACCGACGGATAAATTCCGCTGCTGATAAAAGCAATTGCGACGAAAAATTTCGTCGGTAATGTCAAGACCAGTCAAACACACATTAGTGGCGTTATTGAAACGAATATTCGACGAATATTCGTTTTTAGTGACGGAATATATCGGCGGAATTAAATTCCGTCGGTAATTTCGGCGCCAAATTTATTCCGTCGCTATAGCATCATTTTCGCCACTATATAGTGACGGAATAATTTCGCCGCTGGGTATTCCGTCGGTAAAGACCCAGTTTCTAGTAGTGACTCGTCCGCCTTACCATGTCTCTCAACCACACATCCTAGTGCCAATGCCGCATCCACCAACCATCCTCCCTCACCCGGATGGCTTCTCTATAATGGGGCCACTCACCATGCCACCAACGACCTTAACAACCTAGCTCTTCACTCTCCCCACGATGGTACCGAGGAACTCCTCATTGGCGATGGCTCGGGTCTCACCATCTTAAATATTGATTCTACTTCTTCTGCATCTCTACACCTTAATCATGTTCTTCATGTCCCTAATGTCTCTCGTAACATTATTTCAATCTCTAAATTTTGTCTTCACAATAACGACTTTATCACCTTCTCACCTACCTCTTTTGTTGTGAAAGATCTCCGTACAGGCACAACTCTTTTCCAAGGAAAATCTAAATTCGGTATCTATGAATGACATCCTATATCCCCCACTGTTCATGCCTTAACCCCCTCCTCAAAAATCAATTGGCATCATAGACTAGGCCATCATTCCTATTCAATTTTACGTCACCTTGGTACTACTTTTCAACTTAGATATTCCTCGTTCTTCTACTTTCAATTGTAATTCATGTGATTGTAATAAAAGCCACATGTTACCATTTTATGAAAAGTATATCTCCTCTTATGGTCCTCTAGATGTTCTTTACAATAATATTTGGACATCCCCTCTCTTATCTTATTCTGGCTATAAATACTATATTATATTTGTTGATCACTACTCTAAATACACTTGATTTTATTGTCTCAAACACAAAAACGATGCCACAAAAGTCTTCTCCAATTTTAAATCCCTCGTGGAAAAGTATTTTCGTCGTCCAATAATCACCATCTTTAGGGATAACAGTGTTGAATACATTAGCCTCCGTCCTCACCTAACCTCCTTGGAATTAATCACTTAACCTCTCCACCTCACACCCCTGAACACAATGGCTACTTTGAACGACATCACTGTCACATTGTGGAAACGGGCCTCTCTCTTCTCACCCACTCCAATATGCTACGCAAGTTTTGGCCTTTTTCTTTTGTCACAGCTTGCTACCTCATAAATCGCATACCCACTCCAACTCTCAATATCCAATCTCCTTTACTAAAACTCTTTGAAAACCACCAAACTATCTCAAACTCCATAGCTTTGGATGCTTATGTTATCCTTGGCTTCGTCCCTATACTACACACAAACTTGATCTAAAGTCGTCCCCATGTGTCTTTATAGGGTACTCAACCACTCAAAGTTCCTACTACTGTCTCGATCCCAAAACCTACAAAATCTATGTGTCATGCCATGTAAAATTTGTGGAACATGATTTTCCTTTCTCCTCAATCCTTAAAAACTAACCCACCCCCTTATCTAGAAATATGGAAGAATGGTGCACCATTCGCCTTCCCGTCATCACCACTTCGCTCATACATTCGATCGAGCCTCACTCCCCTTCGACCAACCCTCCTTCACCACCCTCGACTCCTTCGCCAACCTCCTCCACCTCGTCCTCCCTTACTCTGCCCACTGCCCAACAAACCTCACCACCACCACCACCACCACCACCGCCACTATGTTACAAAGGCCCTCTTACCCACCTAAAAAATAACATCCGTAAACCCATCAATAAACTCAACCTCCATGCCTCTCTCAAAAACCAAGCCCTAGAGCCAACCATCTATACCCAAACACTCAAAATTCTCGTGTGGCACTCGGCCATGCAATTCGAGTATGTGACTTGATAAAAAATCACATATGGGATTTGGTTTCTCCCTCTCCCTCTCAAAATCCAATTGGATGCAAATGGATCTATCATACTAAATACAACCTGGACGGATCCATTGATCACCACAAAACACATCTCTTTGCAAAGAGGTTTCATCAACGCTCTGGTCTAGATTATTCAGAAATCTTCAGCCCTGTTATCAAACCCGTTACTATCAGAACCATTCTCTCTCTTGCAGTCACTAATGGCTGGTCTCTTCGCCAAGTTTATATTAATAATGCTTTTCTTCAAAGATCTCTCACTGAAGATGTCTACATGTTACAACCTACTAGATTTGTTGATTGAACTCATCCTTCACATGTTTGCGAACTCCGCCATCCTCTTTATGGTCATAAACAATCACCTCATGCATAGTATAATGAACTTAAACGTTATCTCCCGTTCATCGGCTTCACAACTATATATTTGATGCTTTTCTCTTCACTCTTCCCTGACTTCAAGGTATCATTCTTCAAGGGGCATGATATAGATAAACCAATCTCCTTCCTAAACTTGGACTCCAAGTTCTTTTCCTATTAGAACTCTTGTAATTTTTACATAAATTAGTCTTTGATTTGTTTCAAAATAGCTTCTTTTAAACATGTTACATGTATATAAATGATCATACTATGTCAATAAAATTTTGAGAGTTTTATTCAATTATTCTAGATGTTAAACAGGTGAGTCTAATAATCTATTTTAGATAATAAAACAAGTAAATTTTTTAGTATGAGACAGAATAAAAAGAAATGATATAAATTTACCATGGGAGGGGGAGGAAATTTATGAAATGTAGTTACTCTATTATAAAAATCTGAATTGGCTATACAATTAGACTGCAGACCCCGTTCCCTCCTAATCTCTAACCCACCACTCATGTATCCAGCACATCAATAACTTCAAAAATAATTCTGATTAGTTGCAAGACAATGATTATCTAAATAAATTATGTTCATGTTTGTCAATTGTCATTAAGCAAATTTTTGGCCTTTCGGGGGCAAATATCAATTAAGACTATCAACATTATGTTTGACTAAATTGGTTCTAATCCATAACTAATCTAGGAAAAATGCTCCATAAATTCTAATAAAATATCATAATTTCTCATAAATTCTTTCCTATATATTATTATTCATGTATGATTCTGTAAAATACTGCATCAAATGAAAGTGTATAATAATGCAAAGCTGAATATAATATTGCATGAACGGTGGCAGACGACTACCTATTTTCGGCGACCGACGACCTGTTTCCGATAGCTGTGGGTGGCCGGTGGCCGACAACGATGGTGGCAGGCGTCAGTATTATTGATAATACTTTATTATAATTTTTAATCAATTCATATTGCATACAATATAATATATTAATAAATAAGAATTTGTGGAACATTTTAATCTAACAGAAACTTAAGAAGAAGTGTTTTGTTCAAAAGAAAATTATGAATCAAATTCCAAATAATCTACGTAAAAAATATTATACATTCGTACTAACCACGATTAATTTATATTACACTCTCTATCCCTATGCCTATGCCTATGCCTATGCCTATGCCTTTGCCTATCCCTATGTCCTATTGAATAGTTTTTTCCAAAATATTTTGTTTACCATTTTTGTTTTTTATAGTTCATTTACAAATTTTGAAAGTAAATAACAAAAATATTTATATATTTTCTCCATTTCTAAATGTTTGTTCCATTTGATTTTTTAGTTTGATTTTTTAGTTGAACTTTGACCACAAATATATGACAATTTAATTATGTTCATGAAATTCTAAAAATTTCTATTGACTTACCATTAATAATATTATCAACAACAACTTTTAAAATTTCATGAATATGATTAAATTGTCATATACTCTCTCCGTCCCACTATAGTTGACACCCAAGGGGTGGGTTCAAAAACCAAGAAAAAAGAATAAAATAAAAAAAATGTGTGGTGAAAAATGAAGAGAGAGAATGAGTGGGGTAAATAGTAGTGTTGGTTGAATAAATATGTGGTAGAAAATGAAGAGAGAGAATGAGTGGTGGGGTAGAGTGAATATAAAAATATAAAAACTTGGTTATTTTTGGAAGGTGTCAAGTATAGTGGGACGGCCCAAAATGGAAAGAAGTGTCAAGTATAGTGGGACAGAGGGAGTATTTGTAATCAAAGTTCAACTAAAAAATTAAATGAGACAAACATTTAGAGAAAAGGAAGAAAGTATGTTTTTAACTATTTTTTTTTAATGTAATACTTGAATATAAAATGATCATTCATTTTGTGACTGAGAGTACTTAATTACATTTATCATTAATAATATACACCAGCACGGCATTAGCTAGCTAGCTAGCAATATAAATATTTAATACAAAGGAGATTATATATATAATTAATAACTTTGACCACTAGAGGTGCTCCTCCTTTTAGCCGGAAAAACATGGTGGAAACCGCCTTGAGCCGCCACATGCCACTCTTCCACCGCCCCATCAAAGTGAATACCGGATGAGGTATCATTGAAGAAGGAATTATTCGAGAAGGTTTCTGAAAGTTCCCTGCATATTGGTGGTGGCTTGGTTTTCCGGCGGCCAGCACCGACGGGGACATTCCTGAGGGCCCCACCGGCGGTCCAATATCTTTGACATCCCTTGCAAAAGTGTCTAGGTTGATTAACATTGTAGTTATTGAAGTAACAAAATTTTGTTTCCATGCTTTTGCACCTAGGGCATGGTATAATTTTTTCTGGCCTTTTTTCTAGTAGGGTTTCTTCGCCTTCGTCGTTGTGTTGGGATTTGTTTGGAAGCTCATCTTTTATATCTTTGAATTCTTGGATCGTGATCGTTTTTCCGAATAGCTTGATTCCTGGGGAAGTTTGACCATGGTGGACGTCCGCCATGACAAGTCTAGAGGTTTTGAATAGCTAGTATGTTTCAAGAGATGCTAGTCTCATATGTTTGTGTGTGTGTGTGAGAGAGAGAGAGAGAGAAAGAGAGAGAGAGAGAAGCTTAAAGAAGGAAAGAAAGATCATGTTAGGGAAGAGAGGAAGAAAGACTTACATATATAGGAGAGAAAATGTTCATGTTTGTTGCAAGAAATGACACTTTTACATATATAGATATAGAAAGCGTAGAAAAAGTAATTACTTTAATTAGTAGTGCCGACATGTTAATTAAAGATTTTTTTTTTCTTTTTGAAAGGAAGATATTTAAAAAAAAAGAGATGTGCATGTATATATATATATATATATATATATATATATATATATATATATATATATATATATCTTCTTCCTACCAAAAAGATTATCTTATATTTTGGCTTGTTTTAAAAGAATTATCAAAAAAGCAAAAAACAAAAAATGTAACAAAAAGAAACTACAAACAAATAAAACCCTAATCATAAAAAATATTTTTATAAATAAATCAATCTTGTTAAAAGGAAAATTTATCTTTTTCATCTGAATCCAAAACTTCACATGTATTTAATAAAAAATAATCAGAGGAATTTGAAATTATCACGTCAATAAATTTGATGTTCTCCCAATAATTGAGATTGAATCACATTTTTCACTTGACGAGTTAAATTGATCAATACTCCCTCCGTCCCATAGAACATTACACGTTTACTATTGAGAACGAAAAATAAGGAATAATGTTATTAAAGTAGGTGTTGTGAGTGGGAGGAGAGAGAATGAATGGAGAGAATAGTAAATTATAATGGTGTTGTGAGTATTAAAATAATGTAGGAGAGAGAATGAGTGGAGAGAATAGTGATTTAAGGTTTCCTTTTTAGGAAAGTGGGACTTTAAAGAGGAACGCCCAAAATAGCAAAAGGGGTAATATTCTATGGGACGGAGGGAGTATGTGTATTTCATATTCATTCAATTTATCTCGATAATCCATTTTATAAAATGAAAAATATAACCAAATTCCAACCATTAAAACCATGAGAGCAACATTTTTCTTGTGATATAGCATTTTAAATCATAGTCGGTCAGACTAACTGATGGCTTTAAAAAAAAAATTTAATGCGCATGCAGATCAAAGGCATAATAACCTTCAATAGATAATAAACATCGATAGGCAATATTACATGTATCACTTTTATTAATCACATTATTACACGATACAATTTGATACACTAAAGTGATCCAACTAAAGTGATCCAAATGATCTAATCACCCCCAACATGCAATGATCCCGATTAATTCTCAAACAAATCAGATTAATTCTCAATCAAATCAGCCGCCCCTAAAATGGGGGTAAGGAGAAACATTTTAATAACCCTCAATAATTATATATTATTAATAAATTAATAATAATAAAATAATATATTCGAGTACAGTTTAATTGCACTTTGTATTACTGGGTGTATGTGTGTGTGAGAGAGGAGAGGGGAGAGGGGAGGAAATGAAAGCAAAAGGTAGAACATTTTTATTTATTTTTTTACAATTGTGGTAGTTTAGATTTAGATGTGCTTTATATCCCAAAAAAAGAAAGAAAAGTAGAGAGAGAGAGAGAGGGGCCAAGGATAATGAACCCAAAAGGCTCTATCTAATAGGGAGAGCAAAAGTGAAAGATGAACTTTTTGTCCACATCATGATCAACACGCCGTCATCTACTGTTTGTTTGGGAATACTCTCTCAGTTTCATTTCATTTCATGGTTCACACTTTTTTAAATTATGTAAATTAAGAAAATAGGTGAAAAGAAAAAATATTATGAGTATAAAAGTAAAATAAAAGAAAAAATGAGTGGAGAAAATAGTAAATTTGAAAAATATTGTAAGTATAATAGTAAAATAGAAGAGAGAATTAGTAAGTGAAATAGTAAAAATTCTTTGATATTTTAGAAAATGTGAAGCTTTTAACGAGATATTCATTTTGACAAAAAGTGAAGCTTGAAATGAGACAGAGAGAGTATATAATCATGCATTTTGGATTTATTATTTTCAAAGTTATAAAATCCAACTTAAAATATTCAAGATTAATTTTCAAATTCATTTAACGGCCTCTAAAAATCCAACCAAAAATATATTGACTAAACTACCCTTCACAAAATTTAATCATTCACATTTAAAACACAGTGACATTCTAAATCATTGTATTTTGTGCAATATTCAATATTAATCATAACAAAAACTCATTACCCAATTTCTTTTTTCTACTTTACTTTTTTATGATGACAAAAACGTTCGTATCAGTCCAAATCTATTGGCAGGTGTAGGCATCCCATTCTGAATCAATAATTCATGATTACACTACTCTTCGTCTCTCTTTTGTGTTTTGATGAAAGCATATTAGTTTCGTCATGTTTCGTTAAGTTTCTAACTAACCTCATTAGTTTTGGGACCTAACTGACTAACGGAATAACTGAAGAGGACAAAATGGTCAATTGACTAGTTGTCCCGCGCGGAACAAGCGTGTCTCGCGCGAGACAACCCCTCTGCAGGATGTGCAGAATCACTTTCCTTCTCTGTTTCAACCTCTTTTTTTGATAAATCTTATCCAATCCGGGTATTCAATGATATTTGAGTTCTGGATGCTTCCATGGGAGGTATCCCAATCCACCTTCACCTCTTAAAACCCCTATAAATACTTGATGACTTTCAGTATTTCAGAGGTCCCCGATTCCTAATCGAAAACACACAACACACACACAATTTGTTGGTTTCTTTACATGAAAGACTCCTATAAATCACTCTAAATAAACTCCCAAATTCGCTCATCAATTCTGTTGATCGACGAACATCAAGGTTCAAGCCTAAAATCAAGGCGAAGCTCTGTCCAAATAGTTTCTCGATCGAGAAGACACCTTAGAACCACGTTCTAAACCAACAACTCCTTAAACACATGATAAACTCCTTTTACTTTCTTCTTCTCAACCTCTCTATTGGCTTTTAGAGTAGTGTAATCCTATCAAAAGGATTAGCCTAGACTCCCTTCAATCCATGGAGGTGATCTCGAAGCATACAATTTGACATTCCTAATTAAGAAATTAATTAGGATTTGCTTATTGTTAGATTGATAATACTCGATTGGTAAGATCGATCTCCGGATTGGGTGGAATGGGTGCTCCTCGACCTTCCCATTCCATAAATTAACCCCCGAACCCAAATCATCAAAAGGTTTTTCTTATTGTTTTCCTAAATAAATGATAAGTGGCGACTCTGTTATTCAATAAAAATATCAACACTACAGCAGGTTGTACTTTATGTTTAAATAGTTTGAAAAAGAATAACAAACTCGTAAAATAAATCGTAGCTTTACCAGGGAATGCCCTACGACGTGAGAGTAAGTTTTGTGTGATATAGAGAGCAAATCAATTGACAATAGTTGAGAGTCAAAATATGCGTTACCAAAATATATGAATTATGGCTTGTATTTATAGTTGTAGAATGTAGAGTTCATCTTTAAATAGGAAGTTGTGTGAGAGTAGGGTTATAATGTTAATGAGATTATAATTTCCCACAATCCTTGTTTGAGTAGTATTAGAATTGCCTTCTGTACGTATGCCTAGGAGGCATGCTCATCGGCATGTGGTGTTGGTCAACATGTGTGAATGCCGAGTAAGAGGTGAGCAAGGGTAGGGAAGCCTATTCCCCTTGTCATAATAGAAGCCTGTTAGGCGCTGGTCGTCATTTGAATATGCTTTAGTCGGCACCTATGTAGGCCTTGGTCGGCACATACGTAGGCCTTGGTCGGCACCTATGTAGGCCTTCCTCGACACCTACGTAGGCCTTCCTCGGCACCTATGTTGGCCCTAGTCCGTACCTGCGTAGGCCTTCCTCGGCACCTACGTAGGCCTTACTCGGCACCTACGTAGGCCTTGTTAGTGTTATTCCCTAGGCCTATAGTTGATAGACTTATGTGTTGACATTATTTATTATTATATGAGATGCTTATTATTTGATTATTATATATTTTGCATATTTGTCTGTAATAATCTCCGTCCCTAATTATTATGTGAATAATTAGTATAAATGTTAATGGATAATCATATGATGATTATATGCATAGAGATGCACATTAAATTTATGGGTACTTGTTAGAGAACAAGTGACTGAACTTGACATGTATGAGATTTATGTCATGGTCAAATGTCATAATTAAATCTCATAAGGTCACTTCATTTAGTCCCTAGACCTGAGATTATCATGACCTTACATATGATGAAATTCATGTTTGATTTTAGTCAAACGATATCTTAACACGATATTTATAAAGGCTATCTTTGGCATGATCGGATTTATGATGGGAAGGATGATAAGTCAAGATGGAATTTGTCCCTCGAAAGAGAGATGTTTTGCTTGGGCCCTCGATGAGTGATAATGATGAAAGTGTATGGCCATACCCTAATGTGATTGGATTATCATTATATTCGGAATCGAGAAAGCATTGAACAAAGACAAGTTGACGAGGACCATGACTTGTGTTCAATATAACATCGTGAGACAAAGGGAGAAATGGAAGTGTACCATTGGAAACGTGAACTCTTACGTTATATTATTTGGGTAGACATAATGGCTTGCTAGAGTCCGCTTATGTCTTATGAGAGTCGATATGATCGAGCTCATTGCCAACATAATATAATCCTATTGGGTCGCACACAACTAGAATGAATTGATTAAACCATAGAAAGAATGATTGAGAAATTCCTCATCAGCCTTGTCTGGTCGTGCGACACAACTAGGCCATGTGCTTCGTATGGTCGTGCGACATAACAGGTTCTGAGGCGGTTTCACAGACTGGTTTCCTAATTTGATTAGGAAACATATACCATACTAATGTAGTATATATATGAAGGTCTGTCAACCCTAAAAAAATGCTAGCCGAATTTCTGAAAAGAAAATCACAACATATATTCTCAATATTCTTCATAGGTTTAAGAGATCTAGCAATCTTCAAGAAGTCATTCTTGGTTCATTCAAAGGTGTGGATACCGAAAGAGGGTCTTCGCTCGTTCAACGATCAAGGCCTAGAGTTCAAGCAATATGAAGAACGAAGTTTGTGATTCAAAATCACATTATTAAATCGTTCGATAGCTCAAGAACGGAAAGCGTTCAAGGTTGGTTATTTCTATCTCATAGGAATTCAAATTAATTGTATAGAACGGATCCTAGGCTCTTGGGTTTTGTGTTATTAGATGCTTAATTCCGCTGCGCATGGACCCATAAAACCCAACAGGCCTTGGTTGAAGTATATTGATATTTTTGCCTTAGTAATATAGAATCTCTCTACTATGTCCAGGTCGACATAGGTCAATTCTCTGGTCGTCCTAGTGATAGCAATGGATACTTATGTCCAGATCGATATAAGGACTAGACGAGGTGAAAGTGATGATCATAGGTAGGGAAGCCATTCCCTATGTCGTATTTAAGAATTGAGTATATTTTCCATTAGGCTCAATCCATTGGGCTTTGCTCGTTTTATGGCCCATGGTCGTACTCGATTTATGAATCCAGGCGGGGATGTGACAGACCTTACTTAGCTCATGTATTTGGTATTTCAATTTTTTGTTGGAGACAGTCTCCTCCCTTATAACATGTATTTTAGCCATAGGAGGCCTTTCTTCCCTTTTATCATCTTCGTCATCGTCATCTCTTATTCGCTTGTTATCTTTCCTCATAACTTAGCGATCGAGTTTGTCTTCATCCACCTATCTTTAGATCATTCTTTTAAGGGAGATGCAATTCTCCGTGTCATGTCCATGGTCCTTGTGGAATGCACAATACTTGGAATTGTACAGGACATGTTTCCATTTATCACTGAGTGGTCGAGGATCTGGTAGGTTTACCAATTGCTTGATCTCCATAATAGGTTTAGTGAGTGGGGTGAAGACCTCGAATTTTTCAGTAGCCTGAGTCCTATTCTTCCCCTTATAATTACTTCCATTCGAAGCCTGGTTGGTGCTAGTTGCGTCTGCTTCTGGTTTCTCATACCTCTTCTTTCTTTTCTCTTCTACCATATCTATGGTGTAAGCCACATTATATAGATCAAATTTCGACTTAGGCTCCCTTGCAGAGTATATCATCTGCCTTGATGAGGAGGGCCATGAATGATTCAAAGCTTTGCCCATGATCTCGTGCGTTTGTGGTTCCTGCATATTTTTTGAAAGAGGGAATTTTTAGAAGAGGATTGGGAGGCAGATCATTGATTCGCTGGGAGAAAGGACGAGTGGCACTGGTATTATCATCATCCACTTCCTTCCTTCCCATTTCCATTTCATCTAGTCTCTTTTTCAAGAGGAGAATATCTCGCGCATCGATTCCCGAGCTAAAGTGAGAACTACTGTGGGTCCTTTCTTTTTCTCTGTGCCCATTCACTCGACTCTGTTCCTCATGTTGCTGGTGAATATCCCCATGCCCAGATGGTGCCCTGCCATTCACTGACCTGAAATGACGAGAAGGGGTTCTGTCCTTCCTGGGAGCCAACTCTGGGCGGGGAGGCGACTTGTGATGAGGAGACCCCTTATGCTGAGGAGGGCTCCTAGGTCAAGCAGGATTCCTATCCCGAGGAGAGGAATTATGACGAGGAAAGGTTTTCTGCCTTGCATGACTAAGCCTCGCTCTCAAGTCAGCAGAATTAACCCCCTGTTCCCTTTGGTGGTTCAAATGACTTTTTAAGTCTACCTCGTTTCTCGTGTTACCATGCCCAGGTGCCTTATAACGAGTAGAAACATCTTGGAGGTAATTTGCTTGGATCTACCAGTAGTGCCATGATGAGGGGGATATTGGCCAGGAGTTAGATTTTCTCTATTTCCCCGACTACCACGCCTCTCAAAATGGCTTTCCCCTCCAAGGGAATTTCCAGTACTCGTAGGTCTTATGAATTCAGCCAATGAATGATCAGGATCCAATTGCAGCAGGGCATTTTGTGTTTCATAAATGCGTTGCAAAGTTTTCATCTGTTGATGCATTAGAGTTCTGCGATCAATATGTTGTGGGGAAGCTCAAGTGCCCCCCTAGGCGGCATTCCTCCCCGTCTAACTGCCAGCAGGCCTTCCTCGATGCCGACGACGAGGAGGTTTGGCAGCACTACCTCGGTTACTGGCTGCCCACTAGAATGCAAATTCATTCCTATTAGGGGAAACCCCTCGTTCAATGGTGGAGGAGGAGGTAGTTTCCCATTGGCAATAGGAAAAGAAGTCCTAGTGTTGCCATTAGTCTCCTCCACAAGAATATTATCTGGATCAGGAGTGATACTTGCAGTATGTCCGTCTTTCATTAGTATTAGGAAAGTGAAACAGAAATTTTCAAGTTATTCAATGGATAATACGAATCATTTCCCGGCAATGTAACCAAACCGATGATGCCAAAAACATTCGGATCAGCCCAAATTCATCGGCAGGTTGTATCCTGGATGTTTTAATAGCCTGAAAAAGAAGAACACATACGTAAACTAAGCCGGGGATTCACCGGCGAGGGCCCTCCGACATGAGAGTAAGTATTTTTGTGATATAGAGAGCAAATCAATTGACAAGAGTTGAGAGTCAAAAGATGTGTTACCAAAATGTGAATTATGTCTTGTATTTATAGTTGTAGGATGTAGAGTCCATATTTGAATAGGAAATTGTGTGAGAGGAGGGTTATAATCTTAGTGGAATTATAACTTTCCACATTCTTGTTTGAGTAGGATTAGAATTGCCTTCTGTACGTAAGCCTAGGAGGCATGCTCCTCGCCATGTGGTGTTGGTCGACATGTGTGAATGCCGATTAAGAGGTGAGCAAGGGTAGGGAAGCCCATTCCCCTTGTAATAATAGGAGCATGATAGTCGCTGGTCGTCATTTGAATATGCCTTGATCGACACCTATGTAGGACTTGGTCGGCACCTACGTAGGCCTTACTCGACACCTACGTAGGTCTTCCTCGACACCTACTTAGGCATTGCTCGACACCTACATAGGCCTTTTTAGGCACCAACGTACGCCTTGGTCGGCACCTACGTAGGCCTTACTCGACACTTACGTAGGCTTTTCTCGTAATCTGCGTTGGCCTTGGTTGAAATATATTGATATTTCTGCATTAGTAATAGAATCTATTTACTATTTTCAGGTCGACATAGGTCAATTTTCTGATCGTTCTAGTCATACGAATGGATACTTATTTACAGGTCGACATAAGGATTAGACGAGATGAAAGTGACGATTATATGTAGGAAAGCCCATTATGTACTTCATATTTAAGAATTTAGTATATTTTACATTGTGATCAATCCATTAGGCTTTGATCGTTTTATGTATCATGGTCGTACTTGATTTATATCGTTCACTTTTCATACCCCTATATATATTGGTATCTCATAATCTTTACATCAGTTCAAACTAAAAATATTAAATTGAGACGGAGAAAAATTGTAACTTTGTTAGTCATGGTTCTAAATTTAAAAATTGGTGGAATATAGTGCATAGTCATCACGTAGGTTGCGTAGTAAAGTGTGTAGAAAGTGGGAGCATAAAGATTAAAGTTTAAAGAGACTACAGACTAAAGGGATAAAGTTTCATTGCCTTTCCATTTGAAAAATTCTCTACCCCAAATCCACTTTGCTTTTTTTTTTTTTTCTTAAGATTATGATCAAGGCAAAAAGACAAAAAGGAAAAAAAAAAAAAAGTTGATAACGCTTGTTACTAATTTTAGAGATCATTTTCTTAAAACCCCTAATTTGATTTTTATTTCCTTAAAACTCCAAGTAATTTCTCTTTTCCCGTTGTCTATAAGGGAGGGAACATACCTAGAACCGCTGACAAGAAAAGTATGCTTCAGCGTTGTCGCGGTGAAGTTTAAATAAGATTCTACTACAAAATGTAAAACAATTGTAATAAATGTTTGGTAAACATATTTTCACTCTCGAGTTCTAAAATCTAACTTCGTTAGTATTTTGTTAGAAATATTTCGAAAAGACATGTTTATTTGTAAGATTTAATGGAAATACATGATTGTTAGTTAGGAAATTAACATAAATTGCCACTTTTCGTCAAATAGTTAATGAAACTTTTACTTTCCATCAGAAAGTTAACATGAAATGTCACGTTCCGTCAAAAGTTAAAGGAATATGCGAATTTCAACTAAAAAGTTAACGAATCAAGTTTTTTAAACTGATTTCCAGTTCAAAGTCTTAGGTAAGTGTCCTTAAAACCATGTTTGAATGGGTAACTTTTCAATTAATATAAATAAACCCTGAAATGTCGTAGTAATATTCAATTAGAGAATTAATTTACACAAATTCAGTCACATGATTAAACGGAATTCTCACAACCGGTGTTAGAGACATAATAATTTTGTTGCATCTGAGTCTCCTTCAAGTCTAGTCCGAAAGTTCTGAAACACCGATTAGTTTATGAAATAATTCATTTGAAGTGTTTGTATTGAGGGTAAATTATGAAGTCATTGCATCTCAGAAAATTGATGCATACCGTTAACACTAGCGTGTAATAATATATTTTTACCGAGATTGTGTATAAAATAAGCCTCGACTTTAAATAATATTATGGTTTCTTCTATATTTTTCCTCCTTTTTGGGTTTATTTATTATTTTATCAGTTTAATTCAAGAAATTCACTATTTATTGTTATAATTTTACTAACACAATTGTAATCCAACTAAAAAGTATCAAGATGTGGGACGAGGGGAAAGTAATCAATTTATGTTAAAATTATATGCATATTTAAATGGATAGTTTGTATCCATATCCTATTTTTTATGGGCAGAAAAAGTGGGCATTTGATCCCTAAAGCTGGATTAGAAAAATAATAGGGGACAAAATAGTTACAAAAACTTGATAACAAAATTCTATGTGTAATGATTTTATTGATGTTTTTAATTAGAGTGTAGCAAATTTACTATCGATACAATCAATAAAATATCGTCAACTCATTTTGTAACTTCCTTTTGTGCCCTTAGCATTGCTCGCTGGATTATTGTTATGATAATTCAAGCTGAATTTTAATTATGATGACTTTTATGTTTTTTATTTTTCTCATATAGTATAGTTAGTGTAGCTTTTAGTTGGGATTTACTTTAATAAAGGTAACTTTAAATTAATTTTTAGAGTAGAAAATTGCCTAATTAGTCACTTCCAACACTTTTTTTAGTATAATATAATCACATAAAAAATAAATTTCCTTAATATTAGTTGGAAAGGGCTTCACTTTTTCTTTTGGATGCTTTAGGCCTTTTCATTATATAGGAAAAGAATACTTTTCATTTTTGTTCTTTTTTGGGCATTTAATGCTCCCTGAATCCCGCATTGCAAATTCGCTATTTGAAAATTTTGGGGGCTCATATCAAAATTAAAAAAAAAAAATTGGGGAAAATTTAATTATCGAAATAATTAAATATTAATACAATCAATTCTCCACAAGATAACAATATAATAATACAAGGGGGAAAATTCCTAAATAATTGTAAGATATCAAATATTTTAAAACAAAATTTTTATTTTTAATAACAATTATTTCGAAACAGATGGAGTATGAATAGGTAAGTAATTAGAGTCCCAAAATATATGTCGAACTTTTTTTTCATGTTAATACGAATAAATTTTGAGAAATAATCTTAGATTAATTTCATTATCTTAAAATAAATTTAAAATTTGTTATTATAGTACTTATAAAGGTATATTAATAACAAATTTTATATTTTTATTAGAATAATTAAATTAACATAAAATTATCGGTCAAATTTTCTTCGTAATAGCATGAAAAAAAGTGTGACATTTATTTTCACAAGTAAGTAATGATAAGAAAATAGAATAAAGCTCAGCTAGAGTCTCTCTAGTCATGGTGAAGCAAAAGTTTTTAGGTTCTCGATTTTGTGACTACAATTAACTATACATTTTCCCATAGACTTTTCTCAATTTTTTTTAAATTAATAAATATCAAAATAACAAACCTTTTAAACTATTGCTCAGAATGATCATTTTTATGAAACTCACTACACAGTTTAGCGAATATATAATTTTATCCATTTAAACTCGCTATACGTGTAATTTGCTAAATTTTATTTTAATATTTATGAATATTTGAAAAAAAAACAAAAATTTAAACTCCTACTTAAATTAGCTAGTTCAAATATCTAGTTTTTGCAAAAAGAAAGGCTTGTTCACCCCACATGTAAATATTACTTCTCCGTTTTACTTTCAGTTGCAAAATAATAATATAAAAATTATGTATTAATAAAGGAAATTAAGATGGAGTGTTATTTTTTGGTCTCAAAATAAATACTTTGAAAAAGTTGCTCGTGGTCTGGTTGGTATACTTTATGTTCAATATTGGTTTCAAATTGGAGACATCTTCACCAAAGGCCTCCCTGGGGTTCTTCTTAAAGTATTTCGTGATAGTCTAAACATTTGTTACCCTCCCGGCCTCCCGTTTCAACTGCAGGGAAGTATTAGCAGAGTATTATTTGTATACGTATATCTTAAGAGATGTGATTGACATCATGTATATCTCATTAGTTACGTTAAGTATATCATTGTATATTTGTAATTATTATTAGAATAAAGAGAGTTAGACGAAGTAAATCAAAACATAGAAGAGAAGAATTGTATTGAAAGACTCAATTGATTCTAGAGATACATATTTATAAGATTACAATGAGGAATCTCCTAGAAGAAGAAGGTTTCTAAGATTGTGTTTCCTAATCTAAAACAAGGATTAATCTCCTAGAAGGAGAAGGTTTCTAAGATTGTGTTTCATAATCTAATACAAGGATTATGTTTCCTAATCTAATATATAACAATATATACTTTGAATATAATACAATGATATTATATTATATTTCTAATATGCCCCCGCAAGATGGACGGTCTTTGGATAAGTCCAATCTTGGAGAGTGATGAGATGAACCGAGTTTAATGACGAGTTGAAGATGTGTTCCCGGACATGTGTGGTGTTGTTCCTTGTGTCCGAGGTGGTGATAGGTTGGTGCATGACTATATCGGAGACGGTGGGATTGTGGAGAGGGGTTTCGAGTTTACCAAGGGGGTTTTGAAGTAGGGGGAATTGGTTACGGCTAGGTCGAGGGGGTTTTGAAGTAGGGGTTATGCACGTGGAGTCACCTTGTACAAGTAGGATTTTACCCCTCACGTGTGAGACGAGCACGTGGAGTCACCTTGTACAAGTAGGGGTTTCACCCCTCACGTGTTGGTCAACGGATTTTTGAGCCGAGGGGATTGTATAACAAAAAAAAATTGAGTTTCGATCAAAAGGGGGTTTTGAGCCGAGGGGGTTCAGTACCAAAAAAAAATATTTTGGGATTTCGGTCAAAAGAATTTTTGAGCCGAGGGGATTGAATTACAAAAAGGTTTAGGGTTTCGGTCAAAAGGAATTTTTGAGTCGAGGGATTTAAAGGGGGGTGTTTATAGTGTTTTCGGCTTGGTGGGGTTTTACCGAGGGTTGGTGGTTGAAGGGAGGGTGGATTCGGCCTTGGGGTTTTGGTGTATAAGATTTGTTTTTGGGTGAGGCGGTTTTGATGATGGTTTTGCAGAAGCAAGGTGGCGGAGAAGTTCTTCTATGGATCTTAATGCTCTGATACTAGGGGTGGAAATGGTTCGGTTTAGCTCGATTTGGGAAATTTTAGAAGTCAAACCGCTAGGATCGGTTTGGAGAAATTCCAAATCGTGCAAAATCATAAAAAAATTCGAACCGAGCTAAACCAAACCGCTATGATTCGATTTGGTTCGGTCTAAACCGAGGTTTGATTTGCGGTTTGATTTTGCGGTTCAGACCATGGTTCGGTCTAAACCGAGATTTGATTTGCGGTTCAGACCACAGTCCAAACCGCAATATAGACCACGGTCCGAACCACATTTCAATAAATAACAAAAGATCCAATGATAAGGCCTTGTCACAAGGAGATGCAGTTAGGACAAGACAAAGAACGCAATAAATCTTTCAAGTTTATCGTATGACAGTTGCATGAGATTGCAACCAGGTCAAAGAATGACAACAACACCTTTTATGTGAAATGGAAAAGGATGTACTCCCTCCGACCCACAAATGTATGCACTTTTTGTGCCGGTGTGAGAATTAAGGTAAAAGGTGATAAAGGTGATGTATTGTGAGTGTAGATGGTTGGGTAGGAGAGAGAAAGTGGAGTAAGTGGGTAATGGTTGTGAGTAGAGAGAAGTGAGTTCCATTTTCATTTTAGGAAAGTGTAGATTATTGTGGGACGTCCAAAAGGGGTAATTTTGCATATTATCATGGGACGGAGGGAGTATTACATTGAGTTCACTTAAGGGTGCAGCAAGTTCAAGAAAAGGGTGATCAAAATCTAGGAAAGTTTTAACTCTGTTTTGATACAATCTTTAAGTATTGTAAGCTTTTAGTATGTTAAGATACAATAACATGGTTTGGATGGTTTGTTAAGATAAAATAGCATGATTTGTATAGACTTTATTGTGTGAACATGTAATGGCCAAGAATGATAGACAAGAGTCTGTTTATGGTACAATGTTACATGGATTTTTGATTTAATGGACATGTTAGTTCAATACTATGAAATTAAGCATGTTGGATGCTGATGGTTTCAAATGTTTGCACTATTTTATATTTTCACATTTTAATGTCGTGAGTATATGTCCAATGATATTTTAGTATTGTTATGAATCTTCATAACAGAAACTACAAAACAGAGTATAACATAACAAATGACATAATAGCAATTGGTATTTTCATTAAGGTTCGGCTTAATGGTTCGGTTTGACGGTTTCAAATCGCGGTTCGGTCTCAGAACGGTTCGGTTCGGTTTGGCTCGGTTCGGTTTAGGAGTGTCAAACCCCAAGCTGAGTTGAACCACATGATTTGTTAATTTCTCAAATCGAGCTAAATCACTTATGTCTAAAAATCGAACCAAACTGCACGGTCTGGCTCGGTTCGACTCCAAACTGCGGTTTGAGCCGAACCGCTTCCACCCCTATCTGATGACATATTAGAATAAGGAGGATTAGACAAAGTCAATCAAAACATGGAAGAGAAGAATTGTATTGAAAGACTCAATTGATTATGATGCTAGAAATACATATTTATAGAATTACAATGAGGAATCTCCTAGAAGGAGAAGGTTTCTAAAATTGTGTTTTCTAATCTAATACAAGAATTATGTTTTTCCTAATCTAATATATAACAATATATACTTTGAATATAATATAATGATATTATATTATATTTCTAATAATTATCTCTAGCTTAGGGCAGGCCCGGTTGTTAGCAGGTGCAACAAGTCCATTCGCACAGGGCCCAAATATTTTAAGGGCCCCAAATTTTTTAATTTTAATATGTACATATATATTAAGCCGTAAATAATTGCAAACAAGAGCATGTGGTTCAGTGGATAAGTTACTTGTCAAGAATCCCTTGTGTGTGTGGCTTGCCTAAGTTCGATTCTTAGACCAAACGTTGCTGTTTTTTTTTTTTTTTAATGGCCTTCCTCCCATTCCCTCCTGTTCTTTTATTAGTTTGTAATTTTAATATGTACATATTGCAATGAATTATTTGTAATCATTATTTCAACATTATTACATTCATTCGATTGTGTAATTTTTTTAAATATTAAGGGCCTCAATTTTTACATTTAGCACAGGGCCCCTATAAATATTGAGACGGCCTGGCTTAGGGTTCAATTGTATTACTATAAAGTGTAGAATAATTATCAATAAATCAGACGGTGAATATCTGTCAAAAACCTAGGAATCAGGTTCTAACAATTACAAAGTGGTGAATCTCTTTCAAGAACCTAGGAATCAGGTTCTAACAATTACAAAGTGAATAACTAATTGCAGAAATTGCAAAGCTCAAGTGACCGAATTGCAAATTCATGTGCCTTGTGCTTTGCTTTATGTAAAGTCCCTTAATATTTATCGGGTTAATTACAAATTAGGGCCTGAAGTCTCACATGAGGTCTCCAAGAGGGGCCTGACTTTTTTTTTTTTTAGCGATTTAAGGCCTGACTTCACATTTTTTGATCAAATCAAGGTTTTTTGACGATTTTCATCCAAATAATCCGTTAAGTTAAATAATAGGTAACGAAGGGACTAGATTGTAATGATTATTAGTTTTAAGGGGTCAAATGCAAAGTTTAAATATAAAGTGTTCAAAATTTATTTTTTTTTTCCAAAATAATTAATATTATCTTAATTCTAAAATAATTAATATCCGTAATAAATATATGTTTTTTAATTTTTATATTAAAAAATAAAAATATTATTATTTTTTAAACTAATAATATTTAATGCCAAAATCTTGCAAAAAATTAGTTTTTTCGTTACCTAAAAAAAATTAGTTTTAAAGCACTAAGTCTAACTAATAAGAGTGATGAACTGTTCTGAAAACTAGTTTTTTATAACATTTTGAAAAAAAAAAACTAGTTTTTCACAAGAATTACTCATATTTAATTATTTTCCCAAAATAATTAACATTATATTAATTGTTAAATAATTAATAGTTTTGAAAAAAAATATTTTTTTTACTTTTTATGTCGCAAAGTAAAATTAATTTATTTTTTATTATTTTGTTAAAAAATAGTTAATGTTCGTAATATATTAACATTATATTAAATAATTAAAATTTTCAGTTTCTTAATACATTTAAAAACTAAAAATTAAGGAATATTATCAATCAAAAATTTATATTTTTAAAGACAATTTTATTTTTTTGAAAAAAAACTAAAATATTTTTTTAAAATAAATTAATTTTAAAATTTTAAAACATTAAAGGTTTTCTTATTTTTAAATTATTTTATTTTTAAAACTAGTATACGAACATTAATTATTTTTTAACATAATTTTTTTTTTAATTTTTTAATATAAAAATTAAAAAAAATATATTTATTCCGGATATTAATTATTTTAGAATAAGATAATATTAATTATTTTGGAAAAAGAAATAAATTTTGAACACTTTATATTTAAACTTTGCATTTGACCCCTTAAAACTAATAATCATTACAAACTAGTCCCTTCGTTACCTATTCTTTAACTTAACGGATTATTTGGATGAAAATCGTCAAAAAGCCCTGATTTGATAAAAAAAAATGTAAAGTCGGGCCCTAAATCGCTAAAAAAAAAAAAAGTCAGGCCCCTCTTGGGGACCTCGTGTGAGACTTCAGGCCCTAATTTGTAATTAACCCATATTTATCACATACTCCCCCTGTCCCGCTTGAAATCGCACAGTTAATTACTGTTTGTGCGGGAATTAAGGAAAAAAATAATGATATAATATTGTGAGTGTAAAAATAAAATATGAGAGAGAATGAGTGGAGAGAATAGTAAATTATAATAGTGTTGTGAGTATTAAAATAATGTAGGAGAGAGAATGAGTGGAGGGAATAGTAAATATTCTTTGCCATTTTAAAAAGTGTGCAATTTGTAATGGAACGTCAAATGAAAAAAGTGTGCAATTTGTAGTGGGACGGAGGAAGAAGTACTATTAAACTTTTTAAAGTGGATTTCACCTCTTCTTTCAAGTATCAAATTTAGTAACTTGTTTACTTGTTTTAAAGCTTACACTCCACCATCCTATAAAAAGTGTTTTATTTTTTAAAGCATTTGATTAAAAATGCATTTCATTTTAAACATACCTTTTAGTTGTGTCAAATTACGAAGTACAATTTCTCAAAAAAAAAAAATTACGAAATAAAATGGTTTTTTTTTTCCCCACAAGATAGTAAAACTACATATACTTACATTTTGATTTATTAAATACCATTTTTTTTTTTTTTTGGGGGGGGGGGGGGGGAAGGGTTATGGGGTTTAAAAAAATAATGGGCTTGTGACCGTAGAGCCTCTCAGACGAGATTTAAATTCAATATAAAACACAAAATTTTGAAAATTCCACAGACACATCTCGTCTATTATAATTGACTTATAAAAATCATTTTTTACCAGTTTCACATTATTAAACTCTAAAATCGCATATTTACAAAAATTCGACCAGTTAAGTCATTTATTTACAGAACTGTAATCTCACTCCTGTTGCAACTCTTATAGCTGAATATAAGACCACTTCATCTCTTATAATTTAACTACAAGACAATTATTTCAATAAAAAAAATCAAAAAAATTCAATAATAGACCCGTATTAATTTTATAATTTACATATTACAACTTTTATAGATTAAGTATAAGACCAATCAATTTCTTATAATTCAGATATAAGACAATTCTTTCAACAAAAAAAAAAAAAAAATCCAATAATAGCTATGAATAAATCTGACAATTTACACATTACAACTGTTATATATGAAGTATAAGACCGATTCAGCCTATAATATAAGACAATTTTTCAACCAAAATCAAAATAAAAATAAAAAATTCCAATAATAGCTAATAATCAATTTGATAATTTACACATTACAACGCTTATAGCTAAAGTATATGATCAGTTCGACTCTTATAGTTCAACTATAAGACAATGTATTCAACTAGAAATAAAAAATCCAATAATACCTCGACCTTATTCTTATAAAATTTACCAAAGCTCACCATCAAATGTTTCACCATTTTGACTCCTTGCCTTATTCTTAGCTCCCTTTCCACAATTTCTTCTCTCTATTCTTTTCTACCTTTGACTTGTGAATACTATTCATCAGCACCATCTTTGAAAATGTGTCTTTCCACCATAACACATATCCTACTTCAAAATTGTAGAGTTCCTAGCTAATTTTCACCCCAAATATCACACTCAACTTTTTCATCAAAAGAAATTTGCTAGAAAAATGTATTAGGTAAATAATTAATAAAGAAAGTGAAATGAAATCAAATATATATGAATGTAAACCAATCACCAATAAGGATCCTAAAGCCAAAGCAACAATGGTGCAGGTCAACAATAAAGGCACCAAAGGATGAGGCCTTCTATTGGGTTTGAATGTTCTAATTTAACCAAACAACTGCTTTCATTTCCTCTGCACCAGCAAAATCCTCATAAACTTAGGTTTGTATTGGATAGCAACAACCATCAACAAGCAATTAATGCTTAATGTTGAATGATTTTCTAATGTGCAACTAATTCAAACTAATGGTGGACCTTTCACTTAAATTGTAATAACCATCCTATATTCCTTTTAACGAACAAGCATCCATATTATCACTTACCAATTAAGAGATGCTAAGCATGAAGATTGACAATGGCTTGTGTACAAAGGCTCAAGTTTTCTAAAATTGTCATTTATCAACAAGCATTAGATGCTTGTTGGTACTTGTTGCTATCAAACAATGTGAGGTTAGAGAGAGAGAGAGAGTGAAGAGATAAAATGGGGAGGGAGAGGTAATAGAATAAAGGATGATAGACGAAGTCAATTCATACATGGAGAGAGAGAGAGAATTGATATGAATGACTTAAGTTTTATTATAACATTGTATTAATATAAATGCAACCTAGAAACCACTTATTAAGGAAATATATAATAACAAAAGAAGAAGAAATAATATTACAATAAGGAATTATAATAATAAGAAAACTATTACAATAAGAAAACATAATATATGATGGAAGAGAGCTCTTTAACTTTTGGTGATATGGTCTTAAAGTTCTCAAGTTTTTGTTTTAAGCATAGCAACGTTGGACAATAGTGTTTGCTGGAAAATTAGTGTTCGAGTTGGATTTTGAACTATTCAAGACGTCGGACAAACATTGACACCTACATAGTCAAATAAGAACATGGTCTTGCTTCCTTAACCACCATCTCTTCGAAAATGTTCCACGATGATGTCACCAAGTGGAAGCTCATGGATTTTTTTCATCTCTACAACTGTATTGGAAGGTTACACTCCATCGGTACCTCTTCCTTTTCTCTTTAAGTCAGTTCATATTTATATTTTTTAAACATTCCTATTTGTGTTTAAGACTTCAAATTTGCCCTCATGATATCTTGGTAATTTAGTGTCTCCTTTTCTTTCTATTAATTTCCTCCTTGAAAACGAATTCTATCAATATATTTGTGTTTTTTCATGTGCATATATATTGATTATGAATGGGAAAGTTAAAAGCCTAAGTGATCTCCTTAAAAAAGAAAAACATATGAATGGGAGGACCCTTGCGGATTTTTTCCAAAAAAAATATATGTGCTTTGTGCATTGCTTCTACCATCTTACAAAAGATTAACCTTGGGAGAGGGATGACGAATGATAATTACGAAATTTAACAGAAATTTTAACCTCAAGAGAGGGTTTTTAAGAAATTATTCAGAAAAATTTAACCTCGGGAGAGGGATGGGGAATTCTAAAAGTATTTGAGCAAAAAAGCATCAAATTGGGAAAGATAGTGGGCTGGATGGTCAATTGGGCCAAAAATGGCCCAACTGGTAAATCAGGCCGGCCGGCCTGTTCTTCAACATGGCCTGGTTTAAATCATGCGAAGAAGAGAAACAGAAAATAGAAAGTTTTCTGTTTTTTCAGTCGAGAGAGAAGAGAAAAAAGGGTCACAATCTTCGAAGATATCAATACCTGGATGGCGCTTTCCTTTATCATGAATCTAAGGCTCGAGAAATATAAAATATGGGACATCTTCCCCTTCTTTGACAAAGTATCCATTAAGTGTTTTGCAGTAAGGAGTGATATCAGGAGTGTTGGGAGTTCTATAGGAAGTCTCATTCCATTGGATCACGTTTTGAGTCCATTCATCATTGGATTCATCTTCTTTTCCAATTAGTATGTATCCTAAATCGTGTTTAATGTGAGGTAGAACGTCAGGTGGTTGTAAGTACCCTAATCTGGGTCGTTAATGTTCCGTTAGCCCAAATTAATGATTTATAATCATTTAGGGGAATTTTGGACATTATTTAGATAATTTGAATGAGGAAGGACCTTTTAGGAATAAAAATATGGCCAAGGACCTTTCTAGAATCCATCATTTCCAAGGAAAATCACCGTTTTGACCAAATAAGAAACAGCCAAAACTGCTTTTCTGCAGTTCAGGCACGCCGACGATCTTGTCCTCGCGGATAAGATTGTACCGACGATCTTGTCCACGCGGATAAGATTGTCGCTCCAGACAACTTATAAATTCAGTCTTTCTCCTTCAGTTTTAACAACAACAAACACCTTTCCCTACTGTTATGCTGCCGAAATCCCTCCTCAAAATAGCCTTAAACACTCCCACAACTCCAATTCAACACCAAATCCAACCTCAAACCCACTACCAAACCATACCTAAGCCTTTGAATCCTTCAAAACCCAAACACTAACCCAAGAATCATTGGTAAACTCTCACTCCCCCTACTCAAAACTCCTTTGTTCATGTATGAATTTCATTTCTCCATGATGTGGTTCTACTTGCTTTTTGTTCATCCCCCTTTCCCTTTGTCCTAGGATCCAAGAGGATCTCCATGGAACTCATTTCAATGGATGATTCTCTACAAGAATCCACACTTTAAATTATGTATTTCCCTTGTCCCTTTATATTAACTAGTTCTTGTTTGTTACTTGATCTCTTGACCTAAAATGTGGTCATCTTGGAGTTCATCTCCATAGATGATCACATTAAATGGTCCACATCTTTATTTCCATGCCTTTTTATATTATTAGTCTTTACTTGCTTACTTGACCCAAAATGTGGTCATCTTGGAATCAATTTCCATGGATGATCATATTAAATGGTCTAAATTGTTTACTTCCTTGTAAATACCCCTCCCTAGTCTAAGATGTTCACCTTGGAAACCTTTTCTTGGATGAATAACATCTAGACTTACATATTTAGGTCACATAAAGATGTAAGAGATACACTTGAGCATAGATCTCAAGGATGGTCCTCCTTGTGGCCACCTTAGAGATCTTACTCTAAAGTTGATACATCTTGACCTAGTCCTCTTGTTAATTTACTTTCATGTCATCCCCCATGTCCCCTTTACATTACTAGTTTTTACTTATTCATTTGACCTAAGGAATGGTCATCTTGGGATCAATTTCCATAGATGACCATCTTAAATGGTCCATAGTCTTTACTTCCTTGCAAATGTCCCCCCATAGTCTAAGATGTTCACCTTGGAACCATTTTCATGGATGAACATCCTTAAGACTCACAAATTAGGTCACACAAGATGTATAAGATACACTTGAGTATAGATCTCAAGGATGGTCTTCTTATGACCACCTTAGAGATCTTCCTCTAAAGTTGATACATCTTGACCTATTTCTTGTATTGACAAATTTAATTTCATGTCAAATTCCCCTTTTCCCTTAGCAAATGAAATGATTACAAAGTCCTAACGTACCCCCGGGATGACTTGATTAAGTGGAATCATTACTTATGACCACTAATCAAAGTCTAGGGAAAGAGAGGACAAGCATGGATGCCAAAATCCAAACACCCCCTTTACTCTCTGTCTTTCCAGTTACAATTCTAGTTAAGTCCTGTAAATCCAGTTAACTTTCTGGAAATTACAGTGACTAAACTGGAAACTGTAAAAATATTGACACTGCAGGGCTATCCGCGCGGATGAGATTGCACTGCAGTCTTGTCCACGCGGATGACATTGTCATCTGCAAATAGTCCCTCAGTTTTCTGTTATTTCCAGTTTAATCACTGTTTTCAAACTGTTTTTCAGTTTAGTCCCTAGAATTCCGGTTATTTTCAGAAAACCCCTTTTAAAACACACACACACACACAACAAAAGTTTTCAAGTGAGGAAGACTCGTCGTACGAGGCATTTCGGGTGAACGTGCTAATCGTTCTTCCCGGAGTGTAATGTGACCTCCGAACCCTTTTTCTCTTTTACGGGCTTTTTTTTCAAAGTTTTGACCCCTTAAACTAAAAACGGCGTGGCGACTCCGTTGATTTTCAAAAATTGGGTACATCACAGTGGTGTTTCTAGTATCTCTTAAAGATTTTTGCCAAGCCCCAAACCTAGGAAATAGTCCTTCTCCTGCATCATTTTAAGGACAAGAAGATTTTCGAAAAACCCTGGTGCTTTAGAATAATCATTTTCATTGCAAACCTATATCATATGGATAGCGTTTAATTTCTTGATTTCAAAACTGTTGAACAAGTGGTCAGAAGACCTATGTGGTATTTCGAGGATAGGACTAGCGGTTATCATTCTCTGTGCATAGTTACGGACATGTTGTTATGTTTGAATTTCACACATTGATAGAGAGAAGAGGAGACTCCCCCTACGATGTGGAGCCAAGGTCGGCCTAAAAGCAGATTGAATGAAGCTGGTATATCAATAACTTGGAATTATATATCCATGGAGATTCGGCCCATTGTGACTGGCAGTGTAATTGATCCAAGAGCAGATCTTGCAATGCAGTCATATCCAATTATGGTTTGTCCGGGTGGCTTTAAATCTTTAGGCCCGAGCCTAAAAGTGCTTAGGACTTTTCTTGGAAAGACATTAAATACCGAGCCATTAATCAATAATGATTTGAGGCATTTTGTGGCTAAGGCAATGACGTACAAGACTTCGTGATGATCCATTCCATATGGTCGCAAGTGTAAATCATTAAAGGAGATGACATTGCCAAATTGGATGTTGCCAATCATTTGATTGAGGTTCTCATGTGTTGTGTCGTTTGGCACTATAGCTTGGTCCAAGGCTTTAGATAGCATGTCACTATTTTTATGTGAAGCCCGAATGAGGTCCCATATGGAGATGTAGGATTGTGTCTTCTTTAGTTAAGCAAAAAGAGGATCATCATGCTCGACAGGTGGTGAAGCCTTTGTTCGCCTGGGGTCTTCTTCCCTTGGATTTTTGTTTGTTATGAGCCATTTGGAGCGGGTTAGAAGATTTATGGAGTTTTTCTTTTCAGCACACTTTTCTAATATCTTATCCCAAGACAACATATAACATTAATAACTATCATTATTAAACTTAGAAGAGCTCTCGTTCAGAAGTGTTATTAGACTAGTAGAATCCTCAACGCTATTCCCTAACTCTATGACAATCACACCCCCATTATTAGGACGGGATTTGTTAACAACATTAGGCATACCTATCCTTTCTTATCAATTAATCTTGAATCACATCTTTCACGTGATAGCACGAGTTGGTGTCATGGTCGGTGGCATTGTGAAATTTGCAAAAGTGGTGATGAGCATGATTAAGGGGAAGTTCTCTTCTTAGGGATCTGCCCTCTCTTGGTTTGATTTTTCCTTCTTCTACGAGTACATAAAAGAGGTCTTCTTGTGTGATTCCCTCAAGCTTGTCATAGTTTCTATCATTTTTCTTTTTCTGGGGAGGAGGAACAACAGAATACTTTCCAGTTCCAAGATGGTTAAATGCTATGGCATTAACTGAAGCATCCTTAGTGTTGGAAGAGGTAGACCCTTTATTGTAGCGGAAACCACTATCTCTCTTGGTTTCTTTCTTGTTTTTGATGAGGTCGTTAATCCGAATTTCGGATTCGAGGAGCTCAATGAAGCTAGGGAAGTAATTACCGACTAACTTATCTTGGAATTCCTCACGAAGGCATTGAAGAAAATTTAAATTTGTTCTTCAAGACTTGGCCTATCCATGATTTATGTAAGCTTGGCCCTCTACCTCCTATCAAAATCAGTGAATGATTCATTGCGATATTGCTTGGTTGGTTCTAGATCCCTTCTAGTAGGGAGATAGTTAGAGTTGTCTTCAAACTATCTTTGGAAAGTTCTACATGCAAGTGACCAATCAAGTCTAGTGAGTACATGAAGTTTCAAGTACCAATCCTTTACAGTATCTTCCAAAGTTTTAGGAAATCATTGGGCTATCATCTAATCATCAACTCCCATTGGGAGCATAGCCCAAGTGTAGATCTCAATGTGAGCTTTGGGACAAGTGGTGTCATTGAACTTGGCAATGTCGGGTGTCTTGTACTTGCGAGGGAGCTTAGAGATGGATTGACGAAGCGTGTCCAAGTCCATCATGGTCAAGGAACTTTTGGTCGCTCAATGGAGACGATTTTCTTTTCTAGAACATACATAGTGATAGACTTAGTTGTTTTCTTGGTCTCACCCTTACCCTCTTTCTTGGATGCTTAATCCTCGTCATCGGATGTGGAAGATGAGTAACTTGATTCATAATTCTTCTTAGTATACTTTCAGATCTTCCTAGTCTTTTAGGTGTAAGACACCTCGTCTTCGGAGGAAGTGTCACTTTTCTTCTTCTTTTGTGCTATTTCAGCCATTTTTAGTTATTGAGCGGAGCTCCTCGGCCATAATCGAAATTTCCTCGATTTGGGTTTTCCTTTCGAACACAAATTTAGTTATCAATTCTTCAGCTTGGTTTTTCAATTTTACCTCATACCGAGCCTTTTGTTCCTCTATGGCTTGCATTGCCGTCATGATAGCGTCGCTAGACATTGTGTTGGGAGAGTCTTGAACAAGCTAGTTGTTTCAATGACGGACTTAGATGTGTAGCAATTGTGTTAAAATTTGATCGAGTCCCAATAAGTCGATTGAGTGCAGGATAAAGGGTTTGGCCAAAACACACATAATCAGGACACGTGTCTCGCGCGAGACAAGGATTTCTCGCACGAGACAACCACCACAGTTGAGTTAATTAATATTAATCCTAGTTTTGGTCAGACAAAAAATCCGTTTTAAGGTTTTTATCTAAATTTTGGAATAGTGGATTCGTTACCCTAGAATGTGAGCCCCTTGTATTGCACTCCCCAAAACAGAAAATTTTGGGGCAAGGTCCCAGATTCTCATCGGAATCCACCATTCAAAATCAAATCTAATGACCTATTGATTACTTCATTCTTTGTAAAACAAGGCTACATGTAATGGATCAATGTGAAGAAATTTTCTCATTAGGGACAAATCTGAAGGGACATACGTAGGGACATTTATAGGTTCCTTCACATCGTCAATTGCAAATAGCCTTCTTTTAGAAAAAGATGTAAAGAGATCCCTAAGGTCTAACTAACCGGTCAATGGAGTGTCTTAAGACGCTTATCATGATGCATGAGTGTGATGATGTGTATCCGATTTTCCCCCTTTTCAGGCGCCCGATAAAATTTTAATGTTTTTGGAAGTTATGAAAAATCTTTATCGGACTTTGAAAAATCATTTCGGAGTCGCCACGCCGTTTTTAGTTTAAGGGCCAAAACTTTGAAAAATACCCAATATTAGAGAAAATGAGTTCGGAGGTCACGTTACACTCCGGGAAGAACATTTGGCATTCACCCGAAATGCCTCGTACGACGAGTCTTCCTCACTTGAAACCTTTTGTGTGTGTGTGTGTATGTATTTAAAGGTACTTTTCTAAAAATAACTGAAATTCTATGGACTGAACTGAAAGACAGTTTGAAAACAGTGATTAAACTGAAAATAACAAAAAAACTGAGGGGTTGTTTGCAGATGACAATGTCATCCGCGTGGACAAGACTGCAGTGCAATCTCATCCGTGCGGATAGCCCTGCAGTGTCAATATTTTTACAGTTTTCAGTTTAGTCACTGTAATTTCCAGAAAGTTAACTAGATTTATAGGACTTAACTTGAATTGTAACTGAAAAGACAGAAAGTAAAGGGGGTTTGGATTTTGGCATCCATGCTTGTCCTCTCTTTCCCTAGACTTTGATTAGTGGTCATAAGTGATGAATCCACTTAATCAAGTCATCCCGGGGGTACGTTAGGACTTTGTGAGCATTTCATTTGCTAGGGAAAAAGAGAAATTTGACATGAAAGTAAATTTGAACAAGGGATAGGTCAAAATGTATCAACTTTAGAGGAAGATCTCTAAGGTGGTCATAAGATGACCATCCTTGAGATCTATACTCAAGTGTATCTCCTACATCTTGTGTGACCTATTTCATAAGTCTAGATGATTTTCATCCATGGAAAGTGTTCCAAGGTGAGCATCTTAGACTAGGGAGGGGGGTTTGCAAGGAAATAAATGATGTGGACCATTTGAAATGATCATCTATGGAGATTGACTCCAAGATGACCATATTTAGGTCAAGAAAGCAAGTAAATGTAAAGAGGCATGAAATTAGGTACACTACAAGAAAACTGCCAAATAGCAACGGAAATTAGCGACAGACCAAATTCTATCGCTATTAGCGACGGAAGCAAAATAAAACGAAAAAATCAGCGACCGATGGATTTTAGCGACAGACATGAATTTGTCACTAATCCGTCGCAATAGTGGCGCAAAAAGTCCGCCCATTTTAGCGACGGATTTAGCGACGGAATAACGACGGATTACAAAATTTTTTAACGACGGATTTTTTCTGTCGCTAAATAAATAAAAAAAAAATAAATATTTTTTCTATTTAAAATTAGCGATGGATTTAGCGACGGATTTAACAAAAATAAATTACCGACGGATATATTCTGCCGCAAAATAATAAAAAATAAAAAAATATTTTTCTTTTAAAATACCGACGGATTTTACAAAAATAAATTATCGACGGATTTAGCGACGGAAATTGTTTTTTAAAAAAATTAACTTTTTTTATGTAACTTTCTGAAAAAAACTTTCATACTAAAAAATGTCCAAAATATTTATTTATATTCATAAAAAAATAAAAAAACTATACATTTATAAATAAAAATTAAAGAATTTTACCCGTTTCTGACTTATTAATTATACTTTCATTTGTTTATTTTTTTCTAACTTATTTATATAACTTTTTGAAAAAAACTTCAATACTAAAAAATGTCCAAAATATTTATTTATATTCATAAAAAAATAAAAAAATATACATTTACAAATAAAAATTAAAGAATTATACTCGTCGCTGATTTATTTATTATACTTTCATTTGTTTATTTTTTTTTCTAACTTTTTTATATAACTTTTTGAAAAAACTTCAATACTAAAAATGTCCAAAATATTTATTTATATTCATAAAAAATAAAAAAACTATACATTTTTTAAATAAAAATTAAAGAATTTTACCCGTCTCTGATTTCTTTATTATACTTTCATTTGTTTATTTTTTTTCTAACTTTTTTTATATAACTTTTTGAAAAAAACTTCAATACTAAAAAATGTCCAAAATATTTATTTATATTCATAAAAAATAAAAAAAACTATACATTTATAAATAAAAATTAAAAATTTTACCCTATACCCTATATCCTATACACTATACCCTATATCATATACCCTATATCCTATATCCTATATCCTATACCCTATACAGGCCCGCCTTTGGACCGGTCCAACGTGATCTACCGCACAGGGCCCCAATTGTGAAGGGGGCCCAATTTTTTTTTTTTTATACGTTATACTAGGATCCCTTCTTCTCCAGTTCTCCAAGTTCTCTCCGATCTCCTCAACTTCTCTCTCAATCGAGACGAGACCTTCTCGTCTTCCTCCGACGACGGCGACGGCGACTCCCAATTCAATTCTCGCTTCTCGCTGCTCCGATCTCATCAACTTCTCTCTCAAATCTCAATCGAGACCTCCGACGCCATTTCTCTCTCAATCGAGACCGTCTCCAGGCGTCCTCTTCTCTCCGTCGACGGCGAAGCGAATCAACCGGTAATTCTTTATTTAGAATTGATTGGAATTTGACGTGAATTTCAACGTGGTCTGGTTTTGATATTATTGTTTGAAAATCAAAATGTCGTTGGTCTGGTAATTCTTCATTTCTTTGATATTATTGTTTGATGGTGAATTTCAACGTGGTCTGGTTTTGATTTTTTAACGAAACCTACTAGTTTTCTTTATTTAGAATTGATTGGAATTTGACGTGAAATCAGGTTGATTCAAGACTCAAGTATTCAACAATTCTCCGGTTGATTCGCTTCTCCGACAGACCGACACCAATTCAGGTTGATTCGCTCCTTAACTTTGTACTTAATTTTATTTTGTTGTTTTTTTCATATATTTAGCTATGGTTAGAAAATGTGAATCTGGATATCAAAAACTTAAAAAAAGAAAAAGAATAGAAAAGTTAACTCAATCTCAAAAAGGAGCACTTGATAAATTTATTTTTAAAGAATCAAATAGTTTTTCGGAAAATGAAAATCAGGATGTCGATACTAATGTTAATGAAAATCAAAATGTCGTTGGTGATAATGATGCTAATGTTGATAATTTTGTTAATGTTGATGGTGATGTTTGTGAGAATATTCCTGTTGAGGATGATAATGTTGGTGATGATAATGTTGATCATGTTGAGAAATTAGATAATTGTGATCCTAATGTTAATGGTGAGAATTCTAATGATAATGTTGGTGATGATAATGAAACTTACATGTTTGATATTTTTGATCCAAGATATTGGGATGCGCTTGATTCTAAAATGATTGATGTTTTGGTAGAAAAAGGTCCAAAAGAGATTTATCCATTCAAAAAGGACCTAAAGACAAATTTTCAAGGCGATTTTCGGCCTTAATTTATACTAGAGTTCTATCAAATGGAGAGAAGTGTGATAGAGATTGGCTTGTTTATTCAAAAGAGCTTGATAGAATATTTTGTTTTTGTTGTAAAATTTTTAAAAAAGGGTGTGGAAGAGGTCAATTAGTTAACGAGGGTTTTAGTGATTGGGCACATGTTAGCGTTAGAATTAAGGAGCATGAAACAAGTATAGATCATGTCACAAATATGGCCTATTGGTATGACTTGCGATTGAGATTACAAAAGAATCAAACAATTGATAAAGTGACTCAAAAACAAATTGAGAAAGAAAAAGATCATTGGAAGAAAGTTTTGTCTAGAATAATTTCGATTGTAAAATTTCCTGCAAAACATAACTTAGCATTTCGTGGTACTAACAAGAGATTGTATGAAAACAATAATGGTAATTTCTTAGGCCTAGTTGAAATGTTAGCTGAGTTTGATCCTATTGTCCAAGAACATGTTCAACGCATTACACATAACGATATTCATTATCATTATCTTGGTTCCGTATTCAAAACGAATTGATACTTATGCTTTCTTACGCCATTAAACTTGAAATCATTAAGAAAATAAAGGAAGCAAAATATTTTTCTGTTATACTTGATTGTACTCCCGATGTAAGTCACCAAGAACAAATGTCTTTAATAATAAGATATGTGGATGTCGATTCAAAATCTGTTAATATTCAGGAATCCTTTTTGGGGTATTTGGATGTGAAAGAAACAACAGGTCAAGGACTTTTTGATGTTTTACAAAGTGAATTGAAATTACTTGATCTTGATATTGATAATGTGCGAGGGCAAGGATATGATAATGGATCAAATATGAAAGGAAAACATCAAGGCGTGCAAAAAAAAACTCTTAGACTTAAATCCTAGAGCATTTTATACACCTTGTGGTTGTCATAGTCTTAATTTAACATTATGTGATATGGCTAACACGTGTGGTAAAGCTAAAGATTTTTTTGGAACTATACAACGCATCTACACTATATTTGCGAATTCTACCAAGAGATGGGAGATTTTGAATGATAATGTAAAAGGATTGACCCTTAAATCATTGTCGACTACTCGTTGGGAGAGTCGTGTTGATAGTGTTAAAGCTATTAGATATCAAGTTTCCGATATAAGAGAAGCATTACTTCAAGTAAGCGAAAGTGATAATGATTCAAAAATAAGAAGTGAAGCTAAATCGTTAGCGAATAATGAACTTGGTGATTTTGAGTTTTTACTTGCTATAGTTATTTGGTATGAAATCTTGCTTGTAGTTAATTTGATTAGTAAACATTTACAATCCAAGGATATGCTAATTGATGTTGCCATTGAAAAGGTAAAGGGTCTAATTTCTTATTTTAAGGAGTATAGAGAATCTGGTTTTGATAAAGCCCTTAAAATTGCCGAGGAAATTGCCATTGAAATGAATGTTGATCTAGTATTTCCTCAAAGACGAGAAATTAAAAGAAAAAGACATTTTGATGAGAATCCAAATGATGTACCTTCCATTGCCCAATCTTCAAAGGAATCATTTAGGATTAATTATTTCATATATATTGTTGATCAAGCTATTATATCACTTACTAAAAGGTTTGAACAATATGAATCATATGAAAAAAAAATTGGTTTTTTATTTAATTCTAGCATGTTGCACTCTTTGGATGATATGAGTTTAAGGTCTTATTGTGATAATCTTGAGGTTGCACTTAAAAAGATGATCAATCTGATATTATTGGAAATGATTTATATGTGGAGTTAAAGTTACTTCAAAATTTCTTGCCTAAGGAAAACATGGGACCTATTGATATTTTGAAATTTCTAAAACGTTTAGATTGTTTTCCTAATGCAATTATTGCATATAGAATTTTGTTGACTATACACTGTACGTTGCATCTGCAGAAAGAAGTTTTTCCAAGTTGAAGTTGTTGAAGACGTACATGCGTTCCACAATGACTCAAGAGAGACTCAATGGATTAGCTATGATCGCAATTGAGAACGAGCTTTTAGAGAAAATTGACTACGAAGATCTTATTGAAGATTTTGCTTCAAAAAATGTTAGAAGAATGGCACGATTTAAGTGAAGAAAGGACTTCAAATTATGGTTAGTACTAATTTTTATTTTTATTGTAGAAGTGAAATTTAATATTAAAAAAAGGCCCATTTTCTTTGTTTGCACCGGGGCCTCAAAATCTTAGGGGCGGCCCTGACCCTATACCCTATACCCTATATCCTATACCATATACCCTATACCCTATACACTATATCTTATACCCTATACACTATATCCTATACCCTATACCCTATATCTTATACCCTAAACCCTATACCCTATACCCTATACCCTATATTCTATACCCTATATCTTATATCCTAAACCCTATACCCTATACCCTATACCCTATACTAGGGATGGCCAAACCGGACCGGAACCGGACCGGAACCGGAAAACCGGACCGGAACCGGACCGGAAAAGCCCGGAACCGCCATGAACCATCACGAAAACCGGAACCGGGGTAACCGGAACCGGTTTGGATAAGGGCCGGTTAAGGGTCACAAAAATGGTGAACCGGACCGGAACCGGAACCGTGAACCGGACGAAATTCATTGTTTTTCAATAGAACCGGACCGGAAAAAGCCCGGAACCGGACGAACCGGGGAGAAAACCGAAACCGGATTAACCGGAACCGTGAACAATCCGGGCCGGTTAAGGTTCATACATTTTTCGAACCGGAACCGGCGGTTCCGAACCGGAACCGGGCCCGGAACCGGTTTTGGTCATCCATACCCTATACCCTATATTCTATACACTATATCCTATACCCTATACCCTATACCCTATACCCTATACCCTATATCTTATACCCTATACACTATACACTATACCCTATACCCTATATCTTATACCCTATACACTATACACTATACCCTATACCCTATACCCTATATCTTATACCCTATACCCTATATCCTATACCCTATACCCTAAACACTTTTTCTAACTTTTTTCATATAACTTTTTGAAAAAAAACTTCAATACTAAAAAAATGTCCAAAATATTTATTTATATTCATAAAAAATAAAAAAAATATACATTTATAAATAAAAATTAAAAATTTTTACCCGTCTCTGATTTCTTTATTATATTTTCATTTGTTTACCTATACACTATACCCTATACTATATATCTTATAATTTCATTTATTTATTTTTTTTCTAACTTTTTTTAAATAACTTTTTGAAAAAAACTTCAATACTAAATAATGTCCAAAATATTTATTTAAATTCATAAAAAATAAAACAATATATACATTTATAAATAAAAATTAAAGAATTTTACCCGTCTCTGATTTCTTTATTATACTTTCATTTGTTTATTTTTTTTCTAACTTTTTTTATATAAATTTTTGAAAAAATTTCAATACTAAAAAATGTCCAAAATATTTATTTATATTCATAAAAAATAAAATAAAAACTACACATTTATAAATAAAAATTAAAGAATTTTACCCGTCCCTGATTTCTTTATTATACTTTTATTTGTTTATTTTTTTTCTAACTTTTTTTATATAACTTTTTGAAAAAAACTTCAATACTAAAAAATGTCCTAAATATTTATTTATATTCATAAAAAATAAAAAAAAACTATGCATTTATAAATAAAACTTAATTTTTTTTACCCTATACCCTATATCCTATACCCTATACCCTTTACCCTATACCCTATATCATATATCCTATACCCTATACCCTATACCCTAAACCCTATATCCTAAACCCTATACCCTATATCCTATATCCTATACCCTATACTCTATATCTTATACCTTATACGCTATACACTATACCCTATACCCTATATCTTATACCCTATACCCTATATCTTATACCCTATACACTATACACTAAACCCTATACCCTATACTCCCTCCGTCCCATATATCTTATACACTATGTTAATGGACTGATTTGAGAATAAACTATGTTAATGGACTGATTTGAGAATAAACTATGTTAAGGGACTGATTTCAGAATAAAATATGTTAAGGGACTGATTTGACAATAATAGAACTTAAGGGACTGATTTGACAATAATCGAACTCAAGGGACTGATTTAAAAATATTTACAAAATATTATATATATATATATATATATATATATTTAATAAAAAATATCAAATTAGCGGCGGAAATATCCGTCGGTAATTTGGTAATTTGGTATATATAAAAAAAATTGAAAAAAGAAATTTTAAAAAAATTAATAAAAATGTGAAAATATGTAATAAATTTTAGCGACGGAAATTTCCGTCGTTAAATCTGTCGCTAATACAATCAAAATTTGTCGTCCTTTCTCAACATTAGCGACGGATTTTTTGACTTAACGACGGAATAATCCGTCGTTAATTTAACGACAACTCAAAAATCTGTCGCTGTAATTTAGCGACAAGGGTTTTAACGGCGGAAAATTTCCGTCGCTAATCCGTCGCTAAATTCCTTTAGCAATGATTTTTGGCTTTTAGCGACAGATTTTTCCGTCGCTAAAACATGTTTTTCTTATAGTGGTAGTATGGACCATTTGAAGTGGTCATCCATGGAGATAAACTCCAAGATGACAAGTACCACATAATGTAAAAAGGGGAGTGGGGAATGACATGAAAAACAAGAAAAATGTGGATCATCTTAGAAGATCATCCATGGAAATGGATTCCATGGAGATCCTCTTGGATCCTTGGGACAAGAGAGGAAGGGGGTGAGCAAGCAAGTGATTAAACAAGGCTACATCATTTATATATGAAATATATGCATGGATGAAGGAAATTTGAGTAAGGGAGGTGAGGGTTTACCAATTATTTATTGGTTTGTTGTTTAGGATTTGAGAGATTTCAAGGCTTAAGAGTAGTTTGAGATGGATTTGAGGTTGGATTTGGTGTTGAATTTTGAAGGTGTAAATGGCTATTTGAGAATGGATTTTGATAGCACAACAGTAGGTTTTCGTATTTTTTTGAGTTTTTTCTGTCTTGTTAAACTGAGGGAGAGGGGTTGTATTTATATGTTGTCTGGATGACAATCTTATCCGCGTGGACAAGATTGTAGGTGCAATCTTGTTCGCGCGGATGACACCAGCAGCGTGCCTGATCTGTGCAGAAAAGCAGTTTTGGCATTTTGCTCTTGGTCAATATTCCCTTTTATTGGAAATGACAAATTTTCAGCGAGGTAATTGTCCATTTTTTTATTCCTAAGAAGTTCTTCCTCATTCAAATTGTCAAAATAATATCCAAAATGCCCCTAAATGATTATAAATCATTAATTTGGACTGACGAAACATTAACGACCCAGATTGGGATACTTACAGTAGCCCCTCGGCGACTGTACTTCCAGGGGAAGTGGGGTCGTCGACAAAGTGAGGATCCCAATCTGGCATAGTTTACCGAGATGGGCGAGGAGGTGACCGAGGCGATCGGATGGCTGGACCCTTAATGAAAGGATTCCTAGGTATCCCAAGTAGGAATCAAGCCGATCGTAGTTCAGGTGTTGCAGGGGAAAGGAGTGGTTAAATGAATGGACCTCCCACCTCATTTTCGTTGTCGAAGGTAGACTCGACTAACGAAGGCGTTGCCGAAGACTGACTTGACTTAGTGGAAGCGTTGCCGAAGACAGACTCAACTTAGCGGAGGCATCGACGAAGACTGACTCGACTTAGAAGAAGCATTGCCGAAGACAGACTCGACCTAGCGGAGGCGTTACCGAAGACTGACTCGACTTAGCGAAAGCGTTGCCGAAGACAGACTCGACTTGGCGGAAGCATTGCCGAAGACTGACTCGACTTAGCGGAAGCATTGTCGAAGACTGACTCGACTTAGCAGAGGCGTTGGCGAAGACTGACTCGACTTAGCAGAAATGTTTCCGAAGACAGACTCGATTTAGCGGAGGCGTTGCCGAAGACAGACTCGACCTAGCGAAAGCGTTGCCGAAGACTATTCGACTAACGGAGGTGTCTATACCTAGATTGAGACTTAGTTCAGGAGTATGAACCTAAGTCGAGACTTAGTTCAGGAGTATGAACCTAGATTGGGACTTAGTTCAGGAGTATGAACCTAGATTTGGACTTAGTTCAGGAGTATGAACTTAAGTCTGGGTTTGGTTCAGGAGTATGAACCTAAATTGGGCTTTGAACCTGAGGGAGGCCTTTAGAAGGCGTTCTCGCTGGGGAAGATTCGGGCATACGATAATTGGCGGGGTTTATGCTGGGGGTATGCGTTCCTAGGCTTATAATGATGGCCGGGTTTGAAAACGAGGAAGGGAATGGGCTTTCGTTAGGTTTTCGTTAAATGAACGGCCTTACGATGATGGCCGGGGTTGAAAACTAGGAAGGGAATGGGCTTTCGTTAGGATTTCGTTAAAGGACGGGCTTACGATGACGGTCGGGGTTGAAAACGAGGAAGGGAATGGACTTCCGTTAGGTTTTCGTTAAAGGAACGGGCTTACGATGATGGCCGGGGTTGAAAACGAGGAAGGGAATGGACTTCCGTTAGGTTTTCGTTAAAGGACGGGCTTACGATGATGGCCGGGGTTGAAAACGAGGAAGGGAATGGACTTCCGTTAGGTTTTCGTTAAAGGACGGGCTTACAATGACGACCGGGGTTGAAAACAAGGAAGAGAATGGACTTCCGTTAGGTTTTCATTAAAGGAAGGGCTTACGATGACGGCCGGGGTTGAAAACGAGGAAGGGAATGGACTTCCGATAGGTTTTCGTTAAAGGACGGGCTTACGATGACGGCCAGGGTTGAAGATGAGGAAGAGAATGGACTTCCGTTAGGTTTTCGTTAAAGGACGGGCTTACGATAATGGCCGGGGTTGAAAACTAGGAAGGGAATGGACTTCCGTTAGGTTTTCGTTAAAGGACGGGCTTACGATGACGGCCGGGGTTGAAAATGAGGAAGGGAATGGGCTTCCGTTAGGTTTTCGTTAAACTAGGGGGCTGGATGCAGAGGACCAGAAATTAAAGGGGGCAAAACAGGAATTTTGCCCTGCAATCATGTCCGACCGGATCAGACCAGCAGGGGGCCTGGTTCAAAAAGACAGACAACCGCGTTCTTCTTCTCCATTCTTTCAAACAGTCAGCCGAGAAGAGAGAGAGAGAAAACGAGAGAGAAGAGGTAGAAAACCTCCATTGTTGTCCGATTTATTCGCAAAATCCTTCAAAATCAAGGCTATGGAGTAAAGGGGAGGAGCTCGTGGAGTCCGTCGAGGTCGGGTGAGTCAGGAGGCGGCGGAGAGGAGGCTTGAGTTAGTGAGAATGCACCGCCATTACACGCTCTCGCAATCGATGAATGAGGAGTTTTATCCGGATATGTGGCAACATTAGGCCACCGACGAGGATCTCCGCATGATATGATACTCAATGCTTTGGCTATTTTATTGATTTTTTGTCAAAACTGGTATATGTTAGACTTAGGGCTTGAATTGTCAAAATTGGGGCTTTTGTTTATTTTGCCATGAAAAATTGAAATTGGTGATGCATGTGTTTAATTGAAGTTATGGGTAGAAAGAATATGCAATTTGTTTATGAAAAACATTGATAGTTTGCATAATGTAAAAACAAAGTGGGTATTAAATTGCCGAATTTGGGACGGACTCTTGCGTAAGAGATTTTTGTGGTGAAAATTTGCTTTTGTGAATGCATGCTTGATAACATGATGCACGAATGTGAGAAAAGATGCATGCTATGTTTTGTAAAATGAACACAAATTTGCCGAATTTGGAACGGACTCTTGTATAAGAGATTTTTGATGAAAAGTGAATACAAATTTGTCGAATTTGGAACGGACTCTTGTATAAGAGATTTTTGATGAAAAATGAATTTTGTGAACTGGGTACAAATTTGCCGAGTTTGGAACGGACTCTTGTGTAAGAGATTTTTATGACAAAATTATTTTATAAAATGAACACAAATTTGTCGAATTTGGAACGGACTCTTGTATAAGAGATTTTGATGAAAAAATGCATTTAGTGAACTGGGTACAAATTTGCCGAATTTGAAACGGACTCTTGTGTAAGAGATTTTGATGAAAAAATTGTTTTGTAAAATGAACACAAATTTGCCGAATTTGGAACGGACTCTTGTGTAAGAGATTTTGATGAAAAAAATGCATTTTGTGAATGAAAGTTTGATGATAACTGAGTTTGAGAAAAGAATGTATGTGGGAAAATGTATCCGAAAATGGGACGGAGTTTATTTTCTTTCTTTCCTGTTCTTTTGTTGTTCATATCATATTGGCAATTTTGAGGACATATTTGTGTTGTGTCTACTTTCAGGAGAGAGGTGATATCATCCAATGCAAGTTGGATAAGCTGAAGACGCGGGGTTCCGCGGAGGCAGTTGTCAGGCTTTGGGATGCTTTGCCTATAGCTGGTAGAGTGGGTTATCGGAGTCCTCACCAGCTTGTGGTGGCTTCTAAGCTTTACGGCTTCGTTGAGGGACTGAGAGGGGTGGCTGGGTTACATAAGAGTAAGGGGCTCCTTTTGGCGCTGGTCGAGTATTGGTGGGATGTTACCCACACTTTTCACTTCTTCTGGGGGGAGGCTACCGTGACCCCTACTGATTATGCCGCTATCACTGGCCTGTCCTTTAAGGGGCTCAGCTTGGAGTGGCACGATGGGTATACGGAGGCGGAGCTGATGAATCTGCTGGGGATTGTCATCGTGTCGCGGAAGGGGATGGGCATGGAGTATGCCGTGGTTCAGGCGAAATTGGCTGAGAGCAAACTCGGTATGAGAGAGGGGACCAGACCATCACAGCTGAGCAGATCGCTCGATGCTTCTTATGGTTCGCCCTATCCAACACTCTGTTTGGGCACGCTGAGTGTACGGCTATGTTCGCTTTGCTGGGGTCTTTGGCGGATAGAGACAGGATAGACGAGTACGCCTCGGGAGAAGCGGGCTTGACAGAGTTATACTTCGCTTTGGACAGATACATCAGGAAGGCGTCCACCTCCCTGACCTGCTTCGAGTTCCCATCGGAGGTACACTCTCTTTCTTTTCCTTTATCCTTTGTACATATTGTGTATGCACTTTTGGTTTTTTGACGGGTTTCCTTTGTTGGATGAAGGTTTGGGCCTTGGAGATTTTTGGCTGCGCCTTATGGGACCATGTCCAGGGGGAGGCTTTTGCGTACCCGGCGATGCTTTGGTGGACGAAGGACGCCCGGGTGAAGAGGACTAGCCGGACCAGGATAAAGATGCGGTACAGTGACGTGGTGCCATTTTTGAAGGTGGATACTAGTGATAGGGTTATTTTTTACCCTTGGAGCTGGTTCTAGGTGGACCAGCTGGTTGGCGCTGAGAACTGGACGAGCCGGAGGTGGATCCTGTGGGGACTCACCTGCGATGTTTACTATATGGGGAAGAGGGTAATGAGGCAGCATGGTCTAGAGTTGGCTGCTTTGGCGCCGGCTGAGCCTCTGGCTGACATGATTTTTCCCCGGGAAGGGTCAGTGAATTGGGACTGGTTCAGAGGTGGGCGGCCTGCCCTGGAGTACGTTACTCAGGAGCCCTATCAGGCGTTCGTGGTGTGCAGGCTGAGGACGCCTCAAGTGCTGGCGAGGTAGGGGGATTCGGTAGTGAGGATCCCTCGGGCTGACTTTTCGTATACCCAGGATGGGGTTAGGATGTGGGCACAGATACCCCTCCCAGCGGTGACGCCTTGAGCTTTCCGGCCTCGACCGAATGCTCAGGTATGTGCTGATCGCATCCTGGTTATTTAGGCTTTATATTGCTTTCGTCATTGCTTCGACTGTTTTTTAATACTTCTGTTTCTTCTTTGCAGTACTCGTCTCGGGTGGCGCGGCTGGGATCTAGTACCTCTATGCGGGAGAGGTCCCCCATTCCTGCCAGCGAGACTATGCCAGGCAGGAGGTCTATGGAGACTCCTCCCGCTCATCCTAGGGGGTCGACGGACGCTTCTCCTTCTGGCTATATGGATAGGAGCGTGGAGCTCTCCCGGGATCATATCATCTTCGGAGGCATGTAGGGACTGGGCTTCGTACAGGGCAGGACCGGCGAGGGCTCCTCTTCACACGGCGGTGGTTACGGCGCTTTTGAGCCGTAGGGAGATTATGGGACTCCCTTACTGACCCAGGGGATGTACGGCCAGAGTTCTGACGCCTTCTCCTTTGGGTACGACTTCTTTGCGGATATTGGTGTGCCGTATCGAGGCGTTCCGGCTGATCTTGAGGACCAATACTCTGATGCTGAGGAGGACGACATAGAGCCGAAGATGGGTTTTCCGGAGGCAGCGGCGAAGGGGCCGAGTACGGCTCGACGGAATGTGCGGAGGCGCGGCAAGGAGGTTGTCAGGGAGGAAGATCCCGTTCTCGATTCGGATAGCAATTCCGACTGAGTGTACTTGTTAGGGCAGAAAACATATATACATTCGATGCACATTATTTTTCTATTTTTGGCATGTAATAACTAGGTTAATACATTTTACTTTTCTAAGTATTTTTGTTTTGTTAATCCTATACTGAATGCAAGTTGCATAAGCCCGGTTTGATGTTTTATGGGGACAAAAGAGGGATCTTTGTTGGGATTTTGAATGAAAATCATGGGGAATGGGTATATTTTCATGTTTGGCCATTTGGGGAAGGATTTCTTCATTTGGACCAGCAGTTTTTATTGTTGTCAAAATAGTTTTTGGACTGGGGAACAATCTTATCCGCGTGGATGAGATTGAGGCTGCAATCTCATCCGCGCGGACAAGGGCAGCACCTTGCAGGGTTATTTAAATTTCACCTCAGATTTGGTTTTCATCACTCAACTTCATCGTCTTCTCTGTTCTTTCTGAAGTCACGACCCAAAACCATAGAGGGCCATGGAAAACATGAAGAATTCTCCTAAATTGTCAAAAGAGTTGCAAATGATCTTCTTTGACAAGTTCAAGGAATAGTCTCGGGAGGTCATGCATGGGAATAGGACTTTCTTCGAAGAGAGATACAAGTTCAAGTCTCTATGGTCTCTTAAGGAGCTTGTTCCGGATTATGACTTGATGAGGGCTTCTGCCGCATTCTGGGACACTCGGAGGCATGTCTTTTGCTTCTCCTACAACGAAGTGGTTCCCACCATTGAAGATTTCAGGGCGTTACTTGGAGGACCCGAGGTGAAAGAGGTTGCACTTCCCTTTCCCGGAGGGATGTCCTTTGCCAACAAATTGTCTGGCCTCCTTCAAATCTCTCCGGAGGAAGCCCGAGGTATGATTTGAGGACCCGACTATTTTGACATTTCTAGTTTCCCGAATAGGTTTAGGAGCTTGGGTGTTGTTGGTGATTGTTATTGGGATGCCTTTGCTCTTTGTGCAATCGTCCCTGTTCATGGTTTGTTCCTTTGGGATGTGCCACCGGTCTCTGTTAGACGTTGTTGTGCACTGTCGGTCGGGCCGGGATATAGTTCCCTTGATATTAGGAGAGACCCTTCACGCTATTGACCGCTTGGCTACCGGGAAGCGGTACATGCACAAGGGAAGCCCGTTTTTGTTGTCGATGTGGCTGATGGAGAGGCTAGGGGTCCTGCGGGAGGCTCCACTTGCATTCAGGCCATGGACTTTTGCCAGGAGGGGAGTTACAATTGAGATCGAGGATCAGACCTCATGGGAGCGCTGGATGGCTCAGCGTCGTACCCAGGACATCCGATGGTGGATTCCGCACTAGCAGATATAGACTAGGAGGATGCTTCAGGAGGGATTCAGATAGTTATGCTTCTGGGGCTCAGTTGGTCTACCTTCTACATTCCTTGGTTCTCTAGCAGTTCGGGATGGAGCAGGTACCTTTGGAGGGCTGCGATGATAATGCCACCCAGCTGGTGATGTTTGTTTCTATGGATGATTCATCTGTATTTTCCCTCTTATCCCGAGTATGGAGGTATCATGCTTTTCCTCCTATGGTCCTTCTCAGGCGTCCGGAGCGTATTTATCTGTCCACTTGGTACTTGGATTGGTATGAGGGACACATGGGGGAGACTCAGGTGACTCTTATGAGGAGGTGTGAGGCCACGGTGGGACCACAAGATGTCCCCATGTCATAATTGAGGAGAGTTGAGGCGAGGGCTACCCCATATGACAGGAGTGGAGATGATATGTTTGACTATGAGATAAGAGTAGAATGTCAGAGTGACAGGGTTCCTATGACGCTACCCAGGAGGTAGGAGATTAGAGACGAAGCCCAGGCGATCAGAGCTTTGATAGAGGCAGGCTTGATGGACTCGGTCCTCATGCTAGAGCTAGGGAGGAGGAGGATGGACATCGTTCCTGTGCCTAGGAAGAACACAAGGCATGGCGGGAGGAGACGGAGGAGGACAGAGGGAGATGCTGGCACCAGTGGATAAACCCTTGAGTATCCATTGATCGTCCTAGCAGGCACATTAGTTTTTAGTTATGTATTTTATTTTTATGACTTTTCTTTTAGCTCAGTTGTGAGTTTAAGAGTAGACCGGGCTTGGACTCATCAAGGAGTTTTTTAACTGTCATAAGTAGGTGAATTGCATTAGAGTTTTTCGAGACGCAGATGTGATGTGATCATTGTGTTGATGACAAAATTTGATGTTTATTTATGTTTTAGACCGAACCGTTTCCGGCTGCCTCCGTTCACTGGATGCACGAAGGGATTTCCATCTAAGTCTGCGAGCTGCATGGCTCCCCCAGAAAAGATTTTCTGAACTACATAGGGTCTGACCCAGACGGGCTCCCATTTGCCAAGTGGATTGGTGTGGGTCGGAGGCTTTTCTTTTAACATGAGGTTGCCTTCTCGGATGTCCTGATGTTTCACTTGTTGGGTTTTATGGGTCCATGCGCAGCGGAATTAAGCATCAAATTAACACAAAACCCAAGCCCTAAGATCCGTTCTATACGATTAAATTGAACTCCTATGAGATAGAATTTACCAACCATAATTGCTTTCCGGTCTTGAGCTATCGAACGGATAATTATGTGATTCGTAATCACAAACTTTTTGATCTTCAAATCTTCGAATCTTTAACTTCTTCGGATCTTCAGATTTGAACTCTAGGCCTTTGATTTGTTTGAACAAATTAAGACCCTCTTTTGGTAATCCACACAAATATGAATGTCGAGAACGATTCTCGGGTTGGGAATTGCTAGATTCCTAAAACTTATGGAAGAATATTGAGAGTATTTTGTTATGATTTTCCCTTGAAAATTTCGGCCAGACCATTAGGGTTAACGGCACCTCTCATATTTATACTACTTTAGTGTAAATATGTTTCCTAATCGAATTAGGAGAACAGTACATCAAAAACGCGTCTGGTGGCTAGTTATGTCGCGCGACATAACTAGCCAGTGGCTAGTTATGTCGCGTGACATACTTAGCCAGTTGCTAAGTATGTCGCATGACAAAAGTTGCCATATACAGAAACTTTCAATCATTCTTCCTTTGGTTCAACCAACTCATTCTATTTGTGTGTGACCCAATAGGATTGTATTATGTTGGCAATGAGTCCGATCATATCGACTCCTCATAAGACATAAGCGGACTCTAGCAAGCCATTATGTCTACCCAAATAACACAACGTAAGAGTTCACGTTTCCAATGGTACACTTCCATTTCTCCCTTTGTCTCACGATGTTATATTGAACACAAGTCATGGTCCACGTCAACTTGTATTTGTTCAATGCTTTCTCGATCTTGAGTATAATGATAGTCCAATCATATTGGGGTGTGGCCACACGCTTTCATCATTATCACTCATCGAGGGGCCCAAGCAAAACATCTCTCTTTCGAGGGACAAATTCCATCTTGACTTATCATCCTTCCCATCATGAATCCGATCATGCCAAAGATAGCCTTTATAGATATCGTGTTAAGATACCGTTTGACTAAAATCAAACATGACTTTCATCATATGTAAGGTCATGATAATCTCAGGTCTAGGGACTAAATGAAGTAACCATATGAGATTTAATTATGACATTTGACCATGACATAAATCTCATACGGGTCAAGTCCAGTCACTTGTTCTCTAACAAGTATCCATAATTTCAATGTGCATCTCTATGCATATAATCATCATATGATTATCCATTGACAATTATACTAGTTATTTACAAGTTTGTAATGTGCATCTCTATGCATATGATCATCTCTATGATCATCCATTACCAACTTACACTAAATAACTAGGGACACAAATTAATATAATAAACATGTAAAACATATATTAATCAAAATAAAATTTCTCTTTTATTAATGATAAAGACGATACATCAAGGTTTATAGAAACTATAAGCCTAGGACACACACACTAACAACTCCCACTTGCACTAGGCTCCATTTATGTATCGAATACTCATGGATCTAACATGACCATCATGCTTACACTTTGTGCGAGGGTCTTTGTAAGCGAATCCCTAATGTCATCATCGGTTGATACTTTGTATATCTTAACTTCTTCTCATTCTTTATGAATTCCTCAAAGAACGTCTAAGTGAGTGTTTGGATCGTTGTTGTGACCTTGGTTCCATTGTTTGCACAAGTGGTACCACTATAGTCATAACAAGAGTTTCACCGATTAGTGATACTTGGAACATTTCCAAAATACTAATGAACTTTTGATCCAAATCGCCTTTTAGCCACATCATATGTTGCTAAAATTTGGCCTTAGTAGTAGAATTGGCTACAATTTACGCTTGGAACTCTTCCAATCAAAACTGCACCTCTAATAAGCACAAACATAAATCTTAATTGCGATTTTAAAATTAACTTTGTCGCTTGGAAGCTAGTCATCTATGTAACCCTTACAACAAGATTAACTTCCAATCTTTCAAATACCAAGAACTTATCCTTAGTTCTTCTTAAGTACTTAAGGATCATCTTGACTCCCATCCAATGGTTTATATCAGGATTAGATTGGTATCGACTCATCATGCATGGAGCATATGAAACGCCGGGTCTAGTACAAATCATGGCATACATGACAGATCCAAATGCCGAAGCATATGTAACTTCATTCATTTTCCCTTTTGCTCATCAGTTGTCATAAGACAATGAATATTGCTAAGAGAAATACCATGATCCATTGACAAGCTACTCTTCTTAGACTCTTTTAAGAATCTTGTCAATGTGAACACTTTGACTCAAACCAATTTATCCTTCTAGATCTATCTCTATAGATCTTGATGCCAAGGATGTAAGCGGCTTCACCCTTATCTTTCATTGAGAAAACATTCCTTGACCAAGACTTGACAGTCTTAAGTGTCGGAACTTGTTATTCCAATGAGTAAGATATCATTGTAATAAAACAATAGAAATAATACTACGCTCCCACTGAATTTCATGCATACACAAGGTTCATCTTTGTTCTTCGATGAAGTCAAACTCTTTGGCCAATTCATCAAAACAAAGATTCCAATTCCTTGAAGCTTGCTTCAATCCATCTCATGGATCTTTGCAACATGCATACTTTATTAGAGTTTCTTGGATCGACAAACTATTCGGGTTGTGTACTCTACACATCCTTAAAAATCTTTCCATTTAAAGAAAGTCGTTTGACATCCATTTGTCATATCACATAGTCACAATATGTGATAATGGCAATTGAAATTCTAACAGACTTCGACATTGTAACTGGCGAAAAAAGGTTTCAACATAGTCAATACTATGAATTTGCCCAAATCCCTTTGTTACAATTTTTAGTCATGAAAGTATACACCTTCCCATCCATGTCGGTCTTGAAGACCTTCTTGCATCCCATTAGTTTTTAAACCTTCAGGTAGCCCAATCAAGTTCCAAACTTGATCATCAAACATGGATTGTAATTTGGATTCCATGGTTCCTAACCATTTATCCAAACTAGGAGTGGACATCGCCTCAAGATAGGAAGTAGGATTGTCATTCTCAATGACTTCCACTTCATTACTTTCCGATACGAGAAATCAATATTTCTTGAGTTCGGATCGTAACCTATCCATTCTACGATTGACTTGTGCATCTTGAACCGTTTCCACAACTCTTTGTGAACTTGGTTCCGTCTCTACTCTTGGTTCCATATTATTTTCGGGTTCTTGAACTTCTTTCAAGATTAATTTTACTCCCACTAGATTCTTTATTGAGAAACTATTTCTCAAGAAACAAATCGTGTAGAGCAACAAACATTTTGTTCTCTTTGTGATTGTAAAATCAATATCCGAAAATAACCTTGTCAGATTTGGTGCTAACTTATAAGAGACAAGTCTCTTTACATAAGATTCGCAACCCCAAATCTTCATGAAAGACAAACTAAGTTTTCTTCCATGCCACATCTCATGTGGGGCTTTAGGAACCGATTTAGTAGGGACTCGATTCAGTGTAACCGCATTATTTCTAATGCATATCCTCAAAAGGAATTAGGAAAGTCAACTTGACACATCATCGAATGAACCATGTCTAACAAGGTTTAATTCCTCCTTTCGCATACACCATTCATAGTGGTGTTCCTTGTGGAGTCAATTCTTGAAAGCGATTTCATAGTTTTGAGATGATTGTCAAACTCTTGGCTCAAAAATTCACCACCTCGATCCAATCGAAGTATTTAATAGTTTTACCAAGTTGTTTTTGTATTTCATCTTGAAATGTTCGAAACATCTCAAACGATTCACCTTTGGACTTCATCAGATAGACATCGTCACATCTAATAAGTCATTGGTGAATGTGATGAAATACCAAAATCCTCCCCTAGCAATGCTGCTTATGGTCCACATACATCTCATGTATAATGACCAATAAAGCACTAGCCCTCCCACTACTATTAGTGTAGGGTGGTTTGGTCAATAATCCCAATAAACAAGATCAACATTCCTCAAATGACTCATGGTCATATGAGTCTAAAAGTCCATGTTAATGGAGTTTAGATATATGTTTCTTATTTATCTGACCAATCCGGCAATGCCATATGAACGCGTTGTTCATATTGTTCGGTTTAGATTTCCATTTATATTATAGATATCTTCAACATTATTTTGTTTCTCATCTTCCAGGATATGAAGACCATTCAATGACATATGCAATACAATAAGGCATATCATTAAATAAATATAAAACTTCATATTGAAAATAAGAAAATTATATCCTTCATCATCCATTTAAGAAACATAAATAATACTCCTACTCAAATCCGGAACGTAGTCATACTTGTTTAAAACAAGTACTACTTCACAAGGTAGCGTGACTTCATAAGTCTCTATGGCTAATGTAGCAACTATTGCTTCATTCCCAATTTACCCTCTTTGAGTAGCTTTCTATTCTTTATTCCTTGCACATTTAAACAAATATGGGGGTCCAATCCGGTATCATATACCCAAGAACAAGAATTCGAAAGGAAAATATCTATCATATAGATACTTGAAGTAGTAGCAATCATATTGCCCCTTCTTCACCTTTTAGGCCTTCCTAATAAGCCTTGCAACTTTGCTTCTAATGACAATCTTATTGTAATGACAGCAAACTGCATCCTTTTGAGACACTTTGGGTTTAGCCTCTTCGGCTTTGCAACTTTTGCCTTAGGTTTAGCAACCTTTGCTTTACCTTCTTTTCCTTCCTTTATGAACCCCTTTCTTGTGTTAACCATTAACACTTTTGCGGATTGCTCCTTGTTGCATCTCATGCATTAAGGGCCTTCACCACAACATACATCTTTTGCCTAGCTCGCACTTGGAACGTTTCCTTTTTGCGTTATTCTAGAACAAAAGTGACTCCCATATGTTCAAGGTTCTTCATAAGAGCCTTTAAACATGGTGGCAATTACAAGGCAAGCAATATTGTCAGAATCATCAATATGTTTCTAATGTTGCTTCCTTATTTGCCCTTTGCAACATTTGCAATGGGTTCAAAGAGGAACGGATTCGTCAAGAACGTACAAATTTACCTAAGAACCATTCTTTAGGCTTTTGATCCAATCAAAAATTATTTGTATCATTCCTTTCGAACTTTGTCCTTCATAAGGACGAATCGCAATTATTATTATATAATGCTATTTCTACAACAAAATATACAAATTATATGAACACATATCAATATCAACACCTTTATCATTTAAGAGCAAATAATGTATTTTACAAATACTCCCATTAAATTATACACCTTCAAATACAAGCATGTATCATATAATTATAATGGGCTAAGATCCATATTTCACTTCAATTTTGGTTTAACTGAGTCAATGCCCAAAATTAAGTTATTTAGGTAGATAACATTTATCAATCACATCATATGTGACTCTTAGATCCTTTATGAGATTTTAGACATCATATGTCAAAACATGTTTTAATCTCATCTTATGCCTTGGGTCAAAACTCTTTTGAAAGCACCAATTAAGTCTAACCAATTTCAAACGTATGAGACACATAGAACGATGCACCCAACTGAGTCGAAACTACATCAACCATTATCTCATCTTGCTCCATACTAGAATAGAATGATGCACCCAACTGAGTCGAAACTACATCAACCTATCCCAATACTTCTCAAGTGTTTTACTTTCGGGGTGGCATAAAACTTAAACATTAAATGAAGGTTCTTTAAAATAGATCATAAGCATGTCAACAAAGATAATCGTAAAGTACACCGGGTAAGTTCCCAGAAACCGGTGAGCCACAAGGACTACTTAAGTACCCAATCCTTAGACGTAACTCTCCTAGACATGTACAACTACAATATCGGTTTGATCGCAGCATAATCCTACTTGTAAACCGACTTGTTTCATAAACAATCATACACTAACTTGTTTCTCATAAACAATTAGTGAACTATAATTCAATGTTCAAAAACATTCTAGAATTATAACAGTTCTTTATGCAACGCAATAATTAATAAAATCACCTTTTTAAACAATTAAGCAAGCATAAGAACACTTTAATAATTATGCAACGCAACAATTAAATAAACATCTTTTAATTAATTAAGCAAGCATAAGAACACTTTAATAATTATGCAACGCAACAATTAAATAAACATCTTTTAATTAATTAAGCAAGCATAAACAATGAATTAATCTAGCATAGCCCTATAAACTCAATTTCCGAGAAATTTATAGCATCCAGATTAAGACATAAAACATCTCGCATTGTAAACACAATCACAGATTAGCGTAAAAATTAAACAAACCGATTCTGCCGTATTTGGCTTATTATGTCGCGTGACATAACTAGCCGGTGGCTAAGTATGTCGCGTGACATAACTAGCCGATTACCGAATTTTCTCCTCGTGGCCAACTATGTCGCACGACATGAGTTGCCGCTTAGCGATTTTCTGAATTTCAATCAATTCCAATCATAGAGCAATCAAATCAAGTAAACAACTTTTACAGATTTAATTCAACATAATCAGAAAACGATTTTCGCAGATTAGCAAATTGTTTCTCATAAACAATTAAATCTAACTCATATAAAGCAAGCCTAGAACATTTATAAACAATTTATAACAACTTTCTAGCATGCCAATTCGAATCTAACCATATGAACGGGGCTCTGATACCACTGTTGGGTTTTATGGGTCCATGCGCAGCGGAATTAAGCATCAAATTAACACAAAACCCAAGCCCTAAGATCCGTTCTATACGATTAAATTGAACTCCTATGAGATAGAATTTACCAACCTTAATTGCTTTCCGGTCTTGAGCTATCGAACGGATAATTATGTGATTCGTAATCACAAACTTTTTGATCTTCAAATCTTCGAATCTTTAACTTCTTCGGATCTTCAGATTTGAACTCTAGGCCTTTGATTTGTTTGAACAAATTAAGACCCTCTTTTGGTAATCCACACAAATATGAATGTCGAGAACGATTCTCGGGTTGGGAATTGCTAGATTCCTAAAACTTATGGAAGAATATTGAGAGTATTTTGTTATGATTTTCCCTTGAAAATTTCGGCCAGACCATTAGGGTTAACAGACCTCTCATATTTATACTACTTTAGTGTAAATATGTTTCCTAATCGAATTAGGAGAACAGGCTGTCAAAAACGCGTCTGGTGGCTAGTTATGTCGCGCGACATAACTAGCCAGTGGCTAGTTATGTCGCGTGACATACTTAGCCAGTTGCTAAGTATGTCGCGTGACAAAAGTTGCCATATACAGAAACTTTCAATCATTCTTCCTTTGGTTCAACCAACTCATTCTATTTGTGTGTGACCCAATAGGATTGTATTATGTTGGCAATGAGTCCGATCATATCGACCCTCATAAGACATAAGCGGACTCTAGCAAGCCATTATGTCTACCCAAATAACACAACGTAAGAGTTCACGTTTCCAATGGTACACTTCCATTTCTCCCTTTGTCTCACGATGTTATATTGAACACAAGTCATGGTCCACGTCAACTTGTATTTGTTCAATGCTTTCTCGATCTTGAGTATAATGATAGTCCAATCATATTGGGGTGTGGCCACACGCTTTCATCATTATCACTCATCGAGGGGCCCAAGCAAAACATCTCTCTTTCGAGGGACAAATTCCATCTTGACTTATCATCCTTCCCATCATGAATCCGATCATGCCAAAGATAGCCTTTATAGATATCGTGTTAAGATACCGTTTGACTAAAATCAAACATGACTTTCATCATATGTAAGGTCATGATAATCTCAGGTCTAGGGACTAAATGAAGTAACCATATGAGATTTAATTATGACATTTGACCATGACATAAATCTCATACGGGTCAAGTCCAGTCACTTGTTCTCTAACAAGTATCCATAATTTCAATGTGCATCTCTATGCATATAATCATCATATGATAATCCATTGACAATTATACTAGTTATTTACAAGTTTGTAATGTGCATCTCTATGCATATGATCATCTCTATGATCATCCATTACCAACTTACACTAAATAACTAGGGACACAGATTAATATAATAAACATGTAAAACATATATTAATCAAAATAAAATTTCTCTTTTATTAATGATAAAGACGATACAACAAGATTTATAGAAACTATAAGCCTAGGGCACACACACTAACATCACTTTCTTGTCAAAGGCCCTGGCCATTCTTGCTTGGTAAGCCCGGGTGTGTTCCATGGCTTTCAGACGACGTTCATCTAGCAGGGCCAACTCATCGTGGCGACTCTGGGCCATTCGACTTCGTTGATCTGATTTTCCAGCAACACGCGGAGCGAGGGAATTTCCAATTTGATTGGGAGCACGACCTCCATTCCGTAAGTGAGGGCAAATGGCGTTTCCCCTGTGGCAGTTCTGACAGATGTCCTGTATCCCCAGAGGGCAAGGTGGAGCTTGTCTAGCCAATCTCTGCCTCGGACAACCATCTTCCTGATGATGTTTTCTAGAGTCTTATTTGTCGCTTCAACAGCACTGTTGGTTTGGGGCCGATAAGGGGATGACTTGTGACGAGTTATTTTGAATTCTGCCAACAATCTGTCGCATTCTCCCTCGAAATGGGAACCATTATCGGAAATCACTTCAACAGGCAATCTGTATCTGCACATGATGTTTTCTTTGATAAAGAGGGCTACCTTTTTGGAATTGAAGACTTTGTAAGACTTGGCCTCGACCCATTTGATGAAATATTCTATGGCTACCAGGACGAATTCGTGACCGTTGCTTCCTAGTGCTGTAACTTTGTCGATGGCGTCGATTCCCCAGGTAACAAAAGGCTAAGGGGTTGTCATGCAGTAGAGGTCGTGCGGAGGTAAATGGTTGAGATTTGAATAGCGCTGACATTTGTCGCAGCTTCTCACGAACTGGATGCAATCCGTTTCCATAGAGATCCAAAAATAGCCCATTCTCAGGATGACCTGCATTAAGGCTCGAGCATTCATGTGGGGGCCACAAGTACCATCATGTACTTCATTCATTAGCTCGGCGACCCTTTGTTTGCTGATACAGCATAAGAGGGGACCTCGGTAGCGCTTTTTGTACAGCGTATCTCCCAGAAGGACGTAGTGGGAAGCCAGGCATTTCAGAGCCATCATACTTTTTGCCTTGATCCCTTCTTTGTATTCCCCGTCTTCATTTTTGAAGGAGGCTTCACCGCTTTTTAAGTATTGGTAGATTTGAGCATACCACGGGTCGTCTACTGGTTCCCTCTCTGCTTAAATCTCAAAGCAGTAGGCTGGGTTTTCTCTTCTCCCAACCCTGAAGGGTTTGACTGATTTTCCTTCGGATATTTGGACAAGGGAGGCTAGTGTTGCCAGGGCATCTGCGAACCTGTTGTGGTCTCTGGGCAGGTAGTGGAAGCTGACCTCCTTGAACTGTGCTGCGAGGTCTTCCATATAGGCGTGATACTTTTGCAGACCCGGATCAATTGTTTTCCACTTGTTGGACACTTGGTTGATGATGAGAGCAGAGTCACCGTATACTTCCAACTCCTTAATATTTCTTTCTAAAGCTGCCTCCAATCCAGCTATGCAGGCTTCATACTCGGCGACATTATTAGTGACTTCAAGTTGAGCTTTACGGATATGGGAGTATGTTCATCAGTGGGGTCGACCAAGAGCATTCCTATCCCATTCCCCCGTTTGTTAGCTGCCCTGTCAAAGAAGAGTTGTCAGCGATTTTCTCCTTCTAGAGCAAAAATTCGTTCATCAGGGAATTGAGGTTCAGGTCCTTGGCATTCATCACTTGGGAAGTCAGCCAACTGGTCTGCCATTACTCATCCTTTCACGGATTTCCTCATCACATAAATTATGTCGTATTCGGCAAAAAAGAATGACCACTTTGCCAATCTCATGGAGAGGGAGGGCTTGTCGAACAAGTACTTGATGGGGTCCAGTTTTGAGACCAAGTGTACTGAGTGAGACTGCATGTAGTGCTTCAACTTTCCCACTATCCATACTAGACCTGCACAGGTCTTCTCGCAAACTGAGTAGTTGAGATCACAGCCTTGTAGCTTTCTGCTCACAAAATAGATGGCACTTTCAACTTTGGAGTCTTTCTTCTCCTATGCCAGCATAGCCCCAATTGCGGTGTCTGTGACAGTCAGGTATAGCAGTAGTGGCTTTTGCCGATGTGGGGGACAAAGGATTGGAGGGTTCACAAGGTATGCCTTGACCTTTTCAAAAGCAAACTGGCATTCTGGATTCCATTCAGTGGATGTGCTCTTCTTCATCAGCTTAAAGATGGGCTCACAGATGGAGGTCAGTTGATTCACGAAACGGCTTATGTACTGTAGCCTTCCCATGAAAGATTTAACTTCTGTCAGTGTTCGAGGCGGTTTCATCTCAACTATGGCTTTGATCTTCTGCGGGTCCACTTTGATTCCCCGTTCAGTTACCATGTACCCCAACACTTTACCTCGTTTGACGTCGAAGGAGCATTTAGCTGGGTTCAGCCTCATGGAGTGTTCTCTGAGACGGTCAAAGAATTTTCTTAAATCGATAAAGTGCTGACCAGCGGATCCTTTGGAGTGGACTATCATGTCATCCACGTAGACCTCTATTTCTTTATGAATCATGTTGTGGAACAGGGCGGTGGCAGCCCTCTGATAGGTAGCCCCAGCGTTTTTCAGACCAAACAGCATGACTGTATAGCAATATGTCCCCCAGGGAGTAGTGAAAGCTGTCTTAGCCTGGTCCTCTTCGGCCATTTTGATCTGGTTGTAGCCGGCGAAACCGTCAACAAAAGACTTGACCTCGTAATTGGCTGTGGTATCTACTAGCATGTCAATATTGGGCAGGGGAAGTCGTCCTTTGGGCTGGCTTTGTTAAGATCTCTAAAATCCATGCAGCATCGGACTTTCCCGTTAGCCTTGGTGACTGTTACGATGTTGGAAATCCAGGTGGGGTACTCAATGACCCGGATGAATCCTGCTTTGAGCATCTTCTCAATTTCTTCCTTTACTTGTAATGACCACTCAGGTTTGATCTTTCTCAGCTTCTGTTTGACTGGCTTGACTTCTGGATCTAACGGTATCCGGTGCTCCACTATGGAGGGATCGAGGCCGGACATAACCTTGTAAGACCATGCAAACACGTCCACAAATTCCCTGAGTAGTTCCATCAGGGTTGCTCATTCAGGCCCATCGAAGAAAATGCAAATCTGCGTCTCTTTAGGGTCTTCTGCTGTTCCCAGATTCACACGAGTCAGAACCTCCTCGGCAGCTTGGGCTCGATTTTTCTCTTTCTCAGCAACCTGCTTAAAGATTTCTCTAATGTATTGTTCGTTTAGTGTGTCTGCATCTTTATCTAGTGAATCATTATTAACCGTTTTTAAGTTGTTAGTTAATTTATCATTAGTTGAAGTGGCGATCAGGGGATACTCGGAAAGGTCATTTCATTCAGAGTAAAAGGAAGTACATCATTGGCTACAATTTCATAGTCTTCTGGCGTAAGGCCATCAGACGACTCTAGGGACTCGAATTCGACGACAAGAGACTCAGAGGACTTGAGGTAGGTGGACACAAGGGGACGGGGGACCAATCCAAGCTTCGTGACCATTTCATCTTTGCTCGCGGACGGACCGGAGAGAGTTTTCCAATTCTTCAAGGGCATGGTAGACTGCATGACCATGGCTCGGGGATCTAATGGCTTCTGTCCTCCTGCTTCGATTACTGCGATCATTTCGTTCACTGAACCCAAGTCGATCAGGTCTGGAATGTGCACTCCTTCCCCAAACATCTACTGCATGACGGGACCATCCCATTCATCTAGGGAGAATTCTGGAAACTTGGCCTTTGGCATGACCAGTTCAAACTCAGCTGTTGTGGCCTCCTCGACAGTCGGAATGACTTCGTTGAGCTTCTCAAACTGCTTTACCAGCTCTGGTACCCCTTTGAAAGTGTACTTGCTCTTCATGGTGGTAGTAGCCCCAGGTATCTTGGATAGATCGAGGAACATTTTTCGAACGGGGTTGGCTCTGGTATTTAATAACATTTATGATGTAACAGGGTTTTGTGGGTGGAAACCCTAATATTTTGAAGTATTATTTATTGCCATTGAATGCTCATTTATGTATGGAAAAATTAGGGGCGTTACAGTTGGTATCAGAGCAATGGCTTTAGGTCTTATGGGAGAATTAAACTTAAGTACTTGAAGATAGTTGAATTGACCTTGAGAAATGAGAGTTAGCCTATTCAACTTAGAGCTAAGTAAAAGAAGTTGGAGGAACAACTTACTTGTATGCTTTGAGGATTATATTTTTGCCTTATTTTAAAAGAATTGTATATATTATGTATTGGAGTTAGTTTAATTAAGTTCTTTGTCTGATGTGTGTAGGATCATGGCACGGAGACCAAGGAAGTCTGTGAGATATAGTGCTGCACTCAAGGAGATAATTGCAGCCATGAACCACCGTATAAGATTGATCACTAAAGAGCTGAAACAAGAAAAGGCAAAAGTAGAGAGTCTGCAACATGATTTTATGATAAGTAATGAAGATGTGGAGTTTATAGAGAATAAGCTGACTGAGAGTAAACAGAAAGTCAGAAACATGGAGGTACATATTAAAATAGCTAACCGAGAATGGAACAAGCTAAGTGTGAAATTGCTGGATGAAGAAAAGTGAGTGTATGACCTCGAGAAGAAGATAGATGAACAAGAAAAGTGTGAGCTGGAGCTAAGGAAGTCAGACTACCAGATATATGCAGAGAAATTAGAGATCCAAGCCAAATATGAAGAGCTAGCAACCGAACACGAGAAGTGTGGAATCTAGAGATCAAGCAGAAGATCAGAGCGGACGCACTGATGGATAATCAAAAGTCCTGGGAGTTATTTTATTTAAGATTGATTCAGACTTAGTCTAGTAGTTTCAGTTGAGATTGAATTTTTATTTATAGTAGAAAGGATTTTGAGACAGTTTATGTTCTTTTACCAATTCAGTATTAATAAAAGTTTTAGTTAATTTTATTACTCGTACCAAGTATGATAATTAACTATCCCTTATAAAGAAAAGTTAGAAGTTTAACTTGTTTAGAAACAACAAGAGAAGTCATAGACCAAGTGAAACGGCGTATGAAACCATGGAAGGGAGTAAGACGACCATGGGAATAAAAGTGAAACTAGCCAAGTGAAACGGCTTGTGAAACTATGGGTCGAAGAAAGACGACCGTGGAAATAAAAGGTGGAACTAGTCAAGTACAACGACTAGTAAGATAAAGTCAAACTAACCAAGTAAAACGTTAGTTGAAAAGTAAATGGTAAAGTCTTTTGGAGACGAAAAATTATGTAACTGACCAAGTAAAAGGTTAGTAGGGTAATAAAAGTTAAAGTTTTCCGAGACGAAAAATCTCAAAGTTAACGAACCATCTAACGAACATTAAGTTAACGGTCTAGTACCAAAGGCCAAATGAATAAAACTTTCGTCTAGAGAAGACGTGAACCAAACCGTAGTCTAGTAAAGTGACTAACGAGCGAAAGGGAAAACTAGCAAGTAAAAAGCTAGCACAAAGTGTAGAAGTTAAATACAATAGTCATGCATGTAAATGTACTGTTGTACCATATTCATGATAAGTATCAATGAAATAAGTACATATAACAGAAACAAAGTAATCCACAGATGTCGTCGCGCACAAGATCCGAACAAGGCGCCAACGACGGAAACGGTGGTAACAACAATAATGGAAACGGAAATGGAGGAGGACAACTGGACTCGAACATGGCCAATCTTCTTCAGACTCTGACACAGACAGTGGCCGGAATAGGTCAAGCTATGGCTGGATTAGCTCAAGCACCACCATCGATGCAGTTACGTGACCCGTTAGAATTATTACAGAGGAGGAACCTGATACGTTCTCAGACACGGTGAAAGAAAAGCCAGAGGACTGGATCAAAAGTACATAATTTTTTTTTGAGACATTGACTTGCACGGAGGAACAAAAAGTGGTATTCGCGACTTTTATGCTAAGGGGAAAAGCTCAGTCGTGGTGGGTGGCAGAAAAACGAGCTGCTATGGCTCGCGGTGATGCGGCAATTACTTGGACTACGTTCAAGAATATGTTTAACGAAAAGTACTATCCTGCCAGTGTGAGGAACGCTAAAGTGGCAGAGTTTTTAACCCTAGTGCAAGGAAAGCAAGACCGTGGCAGAATATGGTGAGAAGTTTGCGATCTCGGAATTTTCTCCAAGGTTCTTCGATACCGAAGAGCAGAAAGCAAGGAAATTCGAGGCAGGGCTGAGTGATCGAATCAGGTATAGGATTACTCCGTTGGCTTTGGCAACGTATTCATCAGTACTGGATAGGGCCAAGATCGTAGAGAAGGAGGCAGACAGTTATCGCAACCGTCGTGAGGAAAAGGGGAAGACAGTGACCAAGGAATTCGATGGGAACAAAGGGTTGAATGGGAATGGAGACAAGGACGGTTACAACCACAAGAGAAAGGCAGTAGATGACAGTCGCGATAAAGGCAGCTATGGGAACAAGTATTCCAACAACAACAACAGCAACAACAAGAACTTCAGTAGCAACAAGAAGGAATGGAACAAGGGCGGGGCCCGAGGATTCACGAGTTACGATAAGTGCACTAATTGTGATGGAGCTCACAAGACAGAGATATGTTACTACAAGGAGCGGAAATGCCACAACTGTGACAAGGTTGGAAATCCGAAGTGGAAATCTCCTGAATCCAAGAAGGATGACCCAGCCTCAGGAGCTAAAGGAAGTAATGGAGGAAATGGTGGAGGTCGTGGATGAGTGTTCACTATGACAACGAAAGCGGCCAATGTGAACAATGATCTCGTGGCACGTACACTTCAGTTAAATTCCTGCGATGTTTATGTCTTGATAGATACTGGAGCTACACATTCAGTAGTTAGTAAATGCATAGCTAAGAAGTTGAAATTGCAACCCGAAGCATTACAAATACCTTTAGTGATAGACACACCTGCAAAAGAAGCTATACCTATCACCACAGTTTACAAGAATTGCACTTTGGAAATAGGAGGCACTGAGTTGACAATCGAACTCATTGAATTAGACATGTCAGAGTTCGATGTGATCTTAGGAATGGATTGGTTAGCCATGAATCGTGCTAACGTTAATTGTTACGAGAAGATAATGACCTTTGTAGGGAAGGACAGTGAAGAGTGTAAATTCTTAGGTTCGAAACCAAGGCACTACAAGAAAGGAGGCTATATACGTCGCTTACTTACGGCGGTGGACACGCGTCTGCCGTATATATTGTATATATATGGCGGTTATTTATTCCGCCGTATATAATAAATATATAAGGCGGCCTAGTCCGCCGTAAATAAGCCTATTTCTTGTAGTGAGGAGACAAGTAGGTTTGATAACTACAATGAAGGCACGTAAATTGTTGAGGAAGGGATGTAGGGGATTTCTAGCATATATAGGTGAGACCGAAGGGAAGGAAGTAACTATAGATTTACTAGAAGTTGTTAGAGAATTTCTAGATGTATTTCCAGAAGATTTGCCGGGAATACCACCAGTAAGAGAAGTTGAGTTCACGATAGACCTAGTGCCGGAAATGACACCGATTTCGAGAGCACCATATTGGATGGTTCTGACGGAATTAAAGGAGTTGAAGGAGCAATTACAAGAATTGTTGGATAAGGGGTTGATTAGACCGAGCGTGTCGCCATGGGGTGCGCTGATACTATTCGTAAAGAAGAAAGATGGGTCTATGAGGTTGTGTATCGATTATAGGGAGTTGAATAAAGTACGGTAAGGAATCAGTATCCCTTACCGAGGATTGATGATTTGTTCGATCAAATGAAGGGGGCTTGCTACTATTCGAAGATAGATCTTAGGTCTAGTTACCATCAGTTGAGAGTGAAGGATGAAGATGTGGCAAAGACAGCATTCAGAACCCGATATGGGCATTACGAGTTTGAGGTTATGTCGTTTGGTCTGACTAATGCACCAGCTGCATTCATGGAATTGATGAATAGGATATTTCAAGAGTACCTAGATAGGTGTGTGATAGTATTTATTGATGATATTTTGGTGTACTCTAAAACAAAAGAAGAACATACAGAACATTTGAAGTTAGTACTGGAAATCTTGAGGAGACAGAAGTTATACGCCAAGTTTAAGAAGTGTGAATTTTGGTTAGAGAAGGTGGCATTCTTAGGACACGTGGTGTCTAAGGAAGGAATTTCTGTAGATCCAACCAAGATAGAGGCGATAATGGATTGGGAAAGACCGACTACACTGACCGAGATAAGAAGTTTTCTGGGTTTAGAAAGTTACTATAGGAGATTCGTAGAGGGATTCTCTAAGTTATCTGGACCATTGACTAAGTTGAATCAAAAGGAAGCAAAGTTCATTTGGTCGGAGGAGTGTGAGAAAAGTTTTTAAGAGTTGAAGAATAGACTAGTGACTGCACCGGTATTGACAGGAACTGAAGGGTTTGTTATTTACAACGATGCTTCATCGAAGGGATTAGGTTGTGTTTTGATGCAAAATGAGAAGGTGATAGCATATGCATCTAGACAATTGAAGGTACATGAGAGGAACTACCCTACCCATGATTTGGAGTTAGCTGTTGTAGTATTTGCACTAAAGATTTGGAGACACTACTTGTATGGCGTGAAGTGCCAGATTTTTACCGACCATAAAAGTCTTAAGTATATCTTTACTCAGAAAGAACTTAATATGAGACAAAGGAGGTAGTTAGAGTTACTAAAAGATTATGACTGTGAGATTTTGTACCATCCTGGGAAAGCTAATAAGGTGGCCGATGCGTTGAATAGGAAGAACCACGAAATGTTAGCAACGTTGATCTCTAAGGGGGTAAGAGCATGGGAAGATGTGAAAGATATGAGTCTTAGAGTGAGAGTTAGTGGATATCTAGCTCAATTAACCCTACAACCTACGCTTTTGGAAAGGATAAAAGAAGCACAAGAGTTGGATGGGGAAAGAGAGGCTCTAGTTGGAAAAGGGCAAGGAAAAGATATTCGTGTGGGCGAAGATGGAATCCGGAGATATCAGCAGAGAATATGGGTGCCAAACAAGGATGAGATTAAGAGAGAAATATTGAGGGAAGCTCACTGCTCAAAGTTCTCCGTACATCCGAGAAGTACTAAAATGTATACAGACTTGAGAGGATCGTTCTGGTGGAATAACATGAAGAATGATGTAGCAGAATATGTAGCACGATGTTTGACCTGTCAGCAAGTGAAAAGTGAACATCAGAAATCGGCAGGCTTACTTCAGTCATTACCAATTCCGGAGTGGAAGTGGGAAAACATTGCTATGGACTTTGTGAGTGGTTTACCAAAAATATAAGGGAAGCAAGATGTTATATGGGTTATTGTAGATAGATTGACAAAGTCGGCAAATTTTCTAGCAATCAAGAAGACTGATCCGTTAGAAAAGATGGCCAAGCTGTACATTGATGAGATAGTGAGGTTACATGGAATACCAGTCTCAATAGTGTCCGATAGAGATGCGCGGTTTACCTCGAAGTTTTGGAACAGTCTACAAGGGGCACTTGGGACAGAACTGACGATGAGTATGGCGTTTCACCCACAAACAAATGGGTTGTCAAAAAGGACCATCCAGACATTAGAGGATATGTTGAGGGCTATATCGTTAGATTGGCCAGGCTCGTGGGATGAACACTGACCGTTAGTGGAATTTGCGTACAACAACAATTTTCACGCAAGCATCGGAATGGCTCCGTACGAAGCACTGTATGGAAGAAAATGTAGGTCGCCATCTTGTTGGGACGAGGTTGGTGAGAGAAAGTTAAGTGGACTAGAATTAGTACAAGTCACTGCAGATAAGGTACAACAGATTCGTAAGTAGCTACAAACTGCACAAAGTAGACAGAAATCCTACGCAGACAACCGAAGACGAGAGTTAGAGTTTCAGTTGGGTGATCGAGTGTTCTTAAATATCTCGCCAACAAAGGGAGTCATGAGGTTCGAAATCAAGGGAAAGTTAAGTCCGCGATATGTGGGACCGTTCGAGATTCTTGACAAGATTGGGGAAGTGGCCTATAGATTGGCACTACCACCGGTATTAGCTGGAGTGCATAATGTGTTCCATGTCTCTATGCTAAGGAAGTATATTCACGATCCGAGTCACGTGATCGAGTACAAACAACTAAGAGTCCGTGCTGATTTGACTTATGATGAAAAGCCGATCAAGATCGTCGACAGAAAAGACGAGAATGTGAGAAAACGGTTGGTTCCCTATGTGAAAGTACAGTGGAGCAACCTTACCGAAAGGGAAGCAACATGGGAACTAGAGAGGGAGATGCGTGAATTGTATCCCGACCTGTTTTCAAACTAAGGTACGTTAAGTTTGGGGACAAACTTCTTTTAAGGGGGTAAGAATGTAAGAACCCGAAAATTTTAAACTTTTAATTTAATTATTTTGATTAGAAAATAATTAATTTAATTAAAATTATTAATTAGCATTTAATAATTGGGCCATTATTAGAATTAATTAAATGAGTTGGAAGATTTAATCAAGTTGGGCTAAGTAAGTGGGCTTGTGAAGTTAAGTGGCCCAAGGAGGATGATACCCAAAGTATAAATAATTAAACCTATCACAATTTCCTTAATTAAAAAAAAAAAGGAAAAAAACCCTAAACCCTAGAGGTGGGCGGCAGCCGCAAGGGAGAGGGAGAGCAGCCGGAATTTCTGATCTTCTTTGATCAATTCGTCTTAGCCAAAATCAAGGTAATGTAATTCCCTACAATCCAAAATTCGTTTAATTCAATTTGGTTAAGTATCGAATTTTCTATGAATAATTGAAGTTAGTGTTTGATAAAGTTTATGAATGATTGTTATTGGGGTTTTATAATTGATTTGATGATTATAATATGAGAAAATTTAGTGTTGGACGATTAGGAGTATAACCTAATGATGAATCTTAAATCTTGAATAATAAGAATATGAAACTCGAATTATTAAGATATAGAAATCCCTAATTATGATTTTGGGTTGAATTAAAATATTATGTCAATGTTCTTGGAGGAAAAGATGGAACAAAAATAATGTTTTAGGCATAAGATGGTTCGGCCGAATGGCCTTATGATGTTGATTATGTTTTTGGGTTGAATTGTTAGAGTTTTGGCCAATTCTAAGATGCCAAGTTAGTTGTCAAACTAAAAAAGGATTAAACTGAATAGTTATAGGCTGAAACCGTTAGATTTCTGACCTTACAATCAGGAACTAGCTGGAAAACTTAACTGAAGGACTAAACTGCAAAGTCCAAACCTGCAGGAGGAGCAAACTATAATTAATTAAAAGTTGAAGGACTATTATGTAATTAATTAAAAGTTGAAGGACTATTCTGTAATTAATTAAAAGTTGAAGGACTATTCTGTAATTAATTAAAAGTTGAAGGACTATTTTGTAATTATTCAAAAGTTGAGGGACCTATTAGTAAATCCTTGAAAGTCAAAGGGTCATTTTGTAAATATCTAAAAGATGGAGGACCTATTAATAATTAGCCAAAAGTAGAAGGGCTTAAGTAAGACTTCTAAAAGAGGAAAGTCTGCTTTAGAGTTAAAAATTATGAAAAGAATAGAAAAAAGAACTATCTTAAATAAAGACGACCTATACAAATCCAAAAATAATGGAATTCCCAAATATAGAAAATTTCCAAAAAGAAATACAAACTTTCTCAAACTTAGAAAATTACTAAATAAAGAAAGTTCATGAATAAGAAGTAAACCAACCTTTAAAGTTGAGCCGAAAAGTAACTCATAGGTTAATTAAGTAAAGTGAAACCAAGGAAGGGGAAGTCAAAAGTAGATACTTAGGAAGTAAGTGTCTACTGAAACTAAGTCATTCTTGTATGTTTGTAGATACTTGCAAGGGGATCCTAGAAGCTAAGCGAAGCCAAGGTAAGGAATTACGTTCCTTTACTGTAATTGAATCCTTTACATTTGAAATTCCTATATTTTCTTGATAAAATCAAACTATCAAATGGCATGATAGTATTTGGAAATAATCCGCGTTATTGAACGTTATTTGGAAATGTCCATATTCGGTGATGATATTGTTGTTCACCCAATATCAAAAGTTTGAAACTTGTTATATGCATACTTGTACCTATGTATGCTTCTTAATCCTAGCTTGTCTGTTGAACGACTTACTTGCTTAGGATAGACATGCCCAGTTAGAAAAGACATTGTCAGAACTTATCTAGTTAGAAAAAGACTTGTTCTTATTAGGGATTGCATGAGTGATCACATGCCTTCTCTCAGGAATTGTCTGATTACAAGGGCAATTCTAGACCCCGAGCATATATGTGTGGATACCATATATGTTTCGACCCACACTAATGGCTTGATGAAGCTAGGTGTATTAAATTGTACCTTTGGCATTGAGGTTATAATGTACGTTGGAATTGACGGAAATTGTGTGAATCCCTTTGAATCGTAGTGCCATAATCCTTTGAAGATAATCTTAAATGTTGTCTTGACTGTATTGTACCGCAGTCCATTATAAAGTTAAATTAACTTATCCTTATATTTTGGTATTGAAGTGTTCATTCTGGTCGTCTCTTCTTAGTACCCGAAGAGACTTCGTATGAACTTACTGAGCATTCGTTCGCTCACCCTTTCTCCATTAAATTTTTCTTTCCAGGTTCTAAGTAGAAGAGAATTGGATTGATCGCGAGAAGGGTGACGCTTGGAGAATAATTAGGGTTATTGAACAATTATTCTATTTCATTTGGTTGTAAGTACATTAATGAGTAGTGTGGTTTTACTAGCTGAGACATTAAGTATTTATTTTCGCTTCCACATTTATTAGGTTATTTATGGTATTTAATGACATTTATGATGTAATAGGGTTTTGTGGGTGAAAACCCTAATATTTTGAAGTATTATTTATTGCCATTGAATGCTCATTTATATATGGAATAATTAGGGGTGTTACAACCATACTTGCACTGCACATTCAGTTGCGGTGATTAACATTGCCGGTGCATTTTTTAAAATGCATGTGCCAGTTCATGTGTTTTAGAATGCTAGTACACGGTCCGACATTTTGTAACACACGGACTGACACTCTTTAGAATGTCAGTTGTAGTTTTGAAAAGTTCGGGTGTGAATACCCCGATCAAAAAAAATTGGAGTTTGGAAATATTATAAAAGTGGGACAGAGCTAAATAGAGTAAAGAGAGTCGCCACGACGTTTTTATAAGCCAAAAATTGAAAAAGTCTATTAATATAACAATATAAGTCAGGAGATCACTTTACACATTGGGAAGAGTATCGAAAGCTCACCCAAGGTGCCTCATATCTACGAGTCTTCTTAGTCAAAATATGTGTGTTGTGTGTGTGTGTGTGTGTGTGTGTTTTAAGTCAATATAAGGAAATAAAAGGTGTTAGAAAGCTTCTGTGCATCTTTGAAAATGAGTTTAAGCAGGAAATCACAAAGAGAAAATGATTTGACATATAAAATGGAAGAAATGCATAAACTAGTCATAGGCTGTTACAGGTGTAAGTACCTCAATCTGGATCGCACTTTATCAAAAAGAAACTTTAAGGGGTCAAGCCATGACAAAAGCAAGTTCAAGGTCTTCCGGGCATTAAATTGGTCATTTTAAGTAAGGAAGGACCTTTCTGATGTAAAAACTATCCATGGTACCTCGATGGTATTTACAAAAGGACATTTCTGAAATTTAATATTTCCCATTTATCCATGAATATTACTTGGAGTCAAAGTATTTCTAGAACCATTTTTAACTCATAAATACAAGGCTTTACCTCCTCATATTTAGGAGGGCAATTTTCCTAGAGAAATTTTACCCAAATTAATTATCATATTCTCTCTCCTAATCCTGATGACGCCAAGCTGTTCAGGGTCAGGAGCGGGTCAAGGATATCTGGCTAGGATATTTAAGTGGTTTGTTGGTACCTAGATCACAACACAAAGAAGCACCGTTAAGGTCAAAGTTGGATGTTACTCCAACTCAGGCCCTCAGGTGTGAGAGTAAGAATACTGAGATAATAAGGCTTTGAATACCTTGGAGTGTGTGTGTGTAGGGTTTTAAGAGTAATAGGGCTTACTCAATATATTTGGACTTACCTTGCCCAAGGGGGTAAAGGCCTTCTATTTATAGGCAATGCTATGGTGCTTGTTGATGTAAGCAATGAGATCAGCCCTAGGGGGCATTTTGGTATTTGGCCAGCTACACGTGTCCGCAGCTAATTGGCCTTGTCAAGGAGGGAACATTGACTGCAGAGGGGGCATGGCTGAAAGGGACATGAGCCGTGTAGCCGGCTTGGAGCATTAAATGGAATAGTAGGCGCCTGACTGAGCCACATTGAATGCGTGATGGGGGAGCCGGCAAGTGGCCTGTCAGAGCCAGTAAGCTTAACTTGCTTAGTAAGGCTTGATATTAACCGGGAAGCAGGCATGTGCCCGCGGTCAACATTGTGGCCGCAGTCAAAGGTATATGACGCGAGCACGGTTGATGCGGTCATGCCTACTGCGGGCATGGGTCCCTGCGGACATACAATCTGCGGGCACGGACCCAACGGTCACAGGTCGTGCGGGCACGAATATAGCGGTCAGGATCCTTCCGGTCTTTGATAGGATTAATGCGGGGAGGGACGCGGTCTTGACCTCAAGGGCCTATCTGTCCGCGGTCTTCCCCCCCAGCGGTCTAGGAACTGCCACGTCACTGGTTCCTTGGACCAGACCGAGCGCGGGCCCGGTCCAGTAGATCCGGGCTCATCAATGGCCCCTAGCTCCGAGTGTGATTATTTATGGTCTGAGCGAGGAGGTACTAGAAGCTCGGTAGGATTGGATCGCCGCTTTGGCGAGCACCAGTGTTAGCGTTTTTGTTGGTTGTTGCTTGGCCCCATGGGCCTATGGGAACGTTCGGGAGGCACCAGTGAGTGACACGTGGCCCCTTGCATGGTGTGCCTCCCGGTTAACAGGTGGGCCCCTTGGCAGATGAAAAGACGGGTTAGTGATACGTACAGGGGTACGTGTCGGTCATCTAAGGGGGGGCATTAAATGCAAAGTTTATTTAATTTTCGAATTTTCAAACGTTGGAGACGGTTCGGGGTCCGAGGTTGGATTTATGGGCTAATTAATACGGGTTAACGGGTTAACCCGTATAGGTAGGCCTTATAAATACCAAACCCTTAAACCTCAAACCCTTTTACCATTTCCAAACCTTTGAAGAGCTTAGAGAGAGAAATTGTTTGCTGCGAAATCCGTGCTAGTGTTTCTCCGAATCCAACCTTCAAGTTTTCCTTCGTAAGTATTTGTTGGGTGTTTTTCTTCTTCATCTCCTTCTATTTTTTTTTCTGGGTTTTGAACGAAATGAACACTCGCGAATTTGGACCCCGCCGTCCCATAGAACTAGGAGATGGGTCCACCCCCGATATCTTTGCCGTCTGTAAACGGATTTGGTGGTATCTTTAGGAAGGTAGGATTGGGGTGGATAAGGCTATCCCTTAGGTGTTTTACGTATTTACGTGAGAGAGATGATTGGGGGCCTTTCGTCCCACCCGGTTGTGGGAGGCCAAGAGGAAGTACATCTACAATCGTAATGTGCTTGGTGTTGGGGGATCAACGTAGGCTAAGAAACTTTGTAATGGGGGTTTTGTGCGGGTTTCCCGCGAGAGAGATCGAGCTTACGAACGCCGTTGAACTAGTGAGGAGAGCGATCCGTATCCCTGAACAAATAAGCGGCGGGAGAAGTGTGAACTAATGGATCCCGATCAAACTAATGAGGTGCGGGCACCGAGCAGGGGACCTGAATGACCCTCTAGATGTTACGCCCTTGAGAATTTGTTTTCCCAATGTTGTGCCGGCGGCCCCAGTGCCAACCCAATTGAACCGAGTAGTAGCGAGGAGGCTGGAGCCTCTGAATTTCCGAGGTGACCAGGAGGTGGGGGATATGAACTGAGGTAACCTCGCCCGCGGTGATGGAAACCGGTCTCTTTGGCTCGACGAGCACGGAGTCCGGAGGATGACCGCGAGGTCGAACTTAGGAGGGCTGCGGGGACCTCTAAGAAGGCCGGCGAGACTACGAATATTGTGGATGCCTTTTCGACCACGACTCGAGGAGGAGGAGCGAGGTGGCCTCGCCGAAATAAAGGTAAGAGGCCGAGGCTGCGAGGTGAACCACAGTCGTGGCAGCGATAAGAAAACCAAGGAGGTGGCTACCCTCAGGCTGGGAGGAGGATATTTACGAAGTGTACAACGTTGACCGCAAAGCTTTCCGTGTCCGCACCCTTGGGCACGTACATTTGAAGGATAAAGACAAGTTGCGGCCGAAGCTTGATGGCGATGTCCGCGAGGACAATAGGGCCTTAGTTTTTTATGGTGCCCAATTTGAGAATGGCACGAGATTGCCCCTGGACCCATTCTTCTACTTTTTCTGGAGTTGACAGTTGCCTCCCCATGAATCGACTCCCAATACCATTAGGGCTATAGTTTCCTTCATAGGCTGTCTGCCAGATTCCTGGGCCATGAACCTACCCTGGCCGGGCTTTACGCCTATTATCAAAACCAGGTCAGCCGCAACATCCTGAGTCTGAAGGCTAGGAACTATTCAACCCGGACCTTCTCTAACCCTTCAAACAAATTTAACCAATGGAACCGAGAGGGATGTCTTGGTCATTGAGTCCGAGTGTTTGGCTGGCCTTTCCCCAAACCTTCAAGTCCGATTCCGATGAAGGTGGCCGCTACCGGTTATCAGGACCCATCCTCTGCCGATGCTATGCGCTGTGCCATAGAGAGGCATATGGCCCTTTACTTGGATAGCGGGGAGGAGCCCGTTTATGATGTGGGTACAATTGTCGTAGATGAGCCCTTATTAATCTACTCGGGGGTGGCTCCTCGCAGGGAGGGCGCCTCACGTACCCCCAGGAGTAGAAATAGAGCCCTTGCCCAGTGACCACACGATTGGAGGGTGCACGAGCACTATCAATTTGAGGGCTGGCGCAAGACTGCATGCTGGGCGGCTGAAAGTGCGATCCTCCCGAACTCATCGGTCTCGACTTTTTCAAAAGCTTGTTTGCCAATTTATTTTGCTTTCGATTTTTTGATTTGCCTTCTAACCATTTTCTTTTCCTCCAGAGTAGACCCCGAGGAGTATAACTTCTCGATGGCTCCCACAAGTGCTTTGCTCGAGATGAAGGCGAAGCACTGTAACGGAGCGATAGGAGTTTGCTAACAAGAGGCAAACTGTATTGGGAGGGGTCCCTACCAAGGATAAGACCGTGCCCATTGTCAGTAGGAAGAGCGGGGAGCCTCTCTCTGCTCCCAAGGTCATTCCTACCACTGAGCATTTGCCTCCACCCCCCAGGGGTCCTCCTCCGGCCAACGCTCTCCGCGCAACCTCTCCCGGCCGCACAATTCCTTTTGGCCACCGAGGGGACTCCCGGAAGAGGAATGAAAGGGATGCGGACCCAACGCACAAGGATAGGGCTTCTAAGTCCCAGAAGGTGGTGGAGACCCAAGTTCGGGGCTCAACACTGAGGACCTGGCGAGCAAACTCCGCGAGCTGGAGCAGGCTCAGGAGAAGGTGGGGACCTTAAACTTCCTTCTTGATGAGAAGGAGAAAGCCCTATCCAATAAGGAGACCGATCTGAGGGGTTTCCAAGATAGGGTGACCGAGCTGGAGAAAAGCCTTGAAAAGGCGAAAGGTCGGATGAGCTCATGGGCAAGAAGTCGAGCAAAGAAATAATGAGCTCGCGACCAAGGCTGCTGAGGAGTCGGTCAAACTAAGGCGGATGAGCTCTCAGAAACCGCTTGCTACCCCTTACGCGGTTTGAGTTGGAGAGGGAGAGGATCTTGGCGAGAGGCCCATGTGGCGTGGAGTACAAAAACTCCGAGGATTTTAAGACTTGGCTGAATAATGAGAATGGCTCATTAGTCTGAGACGGAACTTCGCGGCCACGGGCAAGTTTACCGTGCAGGAGTTGGCCGTGATTGGCTCGCTTGTTGCTACAGATGATGAATGCTTGCCCGGGCATGCGTTAGTTCCTCTGTCCGAGGACGAGGTAAATGGCTTGGAGCTGTCCGCTGCGGCCTCTTTACCTCCTGTGGCAGAAGTGACGGCCCTTAGCCTGATCGCCGATCTGGATGAACTTCGATTTGGGGAGAACCCGATATCACTAGGGGAGGCCCTTGCTCGCGTTCTTCCAGATGGGCCTGCCATAGGAGATCTTTTTCCTCAGCGGGCAGCTCCTGCTCCGGCCTCTGCTGAACCCTCCTCTGATCCTATCACAGAGGTTTTGATGACCCGTCTTCCTTCCCCTACTCCAACTGTTGAAGCGGGCACAGAAGGTGCGGCCACAGAGAATGCTGATGCGGCCAAGGATCAAGCTCCAATAGTATAGGTTTTTTGTTTTTTCTTTTTGTAATAGATTAGGACCTTTGTAATTATTTTTCCTTGGTAATAGAAGCATTTTTCTGTAACTATTCTCTTTAATTACTTGTCTTGTAGGCTGTTTTGAGTGCTCGCAATTTTGAAGTACCTTAATACTTGCATTCTTGCTCTTTCTCTAGCTTTTTTGACTTGTAATTAAACTTTATACTCTCCTTCTGCGGAAAAAAGCTTAGTAGGCCCTTTGCCCGCATTTTTTGAGTTTTCCTAACTCTTTATTCAAAATCACTTGGATTTTTCGTGAGAGTCAGCCTTATTCATCTGTGATCGCTTTTGTTTGGCCTTGTGGCAAACTTTGGGGCCTTAACCCCCTTTGTCTGTTTGGCTTTGTAAAAACTCTTTTGATCACTGTCATCCGTTTACACTTATTCCCAGCCTTGCGAGCCGTGGTGTAAGTCAAAAGCAGCCAAGGCAAGCTACCTTCATAGGGCATGCAGAGTGTGGTCGTGAAGCTATAGTCCGCGCAACAGTAGGTAGGGGCATATTTAGCATAGCGGCCCTTTAACCTCGGCATCTGTATCCACTAATGGTGGTTCACGCTTTTGACCCTTTATTCAAAACCTCTTGGAGTTTTGTGTGAGGGTCTTACAGCGATACGTAACGGGCTTATATGTAGGCCTTTGTCACATACAGGCATACGAGTAACGGCCCTAACGAGGACCTTCGCGCACTGAGCGGGGACAAGGGCCTTAGCCTTTGTCCTCGCTGGCATCTATATCCACTTATTCTTGGTGGTGTCACGCGGGCAGGACAGGGTATCCTCCCCGCGATCGGAGTATGGATCGTAATGGATCTTTGTACTCATATAGGCTTGCGGACCGAAAGATCGTTGCGCATCAGTAGGTAGGAGCTCATATATTTTGCTCTTTAACCTACTGGCATCCGCTTGCGGGCATCCACTTTAGCTTTTGAGGCTGGTGGGAATAGGTTTTTGCATCAAAATATGATGAAATATGATGATAACTTCCTTTATATATATTCATAGTCTATACTCCTTCCAAAAAATTACAAAGATTTCAAAAGAAGTATCTTTTAAGGTGGTCGCTATTCCATGCGTGCTTAAGCTCTTCTCCCCTTTTTGGTCGCAATATATAGGTGCCCTCTTTGACTATTTTTGTGACCTCATATGGACCCTCCCATTTCGGGGACAGTTTGTTGAAACCCGGTTGGGTCCCTTGGACCTCTATGCTCTTGAGTACCCAGTCTCCAACTGAAAAACTCCTCTTATTTACTCTTTTGTCGTGGTGCTTCTTCGCTTTCTGCTTGTAGTTCACCATTTTTTCATATGCTCGCATTCTCTTTCCTTCGAGATCGTCCAGGTCACACCTTCTGTTTGCCTCGTTTTGAGACTCGTCGAAGTATGTGACTCTGTACGAGGGTAGGGCAACCTTAACTGGAGCCATTGCCTCTGACCCATACGTGAGCGAGAAAGGAGTTTCTCCCGTAGAATTCCTTGTAGTTGTGCGGACAACCCATAATGCGGTCTGGAGCTCGTCCAACCATCGTCCTCCTCGCCTCCAAATTTTTCTTTAGGGCGGTCGAACTAGCTTGTTCGCGGCCTCGGCTTGGCCGTTTCCACGAGGATAGGCAAGCTGCGGACTTACGGTGTTGCACCTTCATTCTCACACATTCGGCGGTGAATTTCGCGAGAGAATTGGGGGCCATTGTGCAGAAATAATTGCTCGGGAACCCCAAATAGACAATAAATGTGATCGTTGACAAAAGTGATTGTATTCGCCTCGGAGATAGTGGCTAAGCCCTTGGCTTCTGTCCACTTGGTAAAATAATCCACGGCCACCACAGCATACTTGATGTTTCCTCTAGCAGTTGGGAATGGTCCAATGAGATCAATCCCCCACGTATCAAACGGCCACGATGGTACGACCAAAGTTTGCTCTGTTGATGGTAGTCTAGGGATGTCTGCAAATCTCTGGCACTTATCACACTTTCTTACATACTCCTGTGCATCCCTTCTCATTGTGGGCCAAAAGAATCCTTGGAATTTGATCTTGTCTGAGAGGGTGCGAGCACCTGGATGTCCGCCACAAACTCCTTCATGGACCTCATAGAGTAAGTTGGTGACCATGTGAGTTTTGACACATCTCAGCAAAGGCTTGGTGAATGATCGCCGAAAAAGTACCCCATCGAGGACGAGGTATTTCGCGGACACCGTTCTGATGGCTCTAGCCTTTACTGGGTCCTCGGGGAGGGTTTGCTTCTCGATGTAATCCTTCAGCTCATCTACCCAGTCCCTTACTTGATCCTCAATATTATTTATCTGAATCCGATCTATAGCAGGCCTCTCTGTGAATTCAATCTGGCAATCTGCCTCCAACTCATCAATTTCTTGATCTGTTATTCTGGAGAGGAGGTCAGCTTCCACGTTGTCCTCTCTCATGACTTGGTTCAGCTCGTAGTAGGTGAAATTTTTGATAAGGGTTTTTGCAAGGCCGCGATCGAGTTAGTCTTTGGGTTGATAGTATCATACTCCCCCCTAATTTGATTAACTATGAGCTGAGAGTCACTATTGATCTCTATATTCTGAACTCCCAAGTCTCTTACCAATTCCATGCCTGCTATAATCGCCTCATACTCAGCCTGATTGTTTGATGCTTTGAACTTGAACCTCAAGGCTCTCTTAAATTTCTCCCCGCAGGGTGCGATCAGAAGTATGCCCGCGTCACTAATCAACTTGCTCGCTGAGCCGTCCACGTATAGAATCTATACCTCCTCCGGACGCTCCCTTGGCCGTATGATTTCTGTGCTCGGGCTATTTGGGACTTCTTCAGATTCTGCCCGCTTTCTTTTTCCCAGGTCGCTGTCCGCCATTTTGAATGATGATTCTACCACAAAATCTACTAAGGCCTGCGCTTTGATTGTCTTTCTCGGGGAGTAGGTGATCTGGAACTCAGTGAGCTCGATAGACCAAGCTAGCATTCTCCCCGAGGACTCTGGTTTGTGTAAAACCTTTCTAAGCGGGGCCTCAGTTAATACAGTTATAGGGTGTGCAGAAAAGTAGGCTCTTAATTTTCGAGCAGATACAAGCAAGGCGTAAGCTAACTTCTCTATATTAAGATAACGCCCTTCTACGGCGGACAGTGCCTTAGATACATAATAAACTGGTTTTTGGGAGTTATTCTCCTCCCTTACAAGAACAGCAGCTCTTGCCCGGATCGATCGCTGCTAAAAACAGAAAAAGTTCTTCCCCGGGCACTGGGCTGCTGAGTAGAGGTGGCTGCCCGAGGTATGCTTTGACTTCTTCAAAAGCTTGATGGCACTCAGTGCTCCATGTAAATTCATCAGCTCTCTTCCCCCCTTTGAGAGTTTTGAAGAAGGGGAGGCATCTCTCTGCTGATCGTGAGATGAAGCGGCCAAGTGCGGTGATGCGACCATTGAGTTTTTGGACATCCTTCACGCAAGCAGGAGGTTTCATGTCCAACAGGGCTTGGATTTTCTCTGGATTAGCCTCTATCCCTCTTTGATTGACCATGAACCCGAGGAACTTGCCTGCCTTGACCCCAAAAGCGCACTTAAGGGGGTTTAGCTTCATGTTATTGCGGCGCAAGTTTTTGAAGGTTTCCTCCACGTCGAGCTCGTGGGAGTTTTCCTTAGTCTTTATAACCATATCGTCAATGTAGGCCTCAAGATTTCTACCTAGTTGGTTTTCGAAGACCAGATTGACCATTCTTTGATAGGTGGCTCCTGCGTTTTTCAACCCGAAGGGCATCATTTTGTAGCGATAAGTCTTGCCGCAGCGATGAAAGCTACAGGGCGGACATCTTCGGGAGCCATTTGGATCGATGGTAGCCGGAGTATGCATCAATGAAGCTTAATACTCTGTGGCCGGCTATAGAATCCACCAATCTGTCAATGCGAGGAAGAGGGAAACAATCCTTGGGACATGCCTTGTTGAGATCGGTGAAATCAACACACATCCTCCATTTGCCGTTAGATTTTTTGACCATTACCACATTGGCCAGCCATTTGGGGTAGGAAATCTCCTTGATTATCCCCACTTTTAACAATTTTTCCACCTCTTCCTTGATCGCAATTTCTTTCTCCGGAGAGAAGTACCTTGATTTCTGATGAATGTTTTTGAAGGATGGGTCATCGTTGATTTTGTGGAGGATCACGTCCTCGGCGATTCCCAAAGATATCTTCCACCCTCCAAGCGAACACATCACAATTTGCCCTCAAGAATTCGATCAGGATTCTTCTCTCCTCGCTGTGAATTTCCAGGCCGACCTTAACTGTTTGCTCGGGGAAGTGGGGATTAATTACCACCTCCTCGAGCTCGTCGTTAGGTTGGAGGTCGCTGATTTCACGGTTGCGCAAGGAGTCAATAATTATGGTTGGGGGGTTGACCTGAGCTCCAGTCAGTGTTGCCATAGAGTATATGATATCGCGGTCAATCTTCCCCTCTATTCCCCGATCAATATAACCTCCCTCAATAGGGGCCAATTGCTTTGATTTTCTGCTCGTCTTGAGCTCCACCTTCGTGGAATGGAAAGAAAGCATGTCAATCGGTATGGGTGCCGGCGGGAGAGCAAGGGTTTTTCCCTTTTTTGATTTGTCCTCGCCTTTTCCCTCTATCGATTTGTCCTCGCCCTGTATTGGCGGGCAGGATGCCTAGCCTTTCTGTTCTTTCCTTTTTTCCTCAAGTGCTCGGAGGAATCTCCCGGGCTGGTTCTTGATGGTAGCAATCCCGCCAGGGGTGTTAAATTTCACCCTTTGGTGGGGAACGGACGCAACTATTCCCAATTTGGCCTGAGCAGTTACGCCGAGAATGGCATTGTACTGGGAAGGAAGATCGACCACCATGAAAGTTATCTTGGCCGTCTTCTGCATGGGTTTTTTCCCAATAGTTACGTCAAACACAATCGTCCCCTTCACCCTTACGGCGTGATTTGTGAAGCCCTCAAGCATGCCCGCGTATGGAAAAAGATTTGCTTCAGTCATTCTCATTCCTACCAACGTATGGTAGTATAGTATATCGCGGGCAGCTCCCGTATCTATCAACACTCGGCCTATGTTTTCCCGGTTGATTCTCATTCTGAGGGTGAGAGGCTGAGTGGAATGAAAAAGGGTGGAGGCAAGTTCACTCCTTTTGAACCCAATTTCTTGCTCTTCTTCTGGAGCCATTGCGGGGACGGAGAAAACCCTCTCTAATGTCCGGATTTGGAGGGAGAGCTGTTTGTTGGAGGGTGGTTCTTCTCCAATGAAGTTTATATTGTAGTCTCCGTCGTCATCCTCAAAATTGTCTCTTTCCACCCTCTCGGGACCACGAGGGTTTCGTGCCCGCTGTTGGTTATTATTGGGGGCCTGGTTGTTTCCCTTGATCCATCTGGTTAGTTCCCCATCATTGATTCTCTGCTGAATTACTCTCTTTAGGCCGGAAGCGCCTTCTCCTTCCGTGCCCGTGATCATTATGATATTCGCAGAACTTTGTCCTACTCCTCTCACTTGGTTTTCTGAGCATGGGGGGAGGAGGAGGAAAATACGATGCCCTCATGATCCGCTCGTGGCTCGGTGAGCTCGGTGTAGACTGTTTCCGCAACTTTTTTCCGGAGTTTGTCCGACCCACGGCCTCTGTTCTTGCCCTGGTTGTTAACTTGGGCAGCCTCTGGGGTGGTCTCCTGAACTTGGCTTATTCTTTCCTTGGCTGAAGCTCTGGGAACGGGCATACTGCCACTACCAGAAACAGGTCATTTAGCGACGGAAATAACAGCGACGGACAGATTCCGTCGCTATTTAGCGACGGAATATAGTATTTAGCGTCGGAATTATTTTGGCGTCAAATTTAGCGACGGAATTTAATTCCGCCGCTAAATTCCGCCGCTAAAAAGAATATTCCTCGAATATTCGTTTATTTCCGCCGCTAATTTGACGGTTGATTTACCGACGGAATATTCCGCCGCTAAATCTTTAACAGCGACGGAATTATTCCGCCGGTGAAAATATATCATTTTTTTATTTTTTTAATTATCAGCGTCGTAAATATTCCGACGCTGAAATTAAAATATTTTTTATTTTTCTTTTCGAAATATTACACCGACGGAATATTTCCGACGGTGAAATTAAATGCTTTTTTTTTTTTTTTTTAATAAACACCGACGGAATATTTCCGCCGCCGATAATTTAATAATTTTTTATTTATCGGCGACGGAAATATTCCGCTCAGTGTTTAATAAAAAAAAAAATTCAAAATTTCCGGGAGAAAGACCGCCGCCCACAATGCAAGGGCGAAATGGTTGTACGGGGAGAAGAAGGTCTTGGAAGTGGTTGTGGAGAAGGGTATGCAAAATGGACGAGAAAATTACATTCCCGGGAGAAGCCGATGAAGCTCCGACACTCTTTACCGGCGCTCATTTAAAATTTCAAAATTTCCGAACGAACAACAAGCGAGATAATCCAATTCAAACTTTCAAACCAAATTAATCGGACACCTAGCCTCTAAATCCCTCACTCCCATCCTCTCTCTCTCTCTCTCTCTCTCCAAAGAATTGAATTTGAAAAAACAAATATCGAGCCGCTCTTACCACAGTGCTATTTCATCTTTAATTTCGTGTAATTCCACATTTCAATTCTCTCCCTTC